>JABWTJ010000725.1:0-349191 GCA_016801875.1 Solanum sitiens
TACTATGTGTCGGTACGTGACACTCCGATCCCCTAATTCTACGTGTCGGTTCGTGACACTCGATCCCCTAATACTATGTGTTGGAACGTGACACTCCGATCCCCTAATTCTACGTGTCGGTTCGTGACACCCGATCCCCTAATACTATGTGTCGGAACGTGACACTCCGATCCCCTAATTCTACGTGTCGGTTTGTGACACCCGATCCCCTAATACTATGTGTCGGAACGTGACACTCCGATCCCCTAATTCTACGTGTCGGTTCGTGAGACCCGATCTCCTAATACTATGTGTCGGAACGTGACACTCCGATCCACTAACATCATTCTATCAATTCATCAAGCCTTCTTTTATACCAAGGCATCATCAATCTCATTACTTTAGTTCATCAAGCCTTCTTTTATACCAAGGCATCATCAATAACAAGGTGAATTAGGGTTTCTTCAAGATTTTGGATTCAAAAGCTTCATTATGCTTATTTTATCACAATCACATAATCACATTCATGCAAGCATAAGATTAAGCATATAGAAGGGTTTACAATACTACCAATACATATCATTCACTATTAAGAGTTTACTACGAATAGTATCAAACCATAACCTACCTTCACCAAGGATTCTTGATCAAGCAAGCAATCTCTCAAAGCTTTTTGTTTCCTCTTGGTTGTCTCTCTCTATAGATCGTTTCTTTCTCTCCTTCTTCTCTCTATTTTTCTTCTTCCAAACTCTCTCTCTTTTCCCTAATTTAGTATATAATTAGGTATAAAAGATGAGGAAATAACCCAATAAGTAACTCAAGGTTATCTCCTTCACACCCCCAAGAAATTGAGTTTTTAACATTGACCCACGAAATTTATAATTATAACAAGAATAGTCCAAAACTCCCCTTTAAAACTTACCCAGAAATTTGACCCAGACTGGGATTACGCAACCTGTGACGGTCCGTTGTGCCTACGATGGTCCGTCCTGCACTTCCGTCACGACTTCAGAGAATTGCTCTCAGTACCCAATTCTCAAGAGTTGAAGTGTTTTGAAACGGAACCTCACAACGGTCCGTCATGTCTGTGACGGTCCGTCCTGCAGGTCCGTCACAGACTTCAGAGAATTGCTCTCAGTACCCAATTCTCAAGAGTTGAAGTGTTTTGAAACGGAACCTCACAACGGTCCGTCATGTCTGTGACGGTCCGTCCTGCAGGTCCGTCACAGAGTTCAGAGAGTCGATTTCAGCACTCAAATATAAGAATTCCAAGTGTTTGGAACGAGACACCCTCGACGGTCCGTCGTGCCCATGACGGTCCGTCGTTGGATACGTCGTCTCAGACAGTTTTCCAGAAATAAAATCTGCTGCTCAAAACGACTAAGCAGGTCGTTACAAAATCAATTCAACAAAATCAATGGATCATCCCAGGATCCTTGATTTACAACTCCCTGGGTGTTCGAATAGAGCATCACCTCTCACGGCTATTTAAACCTCTCTCTGTCTTAGATGAAAAGTAAGCAACTTCTCTTGAGCTTATATTACGATTGTGTTTTATCTTTCATCAAGCTTTGAAATCACATGAGTGAACATAGTTGAAAATAAAAGTGAGAGAACAATTTTGAGTGTAGGTTTACTAGTAGAGGAAGTGTCAAGATAGAATTCTGATTTGAATATCAGACAGGACCAAGTTAAGGAAACTTTGTACTTCTCAAGGCTAACTTCAAACGCTCTAAAGGAAACCCTTGAAACCTAAGGGGACTGGACTAAACACCACAACAGTGACTCAAACCAGTATAAACATCCTGTGTTATTTATTTTCTGCAAGATATTTTTACTGTTTCTACATTCTACTAACTTGCACGTGAGTCGTCTGACCATTACAGGTAGCGGACTAAAAAATTAGTTAATTCACCCCACCCCACCCAGTACATCACATAGTTCCAGGTATGTCGAGTCTTTCCATCATCTCTTCTTTGGTTCTCAAAGTTTCCATTTTATTACGTGATTTAAGCTCTACTGCAGGGAGATATAAATTAGATTGGTGCAAATCTTCTAAGAGGTAAGTTGTGTATTGAAAAGTGTAAAAAAATCTGCATTGTATTGTGCATGTGATTTAGTTTCTTTTTTTTCCATTTATTTTCCCTCTTTTATGCTAGGAGAAGAGGCTTAGGGATATCTGGTGTAATTAAAGTGGACACAATACCATTCTGATACTTCAGACGTCCACTATTTTTTTGTGGATGATGATGAGCTCTTTCTTTTTCTTGTTGGTGGAGATTACTTATTTGATGTTATAGAAGCTATTGTTTTCTGTTGTTTTCTGGAAACCTTTTCTTGTATAGTGGGGGGGAGCATTATTATTTTCGATTCAACTTTTTATTTATTTTGTATGTCATTCTTGTATGATTGTTGACACCCAATTTGACCTTTAACTATTTCAAAAATGTTATTCGATTAAATACATATTTTTTAAAATATATTTTGAATTTTCAATGTTAATCGATTTTGTCCAAAAATATATATTTTAGTATGTATACTTTATAAAAAATTATTATTAAAATATTTTAGAATTATTAATAAATTTTAAAATAATTATTTTACTAAAATGTTTAAAAATTTAAGTGTGTTTAATTATATAAAAAAACATTATAATATGTATAGTATTTTAATTAGATATCATCTCTTCAATTTTTTCCCAAAATCATTTTAATCTTAGCTTATTCAGTTCTAATTTCTTTCAATTATAGTCTATTCAATTCCAAGTGTATTTCAATTATATCCACTCTTCAGTCCAATTCAAGCAAATATTTATTGCAATTTTGGCCATTCAAATCCAATCCAATGTGATGTTGAGATTTCATCTTATAATCTGGAGCATCCATCTTTTGATATTGAATCTCAGCCCTCAACTCTTTAATAATTAACGGTTCAGATTCACCCATCCTTTCTTTCCTTTTTGATATCAAAAGACCAAAACCCTGACTATTCCATTTTTCTACTCTTCCTCGCCTCCCTCTCTAGCGGCCTTCTATACCACCTTTTCTCTCCACCTATGACTCTCTCTCTCCCCCTTGCCTTTTCTCCTCTCTCCTCCATTGTCTCTCTTTCCGTAAATGGACAGCAGCCAGGCAAGGAAAACAGCTGCTCCGGCGAGTCCAGCAACCGCTGGCTGCCACTGTTTCTCTCCTCTCCTTTCTCTGGTGTGGAAAACGAAAGCAACCTCCCATACAAGCAACGAAACAGCAACAACCAAGCGACTCCGATGATGGCAGCAGTCATCTCCCGCACAAAATCAGCAGCCAGCCAGGGAAGAACAGCAGTGACCAGAAAACGTCCGGACTGCGTGCTCACGCAAAGCCAGAAACCAAATGACGCCAGCAGCGGCGCCCAGTCGCCTGCCTCCACTCCCCTCTCTCATTTCCATACAATAGCTCCAAACCAGTGAACAAGGCGAACTCAGGCGAAGCTTTTGAATATTTCAAACTGGTCAAAAGACAGATATTTAATCGATCCGTCTGGGTACATTTCTTTTAAAATCATTATCTCATCTTAGATATTCTATTCTTTTTCTTATATGCAATGTGATGAAAGTTCGATGCTTGTTTGGTGTAGAAGTTCTCTTAGTCCTAAAATTTAACTACTAGTTGTGACTTTGAGATTTTACAAACTGTTTAAGTGTGATAGAAAGTCGAAATATAGTGTCCTTCGTGTGCTTGCTGGTATTTATCGCTTAGCTCATTGTATGCTTCACAAGAAGATTGTGTGGATGTTTTATCTTATATTTTTAACAATACCTTGATTGTCGATTCTTGGTTAAAGTTGATAAGTTTGATTATGAAATCACTGATTATCTTGATGAGATGTAACTATTGTTTATTACTTCCAATAATGTCATTTAATCCCTTTAATTGATGCAATTTTACTTGTAGTAGTGGTAATAATTTTGTAGGATAATTTGGATCGCTACTTCAGTTTAGATTGATCCTCGACATATTTCTCATTTCTTGTTGTGAATATATTTTATTAAGAATGTGTAAATACTTCTTGACTTGTGTTTTCTTCCTTTAATATTATAATTATATCCTTGCTAGAAATTGATTAATTGATACTAAGGTGATTTTTATGGTATTGTGCTAATCCGGCAGATTTCGTGTCTCTTGGGTAAGATAAATTTTGCCTATTATTTTATTTATTAATGTTAATTGATCATAATTTCCTTCATTGAAGTTGAAGTGATTCTCACTTGTTATATTTTAGTAAAATTATATTTGATTGAGCCAAACATAATTTAAAATAATATTACTTATTTGGTTATTTCTTTCAATAAGGTAAATGATATATGATTTATCCTAATTAATTTATTGCTATATAATACATGCCCTCTTCTCCACTATATAAAGAGATGCCCTTATTCTAATAAGGATAGGCTTTAACAATCAGAAAAAGACTTAGAGGCTTACACTTAGCAATTATCAAAAACTCTCTCCACTCTAAAGAAAAGAATTAAAACAACAGTCTTGTGAACTCTACGAGGGCTCTCCAATAGGTTCTGTTGTGTTCGGGTAAAATAGTTGGTTGAGTTTGTCTTCATTGCTGATAAATATTTCTGCTTTAACTGGTTAGTTGTTCCTCCATTAGCTTAAATTTCATCTTGCATTATTACGTCGAATGTTGTTGTGTGTTAGAATGAATAAAAGGAAGCACTCGAGTTAGTTTGCGCTCTTCGTATCTCTATGTGAGATAATGTCTATGGTTATTCTCTATTTTTTTATATCTTATGTGTGTGTGAATTTGATGTTATGATTATTTTGCGATTATGTCTATGTGTTACATTATCCCTTCTAGCATGTTATGAACTTAGACTTCAAAATGTTGAAGAGAATTCCTAACGGAGCTATATTATTTATTTTAATGTTGTATATTTTGCTCATTTGTTCTTTACTTTTTCTTGTTTTATGTGTATAACTCTAACTCTCTATTATATATGAAATATTTGGAGATCATTCAAGGGGAAGGGGAAATTACGTCCTAATTGTTTCTCATTTATTTTATTAGGTGTGATTGCTATAAAATCTTCTTATGTATAAATTACTTAAAGAATGCAAAAATATTATAATATCTCTGAAATAATCATCTAAAATCAACCATTGGTTTGTATTTGTCTTATGTAATATCCAGCGGGTGTAATTAATGTTCCCTATATGAGAAAAATATTGTAAATATTTGTTTATAAAAAATATTTGATTCCATGCATATACGATCCAATGTTGCATAAATTTTGACTCTTTGTTCGAGCCTCCCGTTGGTTACGCCCTTTAGGTGTCAGAATCTGCCTGCATGTTACTCTGTTTAGAGATCTTGTTTAGGATGGAACAATTAATTTTGGTAACTCATTTAAGGTTATATTTTGGGATATAAAAATCAGCATATAGGCTTTAATGCTATCTATAAAATAAATCATGTCTATATGTGTTCCATATTAATATTGGCATGTTAACTCATTCTCATATGTTATAGTGATGGTCAAATATTTTTTAACATGCAAATTGATTAGTAATCATGGATCTAGGTATTATGCATTATGTATGACATTTCAATCATTTAGAATTATGTTCTTAGGTATTATTAAGTAATTTTCAGTATGTTAAAAAATTATGACAATTCTCTAGGTATTTGTTGCCCACAGCTAATTCTGTATTACAATTGTTTTTTTGTCACTTAAAATAAATCAATTATTTGTTAGCATGTTAAATAACTGAGTTATTCTTATGCATTTTCTGCCACCATACCATGACATTTTATCTAAAAGATAAAAATTAATAACTCATTCTTCCCTCCTACATGCTAGTTTGCTTGGTAATAAACTGTCCTCCAATCTGAAAATAAATTAATCCTTTACTGTAAATCTACTACTTTTAAATTCTTGCCACATGAAATAAGATGCTAAATCTTTCTCTGCATGCTCATCTGCCCTGTTCAAATATGTTAGTAAATAAATTCTGCATTTTGAATAATGTTTTGCCACTTAAAACCAACATTGACCCTTGTAATATTCTGCTTGTTAATATTATTTTATTACTTGTTATTTAATCTTTATTATTATGTTTTTTGTTTGCACACATACCTAACATGAGACCTTCACAACTATGTGTGTTTGAAAGCATGTTTAATCAAATTTAGAGGTCAATGTGAGATTTATGTGCTAAATGCTCGTCCTATTTGTTTGACTTGGTGTCTAGAGGGCCTATTAGGAGTATACTTTTTTCATTCAGTTTAAAAACCTCCTTAAATAGTCTAATGTCTCTGGGAAATTAAGCGGGGCCGCTAGGCACCTTTTAGGACGTTATGCATGCGGTTGTGGGGTAGGGGTACTTTAGGCCCTACAGAGATGATGACATTCCCTCGACCCGTAAACGACAAAGATATTTTTTGTCTTTTCCTATATAGAAGTCGAGCGTTGATCCGTAAAGTCTTTTAGAGTATCCCTTCCCTTTTCCTTTTTGTATGTGTTGTAATTATATTTATTTGGAGTGGTTTACTATATATAATAAAAAATTTCACTTGATTATTTAATCGTGTAATATCTGTCACCTCGCTTTTTCCTTTATTATTTGCTTAGTATTTATTTTGTTTTACATTATGTTATCACCTAGTCTCGCATGCTTAAACAATTAATTAAAATAATGAAGTGATTAATTTTATTCATCACCTAGCTGGCATGTTTAAATTGAATAACCTAAATGAAGTGACCATACTTGCTACTTTTAACCCCCCACATAAGTTGCATGATATACGATTGTGATCCACATTGGTGGACCTCGAGGGAGGCCTAACACCTTCCCCTTGAGTTAATTTGAACTCTTACCCTGATCTCTGGTTCGTTGAACTTAGTTAGATTTAGTTAGGTTAGATAAATGACCTAACGCGCATCAATTCCTTAGGTGGAAACTCCTCAAAATATTTAGAAGTCCCCAAAGTGTTGTTAGGTCGTGATTAAAACACATTTTGCGAAAAATGGAGCGCGACGGTGATCAATTTATTACATTTGTCCCTAGTCATTAACACTACTATTTTTTTGTGTATTATTAATTTGGGATTTTATGATTAAAAGATGTGAGTTTTGCAATATGGTTCAACATTTTTCTCTTTTCTTTCTTTTCACTTTTTATTTGTCAATTCATTATATATTATATTTTGCTGAAAAAAATAATTATTTTACATCAATTTTTTTAATGGAATTTAATTTATTTATGTTTAATATTTTTCTTGTAGTTTTCAATAAATGCATAATGAGGAAGGTAAAAGAAGAGAAAGTGCAAGTTTGTTAAAAATGCAATACATATTTAGGTATTTTCTCCTTGCTAAAAATCTGGTATGTCCTCTAATTTGAATTTTTTTAAATGTCTTTTAATTATTTTTGAACGATTATATATTGTGATTTATCTTTTTTTTTACTTCTAATAAGTAAATTTTATTTGAAAATACACCAAAATTGTATCAAATAAGGTAGAACAGAGATAGTCTTATTGTTCCTTCACCCTATTTTAAGTGAATGTATTATTGTTTACAGAGTCAAAAAAAAAATTTTCTTTGATTGTATTTTTCACAATTTACTTTTGAATAATTCTTTATCTTGACTTACAATATATTTTCAATATTTAATTAATTTTTAAAAAAAGATTTGAAGAATTTGAACCCGAATTAATAGTGAAATTACGTATTTTGACTTTCTTATGTTGACTATAGGCTTAAATTATAAGAACAAAAATACACTTCTAATGCAACCATAGATTATTCTTCTAAATGTTTATGGTGATTAGAGTTCTTATTATTCATATGTTAATGAAACATTACATGTACTTAGTAAAAGAAGTTAAGGTTGTATCAAAATTGACCTACACATCACGTAATCTTCATACTCCATACCTTTTCACGTAATTCAAGATAAAGAAATTGCATATTATAAGTAAAATTTTCAAATACAAGTACAAGATTTTGACTCTAGGTTTCTGTAATTTCATTCAATGTACAAATAAATGTGTGTGAAAAATAATTGATAAAACTTCATATAATGCTTAGTTTTTAAGCCTTATCACCAAGTGTAAGAGATCAGAGATAATATGTCAAGTAAAAATAGATAATTTATTGAGCATGGAGTAATTGAAAAATTCAAAAAAGGAGAACCCAAAAAATTTTTTTGTAAGGATATTGCTGTGAATAAAACTCCTAACATGCTCATTGATACTCCACTATCACATCCTCCTCCTCCTGTTGTTGTTGCTGCTACATGTTTAAGGAGAATGGAGAAATCAATTTCTTCCATAGTAAATGCTATACTACTTGTTCATTATGATAAAGTTTTGAATGAGTACATCATATCGAGTAGTACTGGAAGGGGAAGAGGTAGAGAAAGAGGTAGAGGAAGAGTGTGTTGATTCGGAACTTGATCACCAACAACAAGTGGTGTAGTATTTACTGTGGAAGAAATTGGATCGTCATTTCTCCTTGAGTTTGTAGAAACAACAACAGGAGAAGGAGGAGGAGGGGATGGTGAATTATCAATGAGCATGTCAGCAATATAATTAATATGAATATCCTTAGGAGCTAACTTTTTTTGGATTTTTCTATTAGTCCAAGCTCAATTAATTCTCCTCTTTTACGTGAGAATATGTGTCTAATTCCTTACATTTGGTGTTCTGGCATTAAAATTAATCATTATAAGGAACTTTTGTTAAGTTTCATTATATATGTATATATATATATATATATATATATATATATATATATATATATATATATATATATATATATATATATATATATATATATATATATATATATATATATATATATATATATATATATATATATATATATATAAGGAAACCAATTACAGTTCTTCCTATTGGTTCAACATAGCTTAGAGTCAAAATATTGTACCTGTATTTGAAATTTATTTATAATATGTTAAATTATTAGGATTGAAACTATGAATTTGGATATAAAATCTTTAAATTTATAAAAGTGAAATGTGTATCGATTTAAAGACTACACGAAAAATACTCCAAAAAACATTGCTAATGAATCAACATTTGTTTCGTAAAATATTGTTGGACACCAAAATGATTAACACTTTAACATAAAATAGTGCAGAGGGAGTATAAACAATGTATCCGTAACTTAATAAGCTAATTTGTTTTCTTTTAGAATTCAGAGTCCTTAAAATTAAAATGATAGATCAACCTCTACCGTCGTGGTGCATAAGTATTGTTGTCAAATCCATATAAAGCTAGTTGTGTTTTTGTACTGCTTCTTGCCACATTATGGTTTTAATTAGCGCAGGTACAAATCGTTCATATTTTTAAAAATAAAAATACATTTTTGAAAATTAAATGAAAAATATTGCAAGTCAATATAGAGAGTGATTTAAAATGTTTGATTTTTTTGAGAAAAAACTATAGTTAAAAGAAAATATTATTTGACTCTCCAAATAGTAACTTATCCACTGTAAAAAGGGACAAAAGAAGTATATAACTTTATTTGTTCCACTTTATGAATACAATTTTTATGCTTTTTCAATAAAACTTACTTGGTGGAAGCTAAAAACAATATACTCTCACTATAACTAACAATTCAAAATATTTTAAGTGGAGAAAAATATATACCTGATTTTCTGAAAGGGGCAATACCTAAATCCATATTGCATTCTGGACAAACACTTACTCGTTATTCATTTGTTGCAAACTGGTAAAATATATTAAACATTATCAAATTTCATAGAAAAAACCCATTAAAAATAAAGAAATTTGTCATGTAATGAATTTTTATTTTTAATTCATCACATGAGAAATATATATACATATATATATATATATATATATATATATATATACAAGGTAATTTGCCCGCGCTTCGTGCTATAAATAATAATATCGTCGAACTTTCAAATATTTTTTTATTAATATCCATACATTAAAAATAATGGGAAAATAGGTTCTTAAAAAAATATTAGCAATATTCCAACATGAATTTGATTATTTGTTATTATCACATAACTCAAAAACCTCTAATGAATGAATTATTAACGAAATAATAAATGATTGATTCTTTAATCAACACCCAAAAGGAAAATAAAAAAGAAAATAAGAATATATATAGAGGGATTTCGTAAGAAAAAGAAACATTTATGTTGCATAGATTATAAAATTGTGATTTATGTTTGAGGAGAAAATTCAATTTTTTTAACATATTGAACAAAGAAATCACGGTTGAACATGAAAAAAATTATAACTTTTGAACTTGCATGATGAATTTCTTCAACTGATAAGTGAGAAATTACATATCTATGTAAAAATAGATTGTATGTAAGATTATATATAGTACTTTTAAATTATAGAATTTAATATAGAATATGAAAACATCAATTCTTGGAACTGAGTACAATAATTATTTCTTGCACAATTAATACACGTACTATATGTGTATATGTTCAATATAACCGGAGAGAATAACTTTGCAGAAAGATAAACAACAGAGTTTAAAGCATGTACTCAAAAATAATAATTAATATTATATGGATTAATTAATGAGTGTAAAGACATACAAGGATATGTAAAAATAGAATAAAATAGAAAAGAAAAAATCAAATTCAGTGAATGTATAATATCCCCTTGAGAAAACTATTCCCCTCTAATACCAGAGGTTTTAATAATTACGTTCTCTCAGGATGAAACGATTTTATTTCACCAACATATTGATACAAAAACATTGATGTCAGTAAGTCACCCAACAGGAGCAAAACATACAATATTTAATTTTGCGAAAGTAGAAGAAGAAAATCAGAATTTTTGTTATTTTAAAATGAGAGGAAATTCCTCTATTTATAGTCAACAAAGGGTAGTGTGAAAAAATGTTATTGTACCTTATCAAAAAGGTTACAACTATTTGGAAAAGTTGTGACCCTTCGAAAAGTTCACAACCTTTCATAAAAGTCGCAACTCTTCATTAAAGTTGCAACTTTTCATAACAGTCACAACTTTTGAAAGAAGACACAACTCTTCATTAAAGTCACAACTTTTGATAAAAGTCGCAACTCTTCATTAAAGTCGCTACTTTTCATAAAAGTCACCTGTTTTCATGAAAGAGGAAGGTTAGTTTTGGAAATAAATAATTTTAAAAGAAAATTCTTGCTTATGGAGGCACCACATAGGCTGGCCTAGGGTTCTCTTTTATATATATATATATAACTTCCAGTAAGTAAGTTTTATTGAAAAAGCATGAAAATCGTATTCATAAAGTGGAATGTAAGAAGTTATATACTTCTTTCTTCTCATTTTAATTTGGGTGTGTTACTATTTGAGAAATCAAATAACATTTTTGTTGACTATAATTTTCTCCAAAATAAAAATCAAAATATTTGAATTATTCGTTACACTGACTTGCAATATTTTTCGTGTTATTTCAAATATTTATTTTTATTTTTAAAATTTTTACAATTTGTACCCGATTTAATTAAAACCATAATGTGAGAAAAAGTTGTACAAAATCACAACTAGCGTCATATGGCCTTGACAAGAGCACTTATGTCATTATGGCGGTAGAGGCGAAGCTATCCTTTTATGTTTAAGGGTTCTGTTTTTTTAAAAAAAAAAAAAGACAAATCAGTTTATTAGGTTATGGATACATTGATCCTATTTTATATTAAATGGTTACTATTTGAGGAGTCCAGCATTTTTTTAAAAACATATGTTTATTCATTAGCTATGTTTATTTGGAGTACTCTTCTGTAGTTTTTAAATCTATAAACATTTCATTTTTATAAATTTAAAGAATTTATATTAAAATAAATAGTTTCAAGCCTTATAATTTTACATATCATAATGTCACACCCCGATCCTAAACCCTGGGTGTGGCCGACACTCGAAGACCATTGTTGGTCTCGAGTGGACCTTTGACCTTCCTTACAAAGTGGAAGACTTAAACACAAGAGATAACTTAAAAGTAATACTTAGCCAAAGTGGCAACTCATGTCTGAAATGTTAACAACTGAATTGAATAACATTAAAGAACTATTCTATATGTCTATTAAGCCTATAAACAAAGAGGGATGTTGGGACAAGACCTCCAATTATCCTAACGACATGAAAATGACTATAATGCGATAAAAGATGTCCTCTAGAATGTAAGGAGGCTCACCAACTGACTCTGAGCTGCTCACTGGATCAACGCTGATCTTAGTTATATGCATATGCATCATAAGACGATGCACACCATCTGGCATCAGTACAGTGAATGTACGAGTATGCGAGTTTGAAATCTAAACCCAACTTATGCTTTAAAAAGATATGAAGGGAACACTTACCTTGTCTCTTCTCAACTCAATGAATAAGTTAACTAAACATCAAGCAATAAGATACATGAAATATATATAAAGCTTGTAAGATAGTGGAAAAACTTAGTTTGTTTAAGAAAATTCAATAACAAACTCAACTTTACTTATGTAATGAAGTAACTAGCTTCTGTGGAATCTAACCAACAACCACCATTATGAGCCTAAGTGGTGATAGAACGTCTTTCCCATGCTACTAGAACTATCATATACTTTGTCGTTACATAAAACAACTTAACTTAGTGGAACTACTAGCTTAACTTAAGTGATCATCTAAAAAGTATGACCCTTTAATACCCATGATGGCTACATGTTTCATGGAGACTTGAGTTAATATGAACTCGCATCCCCATATCTGTTCTCAATACTAGTACCAAAAATATACTTAGCTCATATTTTTTTAAAACAACTTCTTTCTTTTGGTTGAGATAATTACTCAAAACTTAGCTTAAAAGTTCTCTTGGAATCGATGTTCCCTTTCTTGTTCAAATGTGAAAAAAATTATGAACACTTAGGGAATACTTAGTTCCCTTATAACATTTGAAAAATGAACTAAACTCATTACTGTTTCATAAACTTGAAACTTGAGTCTGAAAAATAAAGTTAAAACGTTGATAAAGACTCTTGAAAACTTTAAAGTACTTTGATTTTACTTTCTTCTTAACTTTTAGACCTTACTCTTGACTTCTTTGACATTGATCTTAACTTTCCAGGAATTGAATTATGAATTCAAGGTTCATAATCTCATATTTATGGATTATTTCATGATGTTTAGATGTACCTAAGAGTGTTAGAATAAACTAGGAAACATAGCTATATCACTAGGGAACTAGTACGGAGAGATGGGGGAATAATGGGGAGAATTGGCAACCCTGGCGCTCTGAGAGACGTGGGACGCCAGCCCTCAAACATCAGAGAGCTGGGTGGGGCGTTCGCGGCATTGGGCGCCAGCCCTTACACTTTTTAACGTATTTAAAATTTCTAGAGTTTCTTATTCTTTCTAAAAATATGTATTTTTAGATTTTAAACTCTTTTGTAGTTCTTTCTAGTTGCAAAATATGTATTTTCAGATTTTAAACTCTTTTCTAGTTCTTTCTAGTTGCGAGATATTACAATAGCTCCACCTATGAAACATTCGTCCTCGAATGAGGTTACTCTTACTAGACTTAAGGTAGCAACATCAACTTCAAAACACCCACAATTAATTGCAGCCAAACAACATGCTTACTAAAATTTGGATAGTACTTAGAAGAAATTTTGTGCCTTCGTCTGCATTTTCTCCGGATTCAAACAAAAGCGAATATCTCTTCTTCATGTCCTCTTCAGCTTCCCAAGTAGCTTCTTGAACAAATTGGTTCCTCCAAAGTACCTTGAACAAAATGACAAAGTCATTACATAAAAAAAGGGATATAGCGGCAATTAAAAATGAAATTAGCATCCATAACTTTGGCCGCTATAGCTATTACCAGCCAATGCGCTTTGGTCGCTGTATCGAGGGTCGTCAAAGGCTTTTGTAGCCATTTGGATAAAAGCTGGTAAATCAAACTCTTTTGCCGCTAAAACTCATTTGATTTAGTGGCAATTGGTTGCAACAATTAAAAAGTCTACAAAATTCAATCCAAAGCGGTTAGTTTTCTCATGTAGCATCCATTTATATAGAAACTAAAAACAAGTAAATTGTCGCTAAAACCATTTGTTCTAGCAGCAATTGCTTGCGCCAATAAAGATGCCTGTTACATCCAATAAAAATAGTAGCTACACTTTTGTAGTGTCCATTTTTGTAGCCAGTAAATCCTACTAAATTGCTGCTAAAGCGCATTTGTTCTACTGCAATAAAGATAATTTTTAAATAAAATTTACTACAACAATCATGTTCATGTAGCGTCCATTTTATTAGTTGGTAAATTCGATAAAAATTTCGCTAAAAGTTCATATCTTTAACGACAATGGTTTGGTGGTAATTATAAAGGCTAGAATATCCTTTTGAAACAATTTGAATTTCCCCCATTTAGAGATTAATATTTTTTTCTAGAAAATTCACTTAGTTTGACGCTAAAATTCACAAACTTTAAAGACCAATTTTTAGTCATAAATAATAATGACCACATCCATTGATAAAATTATCTTGTTCACACATATACCGATAAATCCAACAAAATTATAATCGAAAGAGATCCTATTAGATGTAATGATGTATGTCAAATGCTAAAAAATATATATAATATAATTCATAGAACATAATAGATCTCATCAAAATTAAACAAAATAAATTATTAATCCAAACTATAGTATTAGAACTTTAATACTATATTTATATAAACGAACCAGTATCATTATATAACAAATCCAATAAAGTAGTGTCTTCAATGAATTTCTACAATGGTTCGCCATATTGAAATATTTTATAGGCATTATTTTTGAAAATCATACCGCATGACCTGAAATAATAAAATAAATGTGTTAAAAGATGAAACACAATTGATAAAAATATCACGACATCAAACAAAAATATTACATAAAAAAAGCTATGTGCAAATACCAATGACCCTAGTATGAAAAAGACACTTCAGTATGAAGACATTCATAACCTAGACAAGAAACAAAGAAAAAGCAGAAGCATATTCATAGCCTGAGCAACAAACCATGAAAGAACGAAAGCACATTAACAACTTCGCAGACTGGATGTACAATACATATACATACGTACACTTACATTAATTTATGTCTAAAACCCCTTATTCAATAGGAACAGAGAACCGATAAAATATACATCAGTATCGAACAATCAAAACCTATTTAAGATATAAAAAATCAAACCAATACAAACAGGCAGCAAGCTAGAGAATGATACCAACATAAAGTTCATACATAGGAGGAGAAAATCAGTGCACAAAGTAGCTTTAGTAATTAGACCACTAATATATAACTATACCAACAAAGCCTATAGTTAAAAGTAACTACACTTGTTGGCAGCGGCGCCATTTTGATGCTTCAATATGTGTATCTTTTATATTTATTGATCAACTATACTAACCAATAGTTTGAGTGTCTACGAATCAAATCTAGTAAAGTCACCCAACCAATGGTTGGGGTCGTCTCCCAAGGGAGTGGTAGTGAAAGTAGGAGTTACTTAGAATTTAGTTCTACATAGTGATAGCTCATAACATTTTCTAGTTATACAAAAATTAGATTCAATTTGTGACACCAAAGTGTCAAATATCAAGAAAAAAGGAATTTTGTCACAAGTAGTAGAATACCAAAAAATAAAGGACAAAACAAGTATTGGACAGAGTTCTTGGGGCGTGACTGCAATCTATGTTAACACAAACTAATGGGTACATGATTTTGATATGAAAATTTGCAAGAGAATGGTGACTAGGCTAAGCTTTTGGTTAAATTAAGTTCCCTCTCGGGTACCCCATATCAAATGGGTTCCTCTCTGACACCACTCGTCTAAACTAACCACCTACGCCTTTACCACACCCTGACCATTCGATAGAGGTTGCTTAAATATGGTACTAGGGCTTAGCCTCTCTGGCTGAACCTCATGTCGACCCACTCCTCAGGCCATCAGTCTACTGGTCTTGGTTTCACGACCTCCCTCTTGGGAAGGGCGAAAATACATGGGTGGTTTTGTATTTCAAACTAAAAACCCATTAAATTAAACAACAACATGTAGGTGAAATCATAATTAAAGTGCATATAATCCTATCAGCAAGCAAGACCCAACAGTAATATCAACACATATTTGCTAAATCACACCCCAAAAACGGAGGGTTTTAGTCACATTCAAGCAATAATCAAATATACTTAAAATGATAAAGTAATCAAGTGGGTAAAATAAATTAAACCTTAAAAATAGCAAAGGAAGGTAAATTAGAAGAACCAATTCCAAAATTGGAAGAAGAACTTCTTTCTTCAAGCTTCATAAAAACCCTCTACAAACTTGAGAGAAAACTTCAGAATAAAGTTTCTAAAATAAAATATTAAGTTTATATTTTTTACTCTCTAAGATTTTCTTCTAAACAATAAAACAGTTCAGTGTTTATAGACTTCACACTTAGTGTTGGTGGATCCATTTGTCATCTTTAGTCGTGAATCACCGAGTGATTCGGCGACTCGCCCTTTCTCTAGTTCATCGTCGTTTGTGACTTGCATTAATATCCATGCATGTGGTATCGTTGGGCGGAATAACTCTGCTTCGCGGAATTATTCGGTGAAGCGTTGACTGCTTCTTTTCGTCGCTTTTTTATCCACCTCCTTCATGACTCACTTGCTGTAATAGAAAACAGAACTTTGGTATACGGCGTATCGCCAAGTGTGCTTTGCAATGCATACTTTGAATCTTTATCTCTTTTCATCCGTTTTGTGCCTAAGTGTTCATGCTTCTACCAAATCCCCAATTACTTGAAAGTTAGAAGTTTTTATCAGATATTGAGATAACATACTCAATTAAGGACACTATTTGCATTAAATAAGGCCCTAGATGAGTCCAATTTGAGGACTCATCAAACCCAAACAAAAACAATTAACATACCGGAATATGGTACCCAATGCCATAGTTATGTTGGAACTTGGTAATCTGATCCCAGTTAGTTAGGCTGGAACGTGGAAATATGATCCCATCTTTATGTCGGAAAATGGATATCCGATCCTAGTTAGTTATGTTCTAACGTGGCAATACGATTGTTTAACACAGCACAATCACAAATACAAGTACACTCTCAAGTTATTCAATCAAGAAGTGATTCATCCAAATAGTCATTAATCTATCTCATTTACAACCAGTGTGATCAATAATGCAACATTCATATACATACAAGTATCATAATGAAGCATGAACATACATACATCACACAATCATAGAATCACAACCATCACCTATCTCGAATCCAAGTTTGAATCCCCTAAAGAGCTTGAATCATCCATTTTCATATTCTTTCCCATTCTAGGTCTACAAATAATTAATATATGCAAGGATCAACAAAAAATATCCAATTACCTGGATTATAATCAATAATATCAACCCTAGGTCAACCTTGATCTCATGTATCCAGACAAGGGCTTTTCCCACCATAGTTTCCAATTCAAAACCCTCCCCTATTGTTAATAACACAAGAAAATAGATTCCACGAATAGAAAAATGGATTCGGGAGGTGATGAGCTTACCTTTAACCTCAAGAATGGTGAAAATTGTCAAGAAGTCGTATGGGGTCGTTCCTTAGCTCTGAATGTCAAAAGTGCAGAGTAAAGATATTTTATGGTTTATTTACAACTTTAAGTTGTGTCTGACCCGCCACAACGACACCCACCCCGATATAGCGGCCCTGCCAGAGACACCAAATTCAGCATCAAAGTTGCTTGCACGAAACAGTGAGCCATTTAATTAATTCCAAGACCACCATTCCACAACACACCACTAACAAATGACACTCAGAAAATACCATTTATGCTAATATCGATTCCGGGAGTTCTACTCATCCGAATTCAATTTTGTAAAGTCATACAGGTTCTTTAACGTCTGATTTAACTACTCATGTAATCAAAATTATAAATGAATCACCCGATTTCTACCACATTTCCCTACACCTTAATGACTCCGAATTTGTCCAAATCTAGACTAGGTTGAGAAAAGGTTTCTGGCCCCAATTCTTTTCCCATTGGTTTTTCCCTAACGAATAAAATCAGGTCGTTACAAAGTGCAATATTACAAATGGGGTCTGAAAATGACAGTATATATGTACACGTTATCCCTATAAGGTAAAGGTTGTTTCTCATAGATCCTTGATTTAAGTAAAGTTAACCCCTCTTAACAGAAGTAAAGAATATCTCTCCTCTTTCTACTTTCCACTTGTAGATTATTATAGGAAACTCGAATTGAAAACATTAGCTAGCTAGAAAAAGTGATCGGTTTGCTGAGGTGTATTAAACATTGAAAGCTAAATTGTTGAGGTAATGTCACACATGTTTAGAGAATATAATATAGCATAGATAAACTGTAAAATGGAAAATTAAAAAAAAAACACAATGTATTAGGATGTAACTAATAAGTACTATTACATTAGTACTGATCACTTTTGTTAGAAATTTTATTATCAGAAAGAAATTTTTAAAAAAACAAAAGGCTTCTAAAACATTAAATATATGTCTAATAGCTTGTACTAGATAGTATACCTGTGTTTTTTCGCTTATCATTCAATGCATACTAAGAAAAGTAGAAAAAACATTCAAGATAACAATGATTCTAGTTCAACAGGTATCAAGAAAAAGAAATGAAGTCTTTGTTGATTTATGGGTTCTAAAGAAACATTCAAGCATGCCTATAAAAAGGGAGAAAAGTGAATTTGACTATAAAAAGGGAATTGTGAAGTTTTCTACGAATGTCGAGTCTTTCCATCATCTCCTCTTCGGTTCTCAAAGTGGTCATTTTGTTACGTGATTTAATCTCTACTGTAGGGAGACATCAATAACATCGGGGCAAACTCTTTCTTTTTCTTATGGGTGGACATTAGTTATTTGATATAATTGAAGCCATTTTTTTCTATTGTACTTTGGAGCCATTTCTTGTATATTGCTTTATATGTAATTTTTAAATATTTGATTTTTCTTCCACTAGTAAATGTCACTATATCATTATTAATGATTCTCTGTTTAAGGAAATTTTTGGCTCTGAATATACCAGTGATACTCCGTTAATGCATAGAAATGTATGGCCTGATCAGTTTGAAACCTCGTTGGAAGATGCTAAAGTTTTTCTGGATGAAACTGAGGATGACGTCTCTAACTTTGGTACCCTATAACTTGGTTTCGAGAATCAAATCTCGCCCATATTCTGGCTACAACTCTGGTTCCACAAAAGGGCTCTCTTAGCAAAATCTCCAACAGAGTTATATTTATTATTTACTGTCTGCTGAAGAAGATCAGCATAAATTGGGATCTGTAGGTCCGCGAATACATGGTTGAATATTTTGAAGATACGAACTCCAGTGCAAGCTTACCCTATGGACTACTTATCTCTAGAATTATTATTGTTGATTCTCTTGTGGATCTCTCTAACTACAGGCCTACATTTATTGATGCTACATATGATACTCGAACTATTTAGAGCATGGATTATGTATTTATTAACAAGAAATGGTATTAGAAGGAGTCTATCCAATCTAGGGTTGATACACCCCGGGCTACTAGAATCTGTGCTGACTTTGCAGCATTGCTCTTCAAGGAGGCTGAACACATTAAGGTACGACTCAATGGTCTTGAATTCCATATGTACATTTTACAAGATGCCCTTGGAAAATTGTTGCAACTCCACAAGGACTCCAGTGTCAATATTGAAAGCTTCGGCTTGAGATGGGAGGACTTAAGAAGGATGCCTCTCATTATGTTAACATTATTCTCAAAGAAGTCAACTCCATCAAAACTAAAGATGACTCTACTAACAATCAACTGGTTGTCACTATGAACACTTCATATTGATCTTTCTCTACGACGGTTGAGAAATCTCTTTCCACTTTTTGAACGAACGTGGTCAACACTCTGACGTATTTTCTCGTGAAACATTAATATTATGACCTCATTTGCTTTTGTTTAAGACACTTAGTTATGTGGAGATTTTCTCCTTATCTTTTGGATTGTTTATTTGGGGCTTCTGACCCCATATTCTTTTTCTGCTTAGTTTTTCCTTCTTTCTTTATCTCTCTTGTTGTTGTGTTGTCCTTTTCAATTATGTAAAAGGGGGAGAATCTATACATAGGCATACAGAAAGGGGAAGCACTAAGACAGGGGGAGCATTCAAGTGAAAATTCATCCAAGAACAATCGAACAGGGAAGTCGTCTTACACTTTCATTAATTATAGTTGTCAATATCAAAAAGGGGGAGATTATTAACTTGTTATATTCTGATTAATCACAAATCGCAGGAATTAACAAAGATTAATACGATCAGCATGAAGTCATGACAACATTACGAAGAAACAACACAAATCCAAGGATCAAATCAAACAGAATTCAGCCTGGATTTACTAAGCAACCATAAAAGGGAAGAGATCTTCAATCATGCAAAACAAACGGCTAAAGAAGGAAAAGATATATTGGCATATCAATCAACCACGACTCATGGAAAACATTAACAAATTAGCCAAATTCAAGAAATATCAAACAATATCTCAGGAAATCATCCAACAAGTGAAGGAATTGATTTAATCATGTACACATCAGATATGGACATTGTTCAGCAAATCAATTCAACAAAATCAAGGGATCATACCACGATCCTTGATTTACAACTCCCTAGGTGTACGAATAGAGCATCACGTGAGTGAACACAGTTGAAAATAAAAGAGAGAGAGAGAGAGAGAACGATTCTGAGTGTAGGTTTACCTATCGAGGAGGTGTCAAGACAGAATTCTGATTTGCATATCAGACAGGACCAAGTTAAGGAAACTTTGTACTTCTCAAGGCTAACTTCAAACGCTCTAAAAGAAACCCTTGAAACCTAAGGGGACTAACTAGGCACCACAAACAGTGACCCAAACCAGTATAAACATCCTGTGTTATTTATTTTCTGCAAGATATTTTTACTGTTTCTTCATTCTACTAACTTGCAGGTGAGTCAACTGACCATTACAGGTAGCCGACTAAAAAATAATTTAATTCACCCCCTGTATATCACATAGTTCAACAGGCATGTCGAGTCTTTCCATTATATCCTCTTTGGTTCTCAAAGTTTCCATTTTATTACGTGATTTAATCTCTACAGCAGGGAGATATCAATTAGATCGGTGCAAATCTTCTATGAGGTAAGTTGTGTATTGAACAGTGTCCAAAAATAAGCATGGTATTGTGCATGTGATTTACTTTCTTTTTTTCATTTATTTTCCCTTTTTTATGCTAGGAAAAGAGGCTTAGGGATATTTGGTGTAATTAAAGTGGACACAATATCATTCTGATACATCAGACGTCAACTATTTTTCTATGGATGATGATGAGCTCTTTCTTTTTCTTGTGGGTAGAGATTAGTTATTTGATGTTATTGAAGCCATTATTTTCTGTTGTATTCTGGAAACCATTTCTTGTGTATTGCTTTATATGTAACTAGGTAAATTTTTCGAGCTTCGCGCGGTTGTGAACTATGTCAATAATCAACTTATGAACATATGATAATACATGTGTTATTGACAGGCTAGAGCCCTACAATAAATTGTCAACAATATTTTATCCAAAGATGATATGAAATGTGGTTTTTACTCTTAAAACGAAAAGGATTTGATTCTAAGTGTTTACAAAAATTGTTATTAATTCTTCATTTTAATATAGTTGTTCATCACCAAAGTCTTTACAAAAGATATGTAATTGTTTCAATGTCTATAATTGTATTTTTAAAAAGTTGTAAATACATTATATTCATTAATTGCGAGAGTTTTTCTCCTACTCAAGGCCGCTACATACAAAATCTAAATATGATATATCTTATATAATTAGTTGTGTAGTTGATAAGTTAATTAAAATATAAAAACACATCTCTTGGAGTTCAATGAAATAACGTATGTTGCTCAAATAATTTGGATTAAATGATATCTTGGCAGGTCCCTTATTCAAAATCATACGCAGTCGATGACACTCCTTTGATAGCTAAAAATTATATTTTATTGTTTATGTTTTTATCAATATGGTTAAAACTTTATTGTTTTTGGGACTTTTAATCTAGAGTTTATAAGGAGGTAATTATTTCCTTAATATGTCATTAATATAGATTCATCCTACAGTGAGAGGTAATTCATTGACTCGAACCTAACATTTGAACCCCAAACGTTTGATTAAGGTTGAACAAAATATTTACCATCCCACTACATTTCTTTATTTTTTAAATGTCACTAATCGATTGAATACCTCGATAAGATAGAAAGTTGAATAAATAAAACTCCAAGGTAGTGTTGAACCACCCTAACTTTTGAACACTGAAAATCCTTTGTTGCACATCTCATGGATCTTTTAACCACTGAACACTCTATAAAGATTAAAGTCATTTATTTTAGAAATTTAAAAATTCTAATCTACATGACAGCAATAGTCTAATGATTACATCAAACTCTTGATTAACATATCTTTACTTATCAAAAGCATAAACATAAACAACAAAGTTTAAAACATGTACACAAAAATAAAAAATAAATTAATAAAATAATTATAAATTAGTGACTCTAAGCAACATACAAGAATCTTTACTAACAAAATGAAACATAAAGGAAAAAATAGAGCCCAGTGAATTCACATTTTTACCTTAAGAAATTAGTCCATTCTACTACCTGAAGTTTAAAGGAATACAATTCTATTCACAAGTGTGTTGATACAAAAACAATGGTATCAGTCAGTCACTCAACATGAACAAAGTACACGAATATAATTCTACAGAAGAAGAAAAAGAAGAAGAAGAAGAAGAAGAAGAAGTAGTTCAGAATTTTCGTTGTTTTAAAATGAGAGGAAATTCCTCTATTTATAGACAACAAAGGGTAGTCATAATTTTTCATAAAAGTCACAATATTTCATAAAAGTTGCAACTCTTTATAAAAGTTGCAACTCTTCATTCAAGTTGCAACTCTTCATAAAAGTCGCAACTCTTCGTAAAAGTCGTAACTTTTCATAAAAAGTCACAACTTTTTGTAAAAGTTGCAACTTTTTATAGAAAGTCACAATTTTTTTGTAAAAGTCACAACTTTTCATGAAAGGGAAGGCTAATTTTGGAAATAAATAAGTTAAAAGAGAATTCTTGTTTGTGGTTGCGCCACATAAGCTGGCCTAAGATTCTCTTTTATATAAATATATGATATTTGAAATATTTGATTTGTCTTCTGCTAGTAAATGTCAGCTTTTTATAATAGGACGAGGGGTTCCCAAGTTATTTAACTTTTCTTTTATATTCTTAAAGTAACAGATAATATATCTACTACTGTAAAATTCTCTATAAGTTTACTCGATTGACATATACTTATAAAAGAATCAAGTACCTTAAATTTTTTTACTAATGTACTTTTATTCCATAAGTAAAACTTATGAATTGCTAACCTATTACCAACAATTTTTGAAAAATCAATATTTATTTATCAACATATTTTCTCTACGTTACTAAAATTTCTAACGGATTACTAATGTAGATTTTTTGTTATTGAATTTTCCAACTGATTACTTAAAAAATTTAAAATATAAACAACCAAATTTACTAACCTATTTGCTATCCGTTAGTGAAGATAATAACCGGATACCAACCATGTTTTTGTTGGTAAATTTGCCAACGAAAATGTTAGAGCCAATTTTCATAAATTACCAACAAAATCTTCTCGTGGTTACCAACTAATTTTTGGTAAGTATGTTTACCAACGATTATAATTTGTTGGCAAAATTTACCGACAAACCTTTTAGCAAAACTATGATTTTCGTTAGTAACCGTTAAGTAACTCGATTTACCAACCGATTTGATAGATTTACCAACAAATATTTTTGTTGATAATTATGCCTTATTTTGTAGTGTGAGTCACAATAGAAATTCATAAACTAGAAATCATAGATTTGCGTCAATCTAAGATTACCTGATACGGGTGTTGATAGGAAGTTGTATATAGTAAAAAAAAAAGTCGTAGGCAGGTTGATCAAAACACACTTCGAATAAGGTAACAAACAAGAAAAAGGAAAAGCCCAGATCATCTGTGTTTTATAAGTCATGGAAGAAATAGTTGAGATTAACTATTATTATCATCCAAATTTGTCCAAATATTATCTTTAGTTTTCTAATTCAAAAGAACTCTTCACACATTACCTATTCAAATTATAACAGTCCATAAAAAATCAAACTTCTTTAATTTTTTGTTAGTTTCTTTTTTTGTTCTTTTATGCGCACTAAATGAAGAATCAAGAAACCAAGGTACTTTTTGTTGTGTTTTTATTGCTATTGATATGATTTTTTTAATATTATATGGTTTGCATGCAAATAATGGAATGTATATATTTACAATTAAGGAAAACAATATTTGGTTTGGTTTCCTTTTTATTAATTTTTTTTGCAATGTATAAAAGAAATATGACTGATTTTGATAAACGGTAAGCTAGGATGAAGCGTGTTTTGACACGTAGAATTTACAAAAAGCTATGCAAAGATGTCACAATTATTGAAGAATGTTGTCATGGATGTGAAAACAATTAAATCATTTTAATTAACTTCATTTTTGGGGGTTTATTTTTTATATTTTAAGGATGATGATAAATTATTTGTTTTTGTTATTTCATAATCTTGGAGTTAAGATTTTCTTTGTTACCTTCTATTCTATGTTTATTTTTTTGCTCATCAAGGAGGAGTTATCGAAACAATTTGTCAATATGTGTCGTCTATGGTCGATATCTTCAAAATTACTTTGTGAGACTACTGATGAAGGTGTTTTTTGTAATTTTTGGGTTTCCTTTTTCTAAAAAGAAAATGATGATTTTGGTAAATAAGTTGTTGTAATTTCACATTCTACAATTTTGATTTTCTTTTTCGTTCTTTCCAATTTTTTAAAAAAGATTAATTAGAATGTAACTTTGGGGGGGGGGGGTCATTATTATTTTCGATTCAGCTTTTTATTTATTTTGTATGTCATTCTTGTATGATTGTTGACACCCAAATTTGACCTTTAACTATTTCAAAAATGTTATTTGATTAAATACGTATTTTTTAAAATATATTTCGAGTTTTAAATGTTAGTTGATTTTGTCCAAAAAAATATATTTTAGTATGCATACTTTATAAAAAAAATTATTATTAAAATATTTTAGAATTATTAATAAATTTTGAAATAATTATTTTACTAAAATGTTTAAAAATTTAAGTGAGTTTAATTATATAAAAAAACATTATAATATATATAGTATTTTAATTGGATATCATCTCTTCAATTTTCCCCAAAATCATTTAAATCTTAGCTTATTGTATTCTAATTTCTTTCAATTATAGTCTATTCAATTACAAGTGTATTTCAATTATATCCACTCTTCTGTTCCAATTCTATTAAATTTTATTGCAGTTTTGGCCATTAAAATCCAATCCAATTTGATTTTGAGATTTCATCTTATAATCTGGAGCATCCATCTTTTGATATTGAATCCCATCCCCTCATCTCTTTAATAATTAACCGTTCAGATTCACCCATCCTTTCTTTCCTTTTTTATATCAAAAGACCTAAACCCTGACTATTCCATTTTTCTACTCTTCCTCGCCTCCCTCTCTAGCCGCCGTCAATACCACCTTTTCTCTCCACCGATGACTCTCTCCCTCTCTCTCTCTCTCCCCTTGCCTCTTCTCCTCTCTCCTTCCTTGTCTCTCTTTCCGGCAATGGACAGTCAGGCGAGGAAAACAGCAGCTCCAGCGAGTCCAGCAGCCGCTGGCCGCCACTGTTTCTCTTCTCTGCTTTCTCTGGTGTGGCAAGCGAAAGTAACCAAGCAACTTCGGTGATGGCAGCAGTGCCAGAAGATCCAGCCGGCGGAAACAACGCAACTAGCTGGCGAAACGTAAACAACAACAGTAGCAGACATCTCCCACACAAAATCAGCAGCCATCCAGGGAAGAACAGCAGTTACCAGAAAACCTTCGGACTGCGTGCTCAGGAAAATCCAGGAATCAAATGACGCCAGCAGCGGCGCCAAGTCACCTGCCTCCTCTCCCCTCTTTCATTTTCGGACAATAGCTGAGAACCAGTGAACAAGGCGAACTCCGACGAAGCTTTTGAATGTTTCAAACTGGTCGAAAGACGGATATTTAATCGATCTGTCCGGGTACATTTCTTTTAAAATCATTATCTCATCTTAGAAATTTTATTCTTTTTCTTATATGCAATGTGATGAACGTTCGATGCATGTTTCGTGTAGAAGTTCTCTTAGTCCTAAAATTGAACTACTCGTTATGACTTTGAGATTTTACAAACTATATATGTGTGGTAGAAAGTTGAAATATAGTGTCCTGCATGTGCTTGTTCGTCTTTATCGCTTAGCTCATTGTCTGCATCACAAGAATATTGTGTGGAAGTTTTCTCTTATATTTTTAACAATATCTTGACTGTCGATTCTTGGTTAAAGATGATAAGTTTGATTATGAAATCACTGATTAGCTTGATGAGATGTACCTATTGTTTAGTACCTCCAATAATGTCATTTAATCCCTTTAATTGATGCAATTTTACTTGTAGTAGTGGTAATAATTTTGTAGGATAATTTGGATTGCTACTTGAGTTTAGATTGATCCTCGACATATTTTTCATTTCTTGTTGTGAATATATTATATTAAGAATATGTAAATACTTCTTGACTTATGTTTTCTTCCTTTATTATTATTATTATTATTATTATTATTATTATTATTATTATTATTATTATTATTATTATTATTATTATTATTATTATTATATCCTTGCTTGAAATTGATTAATTGATACTAAGGTGATTTTTATTGCATTGTGCTAATCCGGACAGATTGTTTTGGTAAATTTTGCTTATTATTAATGTTAATTGATCATAATTTCCTTCATTGAAGTTGAATTGATTCTCACTTGTTATATTTTAGTAAAACTATATTTGATTGAGCCAAGAATAATTTAAAATAGGATTACTTATTTGGTTTTTTCTTTAAATAAGGTAAATAATATGTTATTGATCCTAAGTAATTTATTGCTATATAATACATGACCTCTCCTCCACTATTAGTATAGACTATAACAATTAGAAAAAGACTTAGAGGTTTACACTTAGCAATTATCAAAAACTCTCTCCACTCTAAAGAAAAGAATTAAAACAAAAGTCTTGTGAACTCTACGGGGGCTCTCCAATTGGTTATGCTGTGTTCGGGTAAAATAGCTGATTGAGTTTGTCTTCGTTGCTGATAAATATTTCTGCTTAACAGGTTAGTTGTTCCTCCATTAGTTTAAATTTCATCTTGCATTATTACATCGAATGTTGTTGTGTATTAGAATGAATAAAAGGAAGCACTCAAGTTAGTTTGCGCTCTTCCTCTCTCTATGTGAGGTAATGTCTATGGTTATTCTGTATTTTTTTTTATCTCATGTGTGTGTGAATTTGATCTTATGATTATTTTGCCATTATATATGTGTGTGTGTTATTATCCATTCTAGCATGTTATGAACTTAGAGTTCAAAATGTAGAAGATAATTCCTAACGGAGCTATATTATTTATTTTAAAGTTGTATATTTTGTCCATTTGTTCTTTACTTTGTCTTGTTTTATGTGTATAACTCTAATTCTCTATTATATATGAAATATTTGGAGATCGTTCAAGGGAAAGGGGAAATTACGTGCTAATTGTTTCTCATTTATTTTATTAGGTGTGATTGCTATAAAATCTTCCTATGTATAAATTACTTGAAGTATGCCAAAATATTATAATATCTCTTAAATAATCATCTAAAATCAACCATTGGTTTGTATTTGTCTTATGTGATATCCAGCGGGTGTAATAAATGTTCACTATATGAGAAAATTGTAGTAAATATTCGTTTATATATAGTATTTGATTCCATGCATATACGACCTAATGTTGCATAAATTTTGACTCTTTGTTCGAGCCTCCCGTTGGTTACGCCTTTAAGTGTCGGAATCCGCCTGCAAGTTACTCTTTTTAGAGATCATGTTTAGGATGGAACAATTAATTTTGGTAACTCATTTAAGGGCATATTGTGGGATATAAAAATCGGCATATAGGCTTTAATCCTATCTACAAAATAAATCATGTCTATATGTGTTCTAGATTAATATTGGCATGTTAACTCATTCTCATATGTTATAGTTATGGTAAAATATTTTCTAACATGCAAAATCATTAGTAATCATGGATCTAGGTATTATGCAATATGTGTGACATGTCAATTATTTAGAATCATGTTCTTAGGTATTATTAAGAAATTTTCAGCATGATAAAAAATTATGACAATTCTCTGGGTATTTGTTGTCCACTCGTAACTAATTCTGTATCACAATTGTTTTTTTCCACTTAAAATATTATTTGCTAGCATGTTAAATAACTGAGTTATTCTTATGCATTTTCGGTCACCTTACCATGACATTTTATCTAAAAGATAAAAATTAATAACTCATCTTTCCCTCGTAAATGCTAGTTTGTTTGATAAATAAATTGTCTTCCAATTTGAAAATAAATTAATCCTTTATTGTATGTCTGCTACTTTTAAATTCTTGCCACATTAAACCAGCATTGACCCTTGTAATATTCTGATTGTTAATATTATTTTATTACTTGTTATTTAGTTTTTATTATTATATTTTTTGTTTGCACAGATACCTAGCATGAGACCTTCACAACTATGTGTGTTTGAAAGCATGTTTAATAAAATTTAGAGGTCAATGTGAGATTTATGTGCTAAATGCTCGTCCTATTTGTTTGACTTGGTGTCTAGGGGGCCTATTAGGAGCATACTTTTTTCATTTAGTCCAAAACCTCCTTAAATAGTAGTCCAATGCCTCTGGAATATTAAGCGGGGATGCTAGGCACCTTTTAGGACGTTATGTATGCGGTGGTGGGGTAGGGGTACTTTAGGCCCTACAGAGATGATGACATTGCCTCGAACCGTAAACGACAAACATCTGTTTTGTCTTTCCCTATATAGAAGTCGAACGTTGTTCCGTAAAGTCTTTTAGAGTCTCCCTTCCCTTTCCATTTTTATGTGTTGTAATTATATTAATTTGGGGTGGTTTACCATATAAAATAAAATTTTGCACTTGACTATTTAATTTTGTAATATCTGTCACCTCGATTTTCCCTTTATTATTTGCTTAGTATTTCTTTTGTTTTATATTATGGTATCACCTACTCTCGCATGCTTGAACAATTAATTGAAATAATAAAGTGTTTAATATTATTCATCACCTAGCTGACATGTTTAAATAGAATAACCTAAATGAAGTGACCATACTTGCTACTTTTAACCCCCCACATAAGTTGCATGAGATACGATCGGGATCCACATTTGTGGACCTCGAGGGATGCCTAACACCTTCCCTCGAGGTAATTTGAACCCTTACCTTGATCTCTGGTTTGTTGAACTTAGTTAGATTTAGTTAGGTTAGATAAATCACCTAAGGCACATCAATTCTTTAGGTGGCGACTCCTCAAAATATTTAGAAGTCCCAAAAGTGTTGTTAGGTCGTGATTAAAACACATTTTGCGAAAAATAAAGCGCGACAGTGATCAATTTATTGCATTTTTCCCTAGTCATTAACACTACTGTATTTTTATGGATTATTAATTTGGGATTCTATGATTAAAAGAGGTGAGTTTTGCAATATGGTACAACATTTTTCTCTTTTCTTTCTTTTCACTTTTTATTTGTTAATTCATTATATATTATATTTTGGTGAAAAAAAAAATTATTTTATATCAATTTTTGTAATGGAATTTGATTTATTTATGTTTAATATTTTTCTTATAGTTTTCAATAAATGCATAATGAGGAAGGTAAAAGAAGAAAAAGTGCAAGTTTGTTCAAAATGCAATACAGATTTAGGTATTGTCCTCTCGCAAAAGATCAGGTATGTCCTCTAATTCTAATTTTTTTATTGTCTTTTAATTTTTTTTATTTATTATATATTGTGATATATCTCTTTTGTTTTACTTCTAATAAGTAAATTTTAATTGAAAGACATCAAAATTGTATAAAATAAGGTAGAACAGAGAGAGTCATATTGTTCCTTCATCCTATTTTAAGTAAAGGTATTATTGTTTAGAGAGTCAACAATTTTTTTCTTTGATTGTAGTTTTCACAATTTACTTTTGAATAATTCTTTATCTTGACTTACAATATTTTTTAAATATTTAATTAGTTTAAAAAAAGGTTTTGAAGAATTTGAACCCAAATCAATAGTAAAATTACGTATTTTGACTTTCTTATGTTGGCTATAGGCCTAAATTATAAGAACAAAATACACTTCTAATGCAACCATAGATTATTCTGCTCAATGTTTATGGTGATTAGAGTTCTTATTATTCATATGTTAATGAAAAATAACATGTACTTAGTAAAAGAAGTTAAGGTTGTATCAAAATTGACCTACACACCACTCTTTTTTAAAATATAAAAACGACCATTGTCATTCGATATTGGCTTTATTTTTCCATTTGGTTCATGTTATATGGATTCATTATTTATACTATGTTCATCCTATTATATGTTAAAGTTTTATTATTTGAGGAATCAAACAACTTCTTTTATAAAATATTTTTATTTATTCTCTATGTTCATTTGTAGCACTTCTTTGTATACATTTTTACTTTAAAAAGTTGAAGAATTTATGCCCAAATTCCTAGACAAACAAATATGTTTTAGTCTTCGTACTCCATACTATTTCACGTAATTCAAGATAAAGAAAGTACTTATTATAAGTAAATTTCCAAATACATGCACAAGATTTTGACTCTAGGTTTATGTCAAATAAGTAGACAAAATTGTAATTTCATTCATTGTTCATATAAATGTGTGTGAAAAATAATTGATACAACTTCGTTTAATGCTTAGTTTTTAGGCCTGATCAACAAGTATAAGAGATCAGAGACAATATGACATGTAAAAGAAGATAATTATTGAGCGTGGACTAATTGAAAATTCAAAAAAGGCGAACCCAAAAAATTCGCTCGTAATGATATTGCTATGAATTATAGAAGTCTTGACATGCTCATTGATACTCCACTATCACCTTCTCCTCCTCCTGTTGTTGTTGCTGCTACAAGTTTACGGAGAATGGAGAAATCAATTTCTTCCATCATAAATGTTATACTACTTGTTGATTATGATCATGTTTCGGATGAATACATTATATCAAATGTACTGGAAGGGGAAGAGGTAGAGATAGAGGTAGAGAAAGAGTGTTGATTTAGAACTTGATCACCAACAACAAGTGGTGTAGTATTTACTGTGGAAGAAATTGAATCCACATTTCTCCTTGAGTTTGTAGAAACAACAACAGGAGAAGGAGGAGGATGGGATGGTTAATTATCAATGAACATGTCAGCAATATAATTAATATGAATATCCTTAGGAGCTAACTTTTTTTGGATTTTTCTATTAGTCAAAGCTCAATTAATTCTCCTCTTTTACTTGAGAATATGTCTCTGATCCCTTACATTTGATGATCTGGCATTAAAATTAATCATTATAAATACGATTTTTATGTTTTTTCAATAAAACTTACTTGATGGAAGCTAAAAACAATATACTCTCACTATAACTAACAATTCAAAATATTTTAAGTCGAGAAAAATATATACCTGATTTTCTGCAAGGGGGAAAAAATTAAATTCATATTGCGTTCTGGACAAACATCCCATATTTCTTTTGATATCTTACTCGTTATCAATTGTTGCAAACTGTTAAAAAATATTAAACATTAATCAAATTTCATAGAAAAAACCCATTAAAAATAAAGAAATTTGTCATGTAATGAATTTTTATTTTTAATGCATTACATGAGAAATTTCTTTAGTTTTATTTTTTTAATGAAATTTGATTAATTTATATTTAATATTTTTTTACAGTTTGCAATAAGTGTATAAGGAGGAAGATATAAAAAGAAAAAGGGAATGTTTTTCGAGAATGCAATATGAATTTAGGTGTTGCCCCTTTGCAAAAAAAATCAGGTATATATTATTCTCCACTTAAAATATTTTGAATTATTAATTATAGTGGCATATATATATATATATATATATATATATATATATATATATATATATATATATATATATATATATATATATAATCTCCAAACATATAAAACAAATCTTTCCCTTCCTACCTATTAAAATATTATTTTCACACCTTTTTATCATATGTAGAAATTAATGAAAAATACATCTGCACTTGATGTCATACCTGAAGCAGTTCGAGATTTGCGATGTCAAAACCTTCCGCCTTTTATCTTTTTTTTCATTCTTATTCAGTTATGACCCATATATTAAATCCCAAATAATTTAATTCACTTTAACCCATTGGTCATGTTGTATAGAATATTATTAAATGATCACTTTAGTCCATTGACTATCGATTTATTAACTTAAGTTAAACAAATATTCAAAATTTCTAAAAATGACCTTTCGGATCATAACAGTTAGTGCCTTTACTAACGAACTGAAAACGAGTTAGTAAATTTATTTCTTCATCATTCGATTAATACATTGGTAATTTTTTGGCAATTTTAGTAACCAAAAAATTATGTTGGTAATTTACCAATAAATTTTAAATACATTTTTTTGTTTTCAGCCGGTGTCCATGATCCACATTAGAGCCTTACAAAATTCAAATTCACGTCAAGAAGTCCCACATTGGGAGGGGGAGGGGTAAACACTCCCTAACAAAGGCGACTCGATACCGAAAGGTAATCGAACCCCAAACATCTTGGTTAAGGATAAGGAGTACTAACCGCTCCACCACTCCACTTGTTGGTAATAAATTTTAAAGATGTTAGTATGATTATTTGTTTTTCGGGGAAATCCATAAGTACCCCCTCAACATATGCCTGAAATCTCAGAGTCACTCTTATACTATACTAAGGTCCTAGTACCCCCTTAAACTTATTTTATAAATAATATTCTACCCCTTTTCGGCATAGGTGACACTAGTTTGAAAAAAATGTCAAAATAGGTTGGGCCCACAAGATAGTGCCACGTAAGACGAAAAGGGGTAGAAAATTATTTATAAAGTAAGTTTAGGAGGGTAATAGAACCTTAGTATAGTATAAGTGTGTCTCTGGATTTCGGGCATAGGTTGAGGGGGTACTTGTGCATTATTCCTTTGTTTTTCGAATAAATTTACTCATTGATTGTTAGTTTGTTGGTAATTATCATTCAAGTTCAAGGTTATGTTATTAATTGATTGAAATATGTTCAAAATATTATTAACTGAATAATTATTAAATAGTAAAATATTTATTAATTTATTGCATTTAAAAATCTAAGAGTACGAATATAATTCAAAAAATATTAATATCAATTTTATAAATCAATTTGAATGAAACAATCTAAAATCTATGATAACAAGTTAAGTTAATCTCAATATGACACATATTATTATATTAAAAATTTTAATTTGAACACGTTTACCAAAAATATGACCAAATCAAAAAATTGTACAAAACATAAAAGTTAAAATACCAAAACGGCACAAACTGAAAATAGAAGCCTCAAAAACTGAAACAATCATCCTACTAGATATAAAAATTACCTTCCAAAGCTAACTGTATTGACGAAATTCTCATCCGAGCATGTTTACAAAAATGTCAACCAAAGTAAAATTTAGGCCAAAAGTTAAAACGTCTAATGATACAAATTGAATATGAAAACCTCAAAATACTAACCAACCATCCTATAAGACGAAAAAATGACCTTCCAAAGCTATTGCGCTAACGAAATTCAAATTTGAGCATGTTTCTAAAAAAAATGATCCAAATCAAATTTTAGCCAAAAGTTAAACATTAAAACACTTAACGACAAAAAGTGAAAATAAAAGTCTCAAACCCCGAACCAACAATCCTATGAGACCAAACAAAATTTATATGGCTAATCGCGGTAACAAAATTTTAATTCTAGCACAATTACCAAAGATATTGACTAAAGTGGTATTTTGTCCAAAACATAACAGTTAAAATGCCTAAAAGCACAAACTTAAAATGGAAGCATCAAAACCTGAATCCTCTATCTTATTACATCAAAAATGACCTTCCGCATCTAACTGCACTGATGAAATCCTCATCTGAGCACATTTATCAAATATATTGATCATAATTTATAAGTTAAAACACCTAACGACACACACTAAGAAAGCCTCAAAATTTAAACCAACCATCCAACTGGACAAAAGATGACCTTTGGAGTTAATTACGCTAACGAAATTCTCATCTAAGCATGCTCACAAAAATATTTACCAAAGTCAAATTTTATCCAAAATATAAGATTTAAAACACCTATCAGCACAACAAAAAATACAAGCCACAAAACTTGAACAAACCTTCCTATTATATAAAAAATGATCTTTCAAAACTAATGACAATGACATATTTCTAATCTGAGCACGTTTACCATAAATATTGAACAAAGTCAAGTTTTTATTAAAAGTTAAAAGTTAAAACACCTAATGACATAAGTTGAATATGAAAGCCTCAATACTAGACAATGATATAGCACAAAATTTAACTTCAGTTGGTAAATTTACAACCTATTCAAATATAAATTAGTAATTAACAATTTACCAATAAATTTTATCAGAGTTGATAATAGTTACTATTCTACTAAACATTCATACGTAATATTACAAACTAATAATTAATATGTTGGTAAATTTTACCAATGTATTAATGATTGGTTGGTATATTACCAACTATGATAATGATGTTAGTAATTTACTAACTACAATCTTTATTCGTCGGCAATATTTCCAACTAATTGTATATTGGTTGGCAAGTTTACAAACAAATTGCATTTTGTTACTAATTTACCAACACATTTATATTTGGTTTGTAAATGTAGCAACACAATATTGTCGTTGGTAAATCTTGGTTAGTAATTCATTGGTAATATGTTAATAAATTATATCAATCATTTTTTTGTTATATTTTACCAACCGATATATACTTCGTTTGTAATATTACCAACAAAAGGTGTGCGTTAGTAATATTTTAATTGGTTATCCATGATAGAATGTTGCTAAATTTAGCGTCATTTCATCCCGTCGTATTTACCAACTGAAATACTTAGTTAGTAAAATTTTGGTCGTTAATCTGTTAGAATATTTTCTATTGGCAAGTTAGGTTTTCTTTTGTACTGATCCATTAAGTACTCCGATGGTTGTTCGTTCACTTGAAGGGAATAAGGAATCATTTCGACCTCAAGAAAAGGATGAGGAAATTGTTGGTTCTGAAGTATTATATCTTAGTGCAATTTGTGCACTAATGTATCTTGCTAATACTACAAGGCCTGATATAGCATTTTCTATTAATTTGTTAGCAATGTACATTGTTCTTCTCCTACTAGGAGACATTGGAATGGGATCAAGCACATATTGGGATATCTTAAAGGGACAACTGATATGGACTTTTTTATTCTCACAGTTGTAGTCCCAATCTGACTTTTCGTGGTTGATCGCACCAACAGGAGTCGGTGCTTGTGAGTAGGAGAACATTCTTTATTGCAAGATGTTCGTCCACTTGTTGGTTATATTGATGCAGGATATTTATCTGATCCATACAAAGCTCGATCTCAAATAGGTTATGTGTTTACATATAGGAAATTACCATATCTTGGAGATCTATAAAGAAGCCCATCATAGCCATTTCAGCAAATCATGCTGAGGTAATAGTTATTCATGAAGCAAGTAGAAAATATGTGTGGTTAATATCTATGATGCATCTCATTCGACAAAAATGTTGTTTGGAGTGTGATAAAATACCCACCACTTTATATGAAGATAATGCAACATGCATAGCACAACTTTAAGGGAGGATTCATAAAAGGACATAGAAAAAAACACATTTCACCAAAGTTTTTCTATACGCATGAACTAAAAAAGCATGGTGATATAAATGCGCAAAAGATTCATTCAAGTGACAATGTGCCTAACCTATTTACGAAGTCTCTATCAACTGAAACATTCAAGGAGATGGTGCACAAGATTGGAATGCGAAGATTCAAGTCTATGGATTGATGTTCTCATTAGGGGGAGTAAATACACTTTGTACGCTTTATTCCTAACGAGGTTTTTTACCACTGGATTTTTCTTGTAATATTTCTAATGAGGCATCCTAGATGTGTATTATTAGATATGTGTACTATTTTCCTTCACTAGAGTTTTTCCTTTTTAGAAGTTTTTTTTGTAAGGTTTTTGACAAGACACATCATTTATGAATTAGACATTAATGGAGAGTGTTATAAAGTTTGTATTATAGTGAATGTCTATTATGTAGAGTCCTTTTAGGGTATGGTTAGGAATTTTACTTGGGACCAAAAGGGGTCCTCTTCATAAAATCAACCCTTAGGAGAAATAATAAGTCTTCTCTTCCCTCTTGTCTCTTCTCTCTACTTTCTTCTTATTATTTTATAATTTCATAACACAAAAGATAATTTGATCTAATTAAAATTTATTCTCTATGCTTTTAAATTTGCTCCACAAAATATGAAACCTTTTAGCTAAAATAACAATAGCATATATTACTAACCTTTTTTCCAAAATGAAAATAGTACATATTACTATCAAGATTATTCACGTCAAACCATGTTATTGGATTTGCATTAGGATTTAAAATGCATATGATAATTCTTAAGGAGTGGAAGGAGCATACTCTGTCTCCTACGCAAAAAACATGAGTAAAAGCTTTTCAATTATTGGATTGAAATTAATCAATAAACGTAAGAGTTAATGTGATGAAAACATTCAAATTTCTTAAAAACGTCATACACCTTGTGTACTTATTTAGAGAAAAATCACAAGTTATGTTATCGACACTACATCAAAAATGATCTTTAGCGTCAACTAATTAGCGGAAATACCTCAATTACCTCAAAATATGATTTTTTAGCGGCAATCAACACTCTTCTATGTCCCTGAAGCCTTTAATAACATTGGATCTAATGACACTAAACAATTTAGGAGTCTAAGACAGATGTCTCCTTTTAAAAGGCATCAAACCACCCCTGGTTAATTGCATTCAAAGATTAATTGTTCATGACTCTCTGATATGGTCTTTCTATAATATGTAATCTCTATATTTTATATGGTCTTTTTATAATATGTAATCTCTAAATTCTATCAAAGACTTTTCTATGTTAATTACAACCTTCAAGTGTAATAATAGTAATACAAAAGTAATAGTTGCTTCTAGTTGTGGTTCATAATTTTTACAAAGACTTTTTTTTTAAAAAAAAAAATAGACTTGGAAAGCCAACCAGCAACCTGATTTTTCTAATGTTACAACAAAAAGAGATATTTAACGGATAATTGATAATGTCGTTGCATTTAGGTCAGTAAAGACTATTTCCATATTTAAATAGAGTGTCAGTTATAAATGCGCTTATTTATTATTATATCTTAATATTTAGCAACAAGTATATTATTGTTGCAACATCCCTTTATTTGTCGCTAAAGACAATGCTGTTAATTCCAATATGATGAAATTACAAACTGATAATGATCATATGATCCCATTCTAGGATATATTTATTGTAAGAAGGGAAAAGATCATGATACACCCATCAACTTTGCCATTTAGAGTTTATATGTCTCATTTTAAAAGTGACTCATATATGCCCCTACATAACAAAATTGGATCATATACACCCCTACTGTTACAAAAATGATAAAATTAATTTTAATACTTGATCTTTTCACAAATAAATTATTTTTTGACTTCTTTGATAATTATTATTTGAGTTTCTTATTCTTATTTCTAAATTCTTTGATTCTTTAGCGTAAAATAAGATAAATAAAAAGAAAGAATAGTGAATGCCAAAAAAAAGAGAAAAAATAAAAATATTATTTTTGCTATTGTAATTAATTTAGTATTTATATCTGGAATTTCTTTTTAGAATATTTATAGTAAAGATTATAAGGAAATAAGTGAAAAGAATAAATTTGACCATTAAAAAAATAAGTTCAAAATAGCTGTTGAAATATAAAAGTAAAAAAAAAATGTGTGAGAACAAAATGGTATATCTGAGTCATTTGGGTAACAATATGGGTATAATGAGTCATTTTAGAATGAGGTATATCAACTCTAAATAACAAAGTTGAGGGGTACATCATCCTCAATTGAACAAAAACCAAACATATTTTTTCTCAAGACTCCTAATCTAACTACTACATTCTTTTTCCATGAGCCAAGAAAAAGTGTTAGAAGTAGAAATAACCCTTCAAAAATCAAGGTTATATCGAAGAATAACTTGTGGTTTACTAAACCACTGATAACTTGAAGGAAAACAACAAAGTCTAAAACGATGGAGAGACAAAATTAGGATATAAATGGAAAAATATTTATGGTCGAAATGATTGGTAATGGATGCTTGATTCTATCAATCCCAGTTACAAGCATAGGGAATACATTATGGTGATATGACACACGATTGTTATTATGCATTTGATAAGAAAATAATCATAACAATAAACGACATAGCTAGCTTTGGTGCTTTAGCTATTATAAGTGCTTATAACATTGCTCAATATACATAATCTCACATATTTCCATAATTTGGAGGTTTACTTGCATTTACTTGATGTGTTAGTATAAAATTCTTCTTGTTTTTAAGTTCTATATAAGTTTGTCAATTAGTTTTTGACAGAGGCGAACCTAGGATTTGAAGACTTTGGGTGCACCGATATAAACATAGCTCAAATAAAACAAAAATAGACTTAAGTGGGAATGGAACCCTAGACTAGAAGGTGACATCTCTAGCTTCTACCAATTGCACAAGGGCACTTCTACAATTTTTATGGGTGCACTATTAAGTATATTTTTATTTCTACCAGTTTTTCAAAATAGATATACATATATACATATGATTTTTTTCGAAAGTTACCGGGTGCACGTGCAACCCCACCAGATAGTCTAGGTCCGCCCCTGGTCTTTGATATGTATGAACTACTTTTCTTATCGATAGAAGTTTTTCAAATCTTTCTTTTCTTTATATTTATAACAAGAAAATCCTAGAGGACCAACTAACACACCATTCAAAGCTCGATGGATGGTGGGATCGTCCCTCTCCCCCTTTTTGCTTATTATTGGATTGTGGGATCGTCCCTATCCCCTTTTTTTCTTAAACAATATCATGCATTTGTCTACAATAGTTTAGAACATGTGACATATGGTTCATTCATACATCACGCACGTTCTATCGCCTAGACCTAAATGTTCTATCACCAACCAACCTAACTAGACAGTTGTAAAGATCTTTACAGATGTGCACCACTTTGGATCTGGACGGAGGTACTCCGCCAAGAACTTTATCCCTGCATTAGTGAGGATCATCAAAAACTCCTAGAATAGAAAATTTTCCCCTTTTTTGATGAAGACACACAAATATTTATCATGCTGAGTTTCTTCACTCATTTCCCTTTTCATCACTCCCGATACCAGAAGACCCTTTCCTGGACCTGGTCCCTGTTAGATCCCTAAGTTTGTTAAATCATAAAAACTTAGCATCAGCTCCTAAGTAACATTTTCCCCCTTTTGATGATAATAGATTTATTCACATCCTTCCCCCTTTTGATGATAATAGATTTATTCACATCCTTCCCCCTTATGAGCATGCCTCTTAAGGTAACTGGATTCGTCCCCTTTTTGTATCATTCCAGAAGTTTGTTAAATCATCAAAACATCACATCAACAACAAAATAGCAATTTCTCCCTTTTTGATGATGACAAACTTTTTCAACTTCTCCCCCCTATCGGCACGACCATATCCTCTTCAAGTATCACTTCTTCTCCCTATCGGCATGACCATGTCGTCTTCAAGTAGCACTTCTTCCCTCTATTGGGATGTCCATGTCATCATTGATATCATAACATCATCGATTGTCATCATTGATCTCATAACCTAACAATCTTCCCCCTTTTGATATCTTAAAAAGTGTTAAAGATTAAACCAAATTGCCAGAAATGTAGTTCAAGCAAATTCATGGTCACTTTGAAAAAAACTAAGCATAGGGAAACTGCATAAAGTAATGAGAGAAGTCAATAAACACAAGGTATTTTTCATTGATAAATAAAAGATCATCAATAAAAGCATTGCAAATATTACTATGAATGTGAACCAATGCAGCACCCACTGAGTTTCGATTAAAAAGAAGAATGAGGAATTACATGGGAATTTAGGGAGAGTGGGATGTCTTATGAGAAAGGGATTAAAAGATTATGATTAGTAAAGCATATTCCTTAGATTGATTTTTTTCAGAAGCATCTCCTAAAGTTCAGCACGCTTTGCTGCCTGAGCTTCATGTTAAATCTTTAGAAAAGCAAGTTCTTCTTAACCTGGTCTCTCTGATTTGCTATTTTAGAAGTTGAGTTTTTAGGCGAACTATTTTAGTATCCCGGTTAGCAATAGCAACTGTCAGAGCTTCCAACACAAGCCTGAGTTTCTCATGACAGAAAGATTGATAAAATCAAACTTATTAAAGGTCACTGAGATAAATAGGTCAATAACAAAGTAACCATTTCATTCCTTTTTTTACAATTTCATTTTTTTTCATTTTCTTAATAAGTCAGACACCCTCCAATGTAGAATACTTTGAGTGCTAAGAATGTCAACTCTTTTCCTTTTTGATCATCATCTTTCCCACCTTCTTTTTGTTTGTTGGACCTGGTCCCTCTTCATACTCAAAAATTTTGTCGATTTGAGAATTCTACATTGGTAACACTAGATTTAAACATTTGAAGTGTTTTCAGAGAGGAGAAAAGATGATTTTGAAAAACTCTAAATTTTTAAAGGGGATTTTAATTTTTCTGGGGAGATGGAAAGAAATATGACGTATAAAGAAAGTGAAAGGAAGTGCCATTTTGGTACTCAAATGATGGAAATTAGATCAGATACTTGAATGACAAACATGTGGCAATTGCAACAGTTCTCATGAATAATTCAAACTGCAATGTTAAGAGTGCTAACCTTCGAGTATGGACCGAGTCCCTCTCTGTTGTTTGGATGTGATTTCCAAGATCTGTGTTGACTTTTTTTTTCCCTCAGCCCTTTTACCATGTGTGTATACCTATAACATGTATGAGACTGAACTTTATAAAACATACATAACTGAAAATCAAGGAAAACTTCTCCCTTTGCATAGTCATGAGTTTGATTGCTTCACGCATGATCCATTCAGTTCAGTTTCAGCATCCCCAACTTCAATTTTTTATCTTAACCAGGTCCCTCGTCAGAGCTTTTGCAAATATATCATTGATTTGATCTTTGATCTTACACAATTAAAAATTGATATTTGCTTTCTCACATAAATATGCTTAGTCCTTTTATGGTGGACTATGTTCTTAGACATAGTGAGAGCACTCGTGATAGCACATAGGAGAGGAATAGAATGGGTAACCACTCTAAGAACTTCACTATGTTGCTTGATCCAGATGTGTTGAGCATGCTAGCATGCATATGCTACATACCTTGCCTCAGTTGTTGAAAGAAAATAAAAGTCTTGCCTTTTTCATGAATGAGATACGGCCAATAAAATGAGTCATTTGTTCCCTTTCTGTTACCCAACATAATAAACAATACCATATTTCTTCAATTACCACAAAATACCCTGATGGATAGAGTACAATCAGGTCTCTGTCTTCACCAAAAGTCATAGGATTCTCTTAGCCGCCTTCTAATGTGATTCTATTTGACAAGCTTGCAATCTTGCATCATAACTAAAACTTGTATCGTTTACATATGGACCAGATCTATTTGCATCAAACTTCGAGTTGGTCCCCAGGGGAGTGTCAATTGTCTTGTCATCCATTATATGAAACTTCTTCAACAACTTGTTGTACATTTCTTGACAAACAAAGGTATCTTTAGAAGTTTGCTTGATCTGCAGCTCCAAGAAGAAATTTAATTCTCGCGTCATGCTTTTCTACTCATGATTTCAACACAACCTATTTTGAAATCATTGTTGAAGGGGAACTTGGACAACCTGTCAGCTTGTCGGGTAACCGAATGTCACACTTTTCATCTTTCAAACTAAGCTTGATCAACTTCGTCTGTCTAACATTCACAATTCACATTATCGGTTTGAGCAAAATCAACTTTGTTCAACATTGTCTACCGGACCAGGTCCCTCATCAGTTTCATGATCTTCATTAGATTCTTTGGGATGAATGATGATCTGGTCCTTGGACGTAATCTTCGCACACCTTGTCATTGCCGAACTTTAGGCTAGATAGGCCACGAACCAGGTCCATGTTCTTTCTTCTTCTAGCCATCAAGATCACCTCATTTGTTGACAAATTGGTAACAATGTACTTTTCAGATAGAAATCTGCTTCATTGCCTTTATCACAGATTTGTGACACATTTTGGAGACTATATTTTATTCCACTCACATAGTATACATTCTCGATTGAGTGTTCAACCGACTTTCCACTTTTTCTAACACCAAGAATATACAATTTTTCCATTACCAAACAAGACACCTCCACATTGAAGTACCTTGAGAGAGAGGAGATTTCCAGTCCTTCCAGTCATATTCTTCGAGCATCCGCTGTCCATGAACCATCAGTGACTGCTAACTCCTCCACTCCCCTACAACAAAGATTATTTTTTGAACTTAAGAACCCATTTTAATCTGAGTTCCCAGTAAGGATAGAGGAATAATGAGAGTGTTTCTTCTCCAATGAGGCCAGATAATCTTTTTCAAGTTAGAGTTCTTAGATATAGGAGTAGGTCCCTTGTTCTGGTCAAATTTCTGTCTAAAGTTGACTAAGACCTTTTCGTGAGAAGCTTTCCTGGCTGGGCAATCCCTTTTTAGGTGACCATTGCGACCACAGTGAAGACATAATATGTTTATCTGACACAGAGAAATACCTATCGTGGGGATCGTAGGGAGGACTGATATTCACGCTACCTAACCTATTCCTGTTGTAGTTACTTTTACTAGTGATGTTAGACAGTAATTTGGTAGAGCTGGTCCATTTTAGAATTGTTCAGTTGTTCTCGAAGATGGACCAAGTCCTTCTCCATCTGATCATATATAGTCTCCAGGGCTAGAGCAAGTTTGGTTTCAACACTGTTCAGACTCGCTTCTAGCTCTATTTGCAATCTACTAGCCTCCCCCTTTCTTTTGCCGGACTTCTCATTCATTATGCTCAATTGTTCCTTGAGTTTTAGATTTTCAGTCTCTAGAACTGTCAGTTCTTCCTCGATGAGAGACATGTGAACAGCCAATTGTATCTTTTCTTCACTAGACTTGTGTAGAATGTTTTTCATAGTGTTCCTTTTCAGTTGTTAACTCTATAACAGAGTTGATTAGAACATCAACTAGATTTCTCAACATTCTAACAGAATCAACATTCAAGATTTGTTTAATGTCAAGGAGAATTACATTTTCTTCACCTTCCTCGTCATCAGATTTTAGCCATAAATCTGAACATTCCATCAAAGACATTCTCATCGTCTTTAACAGCTAGCATGGATGCATCTTCAGGACATTCTGATTCTTTTGACTTACTTGAGGAATTCCCTCAGACAGCAAAATCTTTCTTCACGACATACTTAGATGAACGTTTCTTGATTTCTTCAAAGATACCTGGTCCCTTCTTCTATATTTTTCACCTCTAGATCTTTGATATTTCTTTTGTTTTAGCCTTTAGCATTAGACAGTCTCTCATGAATGGTCCAGCCTTTCCACACTTGTGATAGAAGTCACTTGCATTTGCAGCCTGGAGAGGGTTGCCTCCCTTTTGAAATCTCCATGCTTTCTCACGATTATTTGGAATCTCTTTGTTAGATAAGACATATCCTCCTCTTCACTGGAGATTTTACTTGATGAGATCTTAAGAGCTATATTTCATTACCTCATTCTTTGTAGTGTCTTGGTTTATAATCATTTCATGTGTCTTAAGGTTACCAATTAGAGCATCTATCATTAGTTTTTTTCGGGTCCTTTTCTTTAATGATGGCATCCAGCTTGATTGCCAATGACTTGGGAAGGGTTCGATTGTTTACTATGATAGATAGGTTGTCTCAAATATCATAGCTCGTTGGTTACGAAGGATAATCTTGTATGCATGTCATGAATTATGTCTCCCTCCTTGATTGTGAAGTTCTCATATTGGGTGGTCAGCATGTCCACCTTTGATTCTTTCAATTTCTCCGTGCCTTCATGAGCTATTCTGAAACAATCGCAGATTTCTTTTGCCAACTCACATGCCGAAATGTGATTCTATTCTTTATCGCCTATACCACACACTAACAACTTCTTAGCATTATAACTTTTCTCGATCTTTTTTTGGTCTGCCTCATTGTACTATTGATGACTCTTGGGAACAACTATGGTAATTTCTCCATCCTTCACTTTAGTAGTTGGGATAAAAGGTCCATAAAACACGACACCCAAAAACTCGCGGTCCTTAGAAATAAGGAAGTTGTTCATCGTTGTCTTCCACCAACTATAGAACTGCCACTGAAACGTGGTGGTGGTGTTGACGATTGTCCTTCTTCCAGATTTAGTGGAGCATCCATTTTTCTACATGAATCTCTCTTTTGGTGTTGATTAGCTAGAGATCACCTGTTCTAATACAAAATGATAGAATATGTGCATCCACTATGAGCCAACAGACCAGGTGCCTTGAAAAAGTAATAATCGTAATAAGGAGTAAAAATGAACACAAGAAAACACCAGTAGTTTACATGAAAACCTCCTTGTTCAAGGGAGTAAAACCACAACCTGTCCCACAGGATTTTCGATTAGTTTCACTAATCTCTTCAAAAAGAGCGAAATACAGATACAACGCCAAATGAGATTAAGCTATTAATCTCGAGGCTAAGTAAAAACCATATTGAACTAAGCAGATACAACACTGCCCACTAATTGAACTAGCTCCTAGATGACTTAGAATTTTCACTAAGAAGATACAACACTACCCGCTAAATTAGTTACCCCTAGCAAATTTAGACCTTTACAAACTGAAAAAGAGATCTGAATCCTTTATAGATTAGGAAAAAGTTTACAATGTATGCACTATAGTATAACTCCTAAGACACATGACACATGCAGCTCGATCAGGTCCTGGTGTGATTTTGGAGAATACTACACTAAGATGGTCTTTGCTTGTGTACTTGAGACTTTTCAAGATGCGAAAACTTATAAAATGATAGACACAAAATTCAAACTCAACAAAGATGCTTCAACACTCTATTAGGTCCCTTTGTTGATCATAAATATTGTTGTTCCTTTAAGATGACCTTCTTTTCAAGCGTATGAATTATCAGAGAAAATTCATGTTTTTGTTTGCCGAATCTTGAGTTTGTGTTTTGGAGAAGAGACTATATAAAAATGAACACAAATACTAGGGACAAGGCCATTGGCAAAAAAAACTGCTTTCATGAAAGGCTGCGCACCAACCACATCAGAGTTAGCAGCCTTTTGACAGCTGTCTTTTCGTCCTTTTCTCGTATGTAGACTTTCTGGCACCAGGTCCCTTGCTGCATTCTTTTCTCCTTGAGTTCTTGAAAAAGACTTTCTAACTTTCTCTCTTTTTGAATGAATTATGTTGTTTATTTATTGTTGTATATATCAGACACCAACATGGGTTTTGACCACTTCACTACAAGAAAAAGGCCATTTACTAACAAATTTTTTTGTTTCCATATATTGGTTATTGTTGCTAAAATTACTTTTGGCAACAACAAAAAAGTTGTTGCATGTTGTTCAATAAACGATGATGTGAAAAGTGTTTGCAACAACAAAATATATTGTTGCCAAAAACTCACTTAACGCAACAAAAAATATTGTTGCCTCACATGCATATAGTTGTGGCGTATAAAAACTTTCACAACAAAATCCAATTTTGCCATAAATTAATTTGTTTACCAACAATATTAGTTGTTACAAAAAATGACAAAAATTGATTAGTAATCGGTTAAAAAAATTTTGGAAACAAGAATTTTTATTGCAATAAATCAAACATTTTTCCATACACCTTTAGAAACAATTTATGATAGTTGCTACATATGTAATACACATTTCTTTTTTAAAAAATGCATAAATATTTCAATAAAAAACTATATAAATTTGCAAAGATCAATACATAATTACTACATAGGTCTTTACTTGTAATATATATATATATATATATACATATATATATATATATATATATATATATATATATATCCATTATTTTCTAATCCTTCTAATTCTTTTTTTAAAAAGAAAATCTTCTTCCAATTGTATTTTATTGCAGCGGAGTTGAATTATACATATTCATCCTGCAAATAAAAAATAAATTTAGTTAAATTTTGATAAAGTAAGATAGAAATACACAAATATAAATTTAAAAAGTAGAAGAAATCACATAATACTACACTAGATGAAATACTTGACCATACTTGAAACTACTCAAAGACTGTTGTGGTAAGCTATTTTCTCCAACCCCTAGAGCTTTTTCCTGCCACATCTCAGGATATACAAATATACATATATGAATATGTAGCTACTGAAATTTAAGTCAAACACATATTTTTAACAAATAAATATGATGAGGGCAAACAAGGTATAATTGCTCAGATAAAGTAGCGTAATTCGCAATTTACTTACAACAAGTGCAATGTCTCTACTAGCATTTTTCCGAGCTTTGCTTCCAAGACATGCTAGAATCTCTAGTTCATTTGTAGTCAAGCCTACCATAGAGAAAGATATAATTCATGGTTAAAACATTTTACACGCAACTATGATTCCTTTGTTCAAAGAAAGTTAACATAGTATTACAAGTAAGAAATAACCTAATGTCATGCAAGTATTTTAAGTTTTATCATTTCAGAAGTTCTAATGATTGCAATATTCTGGATTCATGTTCTCACTTTTCACAATTCCTCATAAAGTGTAAGTTTAACAAATAATTTATGGAAGATTCGGAGTGTTGCAGAACATGATGTTCTGAAATTAATTAAGTACAACATGGAGATTATTCACATTAGGGAAGTATAGATACTCTCAAATGGTTACTTTCCGCACCAACTTGGTGTTTGTTAATAGTTAAGATGCATACGAAGAAGCCAGGAACAAAGATTGATGTTTATTGCAGATTACACACAATAGAGCACAATGAGAGTGTCATGAAATCTTTGGACACTGTAAGCTCATGAGAGGTGTGATGAACTCAAGAATCCAAGAAATCAACCCCACTTCCATGCAAAGTACCTACAACCAAGAAATGAGAAAAGAATGGGATGCTGAAAGAAAAGAAGAAATGAAGTCTCAAATAAACACTTATGCATGATAACCAATCCAGAATAGTGATAGTGGCAGGTACAACTCCATTCTCCTTCACAATGACCTCCAACTCTTTTGATGTTTATGTGTTTCCTTCAATATAAGAGTCATTAATGCTTATCAGATGAAACATAAGCTTAATGTGCTAAAGTAGCAGTAGTGTAATCTATAATGTTTATTACCTTATCTAAGACAAAATGAGAATCAGCAGTATCATAACCAGTCTTCAGTTCTTGTAAAAGGTCTTTTGTTGCACTATATATGTCACCTGCACTTGGATTGGCTCAACCAATACAGTATCTATTTTACCACTTTGAATCACTTATTTTGCTGCTCGAACATTTCCATACTCCAGGAAAGTAACTCCTGCTACAGGTTTAAAAGGTGACCTGTAATGTTCTTTGCTTATCAAAGCAACAACATCCACGGTCCTTCCATGGAAGTAATTGGAGAACGAAATAAACTCCACAGGAGGTTGCTTCTTATTAGGATGAGAGAATCTCTAAAACTTTCTTGCAGATTTAATTGTAGCTTCATTTGCTTCCTTTTCAGAGTTTTACAAGAAAAAATCGTCTTCAATAGAATAACCCACAAGGTGTTTTGCAAGCTCCACTGTAAGGCATAATAGAATAGTATATTGGTGTTATGTACAAAGATTTTGGTTTTTGCAGATGGGAGAAAGTTACTCTTTGAAGCCATAATAATTAATCAATACAAAGTTACAGTTAAGAATTCAATTAATTTGATACATCAAGTTATAGACATAGAAGATTAAACACATTAAAGAACACTTTGCTGAATAAAACAGAGGGGAAGTAAGAAAGGTGAGTTTATGGATTCTGCATTCTAACAAATGTTAGCTTACACAGGATTTTTGATAAATTAAATTCATATATATTGAATTTCGTAACAAAAATATAAGGTTTTGACAAAAGTTGTTGGGTTCGGCCTAATCCATAACTTTTTATCTAACCCTTCCTCTAAATAACACCCTTCTTGTAAATATCTCCCCAAAATTCTAAAATGAAGAAACTTACACACTACTAGTACGTTCTGTTAGGACCGTAAATTAAGCAGGTGTAAACGCGAAAGCTAGCAATGCAGACCTGGAAAGACCACGAGTAAGAAGACAACGAGAAATACACCAAAAGACACAAAGGTTTAACGTGGTTCGGTCAATCGACCTACGTCCACAAAGGAGATGAGCAATCCACTATAAATATAAGAGTACAAAATCCAGAGAGAAACAACCTCAATCAATTCACTCGGAATACATGGGAGGTTCACACAAGTGATAACGTATCAAGCTTGTGACCCATAAATTCTCCCCCTAACCAAAACTCTCAAAGCCCTTAAGACTATATTGTGAATGCTGATTAAGTTAGAAGGAACATGCCTCTATTTATAGAGTCCTAAACCTTTTCGTACAAGAAAATGATTAGTCAATCCAAAACCTTTTCCTAAAAGACAAACCTATTTATGGTAAGAAATTTAGGGCAAATAAAACCCAATAAATCTGCCCCTTGGCCTGAATTTCTGACAAAATAAATTTGTCCACCTTCTTCACTTAATCTTCAACAACTTGCTTCTCCTCTCCATAATCTCCTTCGCAAAATTTATGTCTCAACACAGAGAACCTCTCTGAAATAATTTCTCCAACAAAAATCTTCATTACTGTAAAAAAAGGTTGTTGCAAGTACTACACCCGCCAAGATGAACACCTCTTTCTAACCTGGTTCAATCATCGTTTATCGAACCACAAAACCTGACTCCATCATTGAATCTGGCTCTGATACCACTTGTTAGGACCGTAAATTAAGCAGGTGTAAACGCGGAAGCTAGCAATGCAGACCTCGAAAGACCACGAGTAAGAAGACAACGAGAAATACACCAAAAGACACAAAGGTTTAACGTGGTTCGGTCAGTCGACCTATGTCTACAAAGGAGATGTGCAATCCACTATAAATATGAGAGTACAAAATCCAGAGAGAAACAACCTCAACCAATTCACTCGGAATACATGGGAGGTTCACACAAGTGATAGCGTATCAAGCTTGTGACCCATAAATTCTCCCCCTAACCAAAACTCTCGAAGCCCTTAAGACTACATTGTGAATGCTGATTAAGTTAGAAGGAACATGCCTCTATTTACAGAGTCCTAAACCTTTTCCTACAAGAAAAGGATTAGTCAATCCAAAACCTTTTCCTAAAAGGAAAACCTATTTATGGTAAGAAATTTAGGGCAAATAAAACCCAACACGTTCTAATTACCACATTATACCATATTCGAGGGTACAAAATGAATCAACAATAAGACACTGCTAGTTCTTTTCAATCCAGAATCACATATACTGTCACTTTATTCAAAGAATAATTCATATTCGAACAAGAATTAGATAACTTGAACATAATAGAATTGAGTAGTATCCCCTGTCCTCATTTAGACTACATAAGAAGCCTAAACAACAAGCACTCAAGTGTGTCACTCAGTGGTCAATAAAGTTGGTTGTATTATGAGTTCTCAAGCTTATATCCCTATACAGATAAAAACACTAAAAAAATGTTTTCATTTGTTCTAGCCTTGATCGATAAATAATGTGGTATTGTGCATGCGAATTAGCCAAGACCCCCAATTCTAGTGAAAAGAGATAAGAAATTGGTTTACTCCCCAATCAAAGACTCCTATAAATAATTTATATCTGCACCAATTTATTCAACCTCACCAATTAGAGAATCTACACACAAATACCATTGGCATGGAACACCAGTAACTTTTCTAAATACTTTCAATGATAAGAGAACATAAACTAACAGTCACCAAACACTAGTTGCTCCATTACCCTCTGGGCATGCATTTAGAATGCCCATTTTTGTTTTCTATTTGTGTTTTAGTTCATGTTGTTTCTTGAAGAATTCAGAATTTAACACGAATGCTTGAGCATAAAATATAATCATAATTGACTACAGCAACATACTCAATATAAGCTACGAAGTAGTGTTTGGGAAGGATAGAATGTAGACATACTTTACCTCTACCTCAGAGGAAAAGAATTTATTTCCGATAGACCCACAAGACAAGAGTTCAAAGATACCTACTAATAGAGTAAACCTAGTTTATCCTAAATCAGTATGGATTTTGAGATTGCCAGAGAACTGTGCTAAAACTTATAAGACAGTATAACTTTTCAATGGAAAAGACAGTTTCAATTGATGGCGAAAAATGTTGAAATGGGTATTGAGTTCACCAAATACAATCATCAATCTAATGTAGCTAACTCCCAAACAAGATTTAATCTTTCAATCATATCTTCCTCAAAATAAACCCCAATTCTCAAATCATTAGAATCTATGATGCCAATTTCTTAATTAGGCACACTATGAACTAAAAGAAAAAGCTCAATGCATTCAAAAATCATAATCATTTACAGTACTGAGCCATTCATCAATAATTTTGATAACAAAAAATAGAAATTTACAAATACCAAAAAGAGAAAAGAAAACTTAAACAAACACAAACATATGTACACTTAAACAAAATATTTCTTAATCGACCTGTTCCTAACCCCAAGTAGGCAGATTCAATAAAATACAAAACAACTTTACAATATTGATCCAAGTAACATTTTAATTCAAGATAGAAAAATGGAAATTTAACAAACACGCAACAAAGACTTAACCAAATGCTCACATAAACAAAAAATACAAATAATTTAACATAATCATAATTGATTGCGAATGAAAATTATCGAAAGGGCAGCAAAGAGGTTCAAAGAAAGTGAATATTGATCTTACTGTGTAAATTTAGGCAGTAACGATTCATTCCCAAGAACAAGATAATCAAAGAGTATAAACTTTTTAAAAAGTCATAAAATGGAGCAAAATGGAGTGTCATCAGTTAGTTGAAATATAACCTCAAGGATCACAGCTTATTCTACACAACTATCTTATGCGGATCGACTTCAAATCATAAATGTTATCTTATTTTATATCTATAATTTTTGGGGGACTGTGTTTATACTACCTCAAAGTGTATTAAAGGAAGTAGACAAGCAATGTAGGATTACCTGTGGGGGGAAAAACGATGAGAAGAGGAAAATAATGCTAGTAGCATGGGAAAAAATTTGTACTCCCAAGAAATATGGTGGTCTAAACGTTAGAAGCTGCAAGAACTGGCATTTTGCCTCTGTTGGAAAATTGTTATGGCAATTGGCTACAAAAAATGACTTACTTGAGTTAAATGGTTTCATGGAATTTACATAAAGGATGGTGCACAAATATGACATCATTGTCCATCTGCGGACAATAGTTGGTACATGAGGAAGCTAACTCACTAATGGAGCAGATGATTCATTGGTATAGCAGGGGAACGTACCAGCTCTCCCCCTCTGGTAATTATTCAGTTTCCAAGAGTTATATTGCTTTACTTGGTCAGTTTCCTAGAGTGAAAGAAGCAGAACTTATATGGAACTCAATTATGCTGCAAAAGCATAGAATGATCGTATGTATTGATTCCCAAAATAGAATACTTGCCAACAAAAGAATGATCAGATTAAACATTTCAGTTGATGACCTTACATGCTGCTTGTGTGAGGAAAATGAAATAGAGACTCAGAATTATTTGTTTGCTAGATGTGGCTGGATATTAGAAATAAGGGTCGCTCTCTCTACATGGTCAGGCTTGTACTTGCAACAGAGGGGAGTAATACAAAATCTACAATGGTTTTAAAGAAGAAAATGGAAGAGGTTCCAAAAGGAAGTAGTTGCGGCAATTTATGGTGCTATGATTATCACACTTGGCGAGCAAGGAACATGAAGATTTTCAGGAACATACATGTAAATAAGAGTTTTGTTATAGCACAAATCCAAAGGGAGATTAGGGAGAGGATAGATATGTTACTCTGTTCCAAAAGAGCTCATAGATGCACTAACTTAGTGTCTAGAATTTGTAACTAGATTGTTGGTATGGCTTGTTTGATTTTTTTTATCTTGAGGTCAAGATACTTGCGGCAACCTTCCCAGAAGGGGATGGTGATACTTGATGCTCCTTAGTTCTGTAAATTTTTCTTGTTGTTGCAATGGTAATATTTCACAGTTATCACCACAAAAAAGAAGTAAATAGAAAACTCACAATAGACTTCCCACAACCTAGATTTCTCTGCAACATAATGAATAGAAAAACTAAGCTTTAATTTTAGGGAAAACTAAACAAACCGCTAATTTGGGGAACGGTTCTTAGTTATTTTGGCGGAAAACAACAGACCGTTCTATGTTTTGGCGGAAAACCGGAAAAAAATAGTTAAACTTAGGGTACAATTTGTGTAAGTTATTGCAAAATTATATACATAAGCTATAATAAAAAAATATTTGTCAAATATTATATAAGATAGCAAAGAATTAATTAAATATTTGCAATTTACTAAAATTAGACGAGGATATTATGGTTGTTACAAAAATGTTGTTGTGATTCTTTATATTGAAATTTATAATATTAATAATAGAATATAGCAACAATCATATCATATCATATATTTATATAAAAAGAACCTTCGGCCCGCCTATGTGGCGCCACCAGAAACCAGAATTCCCTTTTAAATTTATTTATTTCCAAAACTAGCCTTCCCTTTTCATGAAAAGTTGCGAATTTTATGAAAAGTTGTAATTTTTTTGAAAAATTGTGACTTTTATGAAGAGTTGTGACTTTTATGAAAATTTTTGACTTTAGTGAAAGGTTGTGACCTTTTTGAAGGGTTGTAACTTTTCCAAAGAGTTGTGACATTTATGATAAGGCACAATAAATATTTGTTCGCACTACCCTATGTTGTCTATAAATAGAGGAATTTCTTGCCACTATAATTTGTAGGTTTTCTTCCCACTATAGGGTAGTCAAATTCAAATACATGAATTGACTTTTTATGAATATTGTTTCATTCTTTAAAGTTTTCATGTAGCTTAATCTTTACTATAAGTCATAGTGATTCCTCTAACTATGGTAAAAAATTTTCCTATTTTGGTGACCTTTTTTAAATTCTGTGAAACTGTCAACAGGGGTGATTAAAAATTGATCTTATCTTTTGTCCCTTTCTACATGCCTCTTCTTATAAACAAAGCAAATTGATTTCAATTGCAATGCGACATTACGACTCTTGGACCTCTTGGTGCACAACTCATAACGCTGTTGAAATGGTTGATGGTTGAATTCATTACATGTGATTCTCCAGATAACAATTCTTTGATTTATGTCATTATTATTTTTATGTTTTTTTTCAAATTCAAATACATAAATTATGCTTCTTATAAAGTGTATTTCATTTCTCAAAGTTTTTTTCCTCTTATTTCATGAAACGTAATTTTTTACTATAAATCATAGTGATTCATGTATCTATCACAACATTTTTTTTGCTATTTGTTTTTTACTTTTTTGAATTATCTTCAAAATTCCAGTTAGGAAGATTGAAAATTTATATTCTCATTTGTCCCTTTTTACAGGGTTTCTTCATGTAATTTTGGGAAAATTATTTGTGGGTTGTGCGATTTTTGATAACACATAACAACAAATAACTAATACAGAACCAATAATGAATTTTGTTAAAAGAACCAAAATTATTGCTCTCTTGCTTGCCGCAGTTAGTATATAAATTTGATTGTATTTTTTAGGTACAAATATTTTGTATGCCATTGCACTATTTCTAGAATATTTGTATAGAGACAATTTGTCCACATCTTTTATTGCACGTTAACTAATTTGTCATACTTCTTCTTCTCTTCTATTTTCAACATAATAAGAGATCATGTTTTTGTAAAACTAACAAATGTCCAAAATACACTATAACAAAAATATTTTCTATCGGCAATAAATATGCACATTAACAAAGAGTGCTACAACCTTTAACGATATTGATTAATTGTCGTTGAATTCATCGTTGTTATAGACTTTAGGGACATCTATACAAAGTAACAATTACCTCTGAAAATACATATTTAATGATACATATTTTTTGTAATGATAACTCATTCTTTTGATACTTTTTTATTTTTTGATAAATAAGTAATAATTCTATGAGGCTTCATTCAATTAAATTTGTGAACTGTAAACTTGGATACTACCCGAAAGATTATCGTTTTGAAAAATATATTAAACACATGCCTTTTTTCTTGATTGTTAGGAAAGTAAGGTCGTCTTTATTTTTATCTTTTTTTGAATATTATTGTTCTCAAATGTTGTGAGATTTTGATATATTATGTGTCAAAATTTTGGTTTAGTATATCCCGCTGTGAACATTCAGATGTCACCTAATGCTTGGTTGATAATTGCATTAATTTTTTGTAACTGCATACTATAACTATAACAATAACGATGTTTTAATCCAAATAAGTTGGGGCCGATGATATGAAACCTTAAAAATAGTAATGACTATTTTGAGACAATGAGATAAAACATTTATGATAAAAAAAAAATTATGGTCATTTTTAGCATATACTTGATATGACATACATTAATAAAAAAGAGATTGATTGAAGTTCATAAAAAAGGAGTCCAAGGATTGTCCATTTGAATTTAGTTAATTATGATATTGTATGGACGTGATGTTCCACTTTATTTGGGAGTGTTGTTGTTCAACATTTTCTGATCTCTTTTTTAACTTCTAATGTTGTTCTTTATGACTTCTTAGAATTTAAAATTTTTCATTACATCTTACAAACTATTTCCAGGGAGATTTTCTTATACTTAATGTCTATCTATGACTCATATTTTGTACAACAAAAATAATTTTTTTAAAAATATAGCACTTTAAGTTCGGAGAAACACTTTGCCTTAAGATAAAAAGGTTTTGCCAATTATGTATCGAAAATACAAATATTACCGAATGATCATTTGTAAGCCTTATAAAATAGTTCAATTCCATGCAAAACACGGGTAATTTACCTATTATTAAAATATTTGGCAACAACAAAAATATTGTTGATTAAAAATTAAAAAATATACCAACAACTAAATTAAGTTCTTGCAATTTATTTATATAAGGCAACAACAATATAATTATTGCCAAAAAGTTGTTACTAAGTCCATATTTTCTTGTAGTGCTTAAACAAACAACTTCGTCTGCCCTTCCTATTGGTGAAGTATGCAACACATCTCACCAACCAACCTGATAGGACAACTGGAAATATAGCTTTACAGTTGTGCACCACTTTGAATCTGGACGGAGGTACTCTGCCAAGGACCAAATCCGTGCATATGTGAGGATCATCAAAACACCTAGAATATAATATTTTCCCTCTTTTTTTGATGAACACACAAATATTTCTAATGCTAAGTTTATTATTCATTTCCCCTTTCATCAATTCCAATACTAAAAAGACCATTTCCTGGATCGGGTTCCTTGTTAGATCCCAAAGTTTGTTAAATCATCAAAACTTAACATCAGCTCCAAGTAACACTACTGATCCACTGATAAAAGAAGATCTAATACGTTAGGGAGAAATGTTACAAGCATGTCACAAGGCATATGGTTTTGATTGTAGCTGTAACATCGATCCTAATTTCTTTTTCAAAATCCCCACTATACATGATTTGGATCATAGATTTAGCATCGATCATAATTTGCTTACAAAAGTCACTAGTGGCGAAAAACATAGCTATGGTGCCTCAAACTAGATTTACTCCAAATGCCTCACTCATTCAATTTGGCCTAGTAAATTGAGTCACCAAGCAAATTAGATTTGCTTTTTTGTCGTATCTAATGATGAGTATTCAACACACTTAGTAAGCCTTGACATAAAAATGTCTTGGCATAAAACAACAAAGAATGTTGAAGATATAGAGGATATAATGGACTTACATGGACCAGTTAGATATTACAACATGTCTAGTCGCGATTCAACAATCAAAATCAAAGTTTGATTGTTGAACATCTACACGAGGAAACACGATCAATGCAACATGTGCAAGTTGTCAGCAAGGTATTAGGTTTTTTACAATGTTAAGAGATTGATAGATCGATATTTGAACGAGTAATTAAGCATAACAATAGCAGGTCACAACTTGGGAGTTGGGTTAGATATGATAAGTGCTTATTACATTGTAGAAATTGGATGAGATTTACGCGAAGACGAATTCTTCGTAGCATGAGGTAAAACGTTGTATCATCACTTAGGCTCACAGTGATAGTTGTCGGTTAGAGAAACTCCCATAGCAGTAGTTGCATGGTTCCTCAAGAGGTTCTTATTCGTATGAATGGGGGTATATATGGGACTTCATTCATGCATTGCATAAGTAGACTTTAGGAGGAAGCATGACGTCTTTTATTAAGATTATGAGTTTACATCAGATTGTTTTGTATTTTTCCATACATCTTAGAGTTAATTGCATCCTTGCATACACATAATTTAAAGCTATTTTTTAAACAACTTTTCTTTATATTTCACATGTCTTTAAACTGCTATATAATGATGAGTTAGTTATATAGAGTTATGTTATTCATGAGTTGAGTAGAGCCAAAGTAAGTGTTCCTCCTTACTCTTTTCAATATTAAATTTTGATAGAATTCCAACTCGCATACTCGTACATTCAATGTACTGATGACAGTTGGTCTGCATTGTATCATGATGCAGGCGTAGGTAACCAGGATCAGCATCATCCAGCGCCTCGTTAATCCAGCAGAGAACTCAAAGTTAGTGGTGAGCCTCCTTACATTGTGGAGGACACATTTATATGCCTTTTCTGTCTTTTCATTTATAGAATATTGTGGGGTTTGTCCCAACATTCATCTTAGTATTATAGAGGTTTCACAGAAAGATAGACAATCAGACAGTTTAGTTTTTTTTAGTCTCTCTTTATTTACAGATATTTTATTATGACACTTAAGTGTCATTTTGGCCAATCTATTTTAATTCAAGTTACTTTATGAGAATGTCTTCTTATATTGAGTTAAGTCTTTCGTAGAGTTTAGTAATCCAGGACAAGGGTCCGCTCAAAGCCAGCAATGGTAATTGGGTGTCGGCCATGTCCACGATATAGGTTTGGGACGTAACATGCAATATCAGTACACAATCACAATATACTGTTAGGATCACACGACTATCCCACTAGTGTAACATAAACAAGTCAACAAACATTATAATCACATACAAATATATTAACATATACAACATTGTCAACACGAAGAATAAACAACACATAACATTTATCATCACATCATTGATCCTCTCATGGAACCCAAACCCAAGCAGTTAGTCTGCCGGAACGTGGCAATCCGATCCCATATTTTTGAGGAACGTGGTAATCTAGTCAAATATTATGCCAAAACATGGAAATTCGATCCAAAGTTATGCTGGAATATGGCAATCCGACCCAAACTTCTATCGAAATATAGCAGCCGATCCCAAACACACACAACAATTATAATCAAAAGTATATCATCAAGATCATACATTTACATCATGATTTCATAGCAACATCATTCATCTATCTCATTTTCAACAAGTATGATCAAAATTGCAACATTCATACATATACAAGTATCACAATTTATCAAGAACATACATACACCATGCAGACAAAGAATCACAACCATCACCTACCTAGATTCAAGCTTGAAAGCCTAAGAAACTTGATCCTTTCCTTTCTGAATTCGTTTCACTTGTTCTTGGTCTACAAATATTCACAATAACATGGAAATCAATAAACAATCGCTAATTACTCAAAATTATATCAATTCTATGAACCCTGATCAAACTCATGATCCCAACTAACCAATTTAGGATTGTCTCCCCCATATAATCTGTAACAAAACCCTTCCCCCATCATTATTAACTCATTCTATTATGTTCTACGTATCGAAAAATAGATTTGCGGGAGTGAAAAAGCTTACCTTTAGCCTCAAGAATGGTGAAAAACGAGTAGAAATCGTCTGGGTCGTTCCTTAGCTATAAAAGTCAAAAAGTGTCAAAGAAGGTCATTTAGGGGTTTATTAACAACATTGAGTCATGTATGACCCACCATAGAGGCCCTCATCCCGCTGTAGCGGAGGTGCCAAAGCGACTCAAGTGCCCGCCAACGCGGCACTTTTGAACGAGTGACCTCTTCATCATTCATCTTCTATTTTTAGTTCCGTCGCACCCACCACAGTACTGAAATCCCGATGTATCAACCCTGCCAGAGCGACAAAACTCCTACCACAACAGCACAAACTGAACCATAGAGCTTTTTAATGAATTCTAAAATACCTTTTTTTAAAAACACATATAACCCACGACGGTCAAAAAACCTTTATGCTAAGTTCGATTCCTAGAGATCTAGAAACTCAAATTCAATTACGTAAAGTCGTACGGGTTCGTTAACTAGTTGTCTAACTACTCATGTAATCAAAATCATAAATGGTTCTCTCGATCAGTACCAAATATCTCTACACTTTAGTGACTCTGATTTCCGCAAAATCATAAGGGGTGCTAGCTCAATGAGTTGAGCCATTAGTTAATATAACCCTAAACCCTAACTCAGTCTATATAAACGTCAGTACAAGAGTTGGGAAAATAACTCTAAATCGTGTATATAACTGTGAAAGCTAGTTATTTGGGGGTTCATTTTTTGCTTGAGTGATGCTGATAAATAACTTGTATTTGTGATTTCATGATCTTGATTTGGTGAGTTTTTAAATATTCTTTAGATTGTTTTTTTTTTAATTTAAAATTTGATGCTTTGTTTTTGGGGATTTCTTTTTTGATATTAGTGGTTTTGAAAAATCATTTGACCTTTCGAATTAATGATCTTGATTTTAATTGTTTTTTTGTTATCGTTCTTTCAAATATAATTTGTCATATTCAACTTTTATGTGATCGATGTATTTTATAAATTAACTTAGTATATATCATGTTTCTGATTAAACATGTTATTTATTTATTTATTAATTTTCTTGTGTGATCAATTTGTTTTAAGATGGTTCAACATTTTTTTTTATCTTGTAACTTTTTATTTTTAATTCATTATATGACAAATTTCTTTAATTTTTAATGGGTTGTTCCTATGAAGTTTTATTAATTTATGTTTAATATTTTTAACAGTTTGCCAGAAATGCATAATGAGTAAGATATCAAAAGAAAAATGGTTGATTGTCTTGAATGCAATATGAATTTAGGTATTTTCCCCTCGCAGAAAATCATCTATAGTGACATTTATATTTTTTTTTTAGCTTCCACCAAGTAAGTTTTATGTAAAAAGCATAAATATCGTATTCATAAAGTGGAACGGATAAAGTTATATTCTTATTTAATCTCTTTTTACAGTGCATGAGTTACTATTTGGGGAGTCAAATAATATTTTCATTTAACTATAGTTTTCTCCCAAATCAAATATTTTAAATCATTCTCTATATTGACTTGCAATATTTTCGTGTAATTTTCAAAAATGTATTTTTATTTTTACAGATTTGAAGGATTTGTACCTGAGCTAATTAAAATCATAATGTGGCAAGAAGCAGTACAGAAACATAACTAGTTTTATATGGCCTTGACTAGAGCACTTACGTCACTACGACAATAGAGGTGGATCTATCATTTTAAGTTTAAGGATTCTGAATTCTAAAAGAAAACAACTTAGATTATTAAGTTATGGATACAATGTTTATACTCCCTTTGTACTATTTTATGTTTAAGTGCTACTCTTTTTGCTGTCCAACAATATTTTATAAAACAAATGTTGATTCATTAGCTATGTTTATTTGGAGTACTTTTCGTGTAGTCTTTAAATCTATACACATTTCATTTTTGTTAATTTAAAGAATTTATATCCAAATTCATAGTTTCAAGCCTTATAATTTCACATATTATTAGAATATTTTCAAATACAAGTACAAACTTTTGACTCTAAGCTATGTTGAACCAATAGGAAGAACTGTAATTCAGTTTCTTATAATGATTAATTTTAATGCCTGATCACCAAATGTAAGGGATCAGAGACATATTCTGAAGTAAAAAAGGAGAACTAATTGAGGTTGAACTAATAGAAAAATCCAATAAAAGCGAATCCTAAAACCTAGCTCCTAAGGATATTCATATTAATTATATTGCTGACATGCTCATTGATAAATCACCATCCCCTCCTCCTGTTGTTGTTTCTACAAGGTCAATGAGAAATGAAGAATCAATTTCTGCTACAGTAAATACTACATCACTTGTTGTAGGTGATCAAGTTTCGAATCAACACACTCTTCCTCTACCTCTATCTCTACCTCTTCCCCTTCCAGTACTACTACTCGATATGATGTGTTCATTCGAAACTTCATCATCATCAACAAGTAGTATACCATTTACGATGAAAAAATTGATTTCTCCATTCTCCTTAAACTTGTAGCAGCAACAACAACATGAGGAGGAGGAGGAGGTGATAGTGGAGTATCAATGAGCATGTCAGGACTTTTATTCATCGAAATATCCTCACGAACGTATTTTTGGGTTCGCCTTTTTTGAATTTTTCAATTAGTCCACGCTCAATAAATTATCTTCTTTTACTTGAGAATATGTCTCTGATCCCTTACACTTGGTGATCATGCCTCAAAACTAAGCATTACACGAAGTTTTATCAATTATATTTCACACACATTTATTTATCTACTTATTCGACATAAACCTACAGTCAAATTCTTGTACTTGAATGTAACGACCCATTTTGTCGTTTGAGTGCTAGAGCTTTTTATTTCATTAAAGAATCTTTCGATAGATTCTAAATGTATATTTTGGACTATTCTTAACAATAATTATATAGTAAGGGGTAATTTTTATAATTTATTTAGTTGGTGGTTAAGAAAAATAACATTTGAATTAATGGTGGACCACTTTCACTATTTTTATAATTAGTCTTTTAATAATTAGGATAGTAAATAATCTATAGAAGAAAAGAAAATAGATACAGAGGAGAACGAGAGAAAGCGGCGTGGAACGAAACCAATTTGGAGGGATTGTGCATCAGGTAAACGTCACCAATTTCACAGTTGATTTCATGCACTTTGATCATAGGCGAGAGTTTATATTATTGTTATTTTGTTAGATGTAAGTTTGAAGGGGGGTGTGCGTATTGTTACTGTTGGAAAGTTGGGGGACAAACATTAAATGTGATTGAATAAAAGGGAAAATTGTTTGATGATTAAAGAATGAATCTAAATAATATAATATTATAAATGTATTGTTGAAATTGAGAATGAAATAGGCTAGTTCTACAATGCATTACGTATTATGCTACTGGGTTTTCAAACCAGTGATTTTTTATTTCGAATAATTCTTATTATTATAATTATTATTGTTATGATATGTGGGTATAGGAGGTACATGACATGTATACTTATTTACCTAATATAGAATTAAATATGGAAACAAATTCCAAAATTGATAACTACCTAATGAGTGCCTAAAGATTACTACAAAAAACATTGTGTTAATGTAGTGGAAAATTAGGATACATTAAGTTTCTGCATATTTCTTGTATGCATGTATTATAGTTCACATGTAGTTTAGGTTGCTTGGGTCGTTGTTATTCTGTGTGCCACTAGTTTTGTGACCAATGGCTTCCAATATTATATATTAATATTTTGTTCTCACATTATGAACTATATTTTAATATATTGAGATCCGTAGTTAAGTATTATGTGTACCGAATTATTTAAATTCCATTAAAATTATGTTGATTGAAGGAATTTAGACTTACTCTTAGGTTTAAACGTTATGAAATTAATTATAGAATTAGGTGAGTTTTGGGACTAGACTAGAAATAGAATAATATGAGTGTTCATAGGCTCGTTAACTTACAAGTTATGCACACATAATTGATAGATTGGAAAGTTTCAGAGGCATGGAGGAAAGGAAAAACATTGGAGAAGTAGTTGCTTGACTTAGGTTCTTCGGTGGAGGTAGGTTATGATTTATGTTATTTGATAGTAAACTCTTAGTAGTGATTGATATGCATTGAATGATATTGTGAAGTTCTCTATGTACTTGATTGTGTGATCATGTGGCTTGTTTGTGTGGTTTGTGATTGGTCTGAAGTACTGAGACCTTGAAATTTATAATCTTGAACCCTCTTTATCGAACTGATGCCTTGAATAAAGAAGGCTCGATGAAATATTATTAACGAATGAAAAAGTGGTGATATTATATGATAATTAATGATATTATTGGATCAGAGTGTCACGTTCCGACACAGTATTCTTGGATCGGAGTGTCACGTTTCGACACAGTATTGTTGGATAGGAGTGTCATGTTCTGACACGGTATTCTTGGATCGGAGTGTCACGTTCCGACACGATATTCTTGGATCGGAGTGTCACGTTCCAACACAGTAATATTTAAGGAAAAACATGTTGAATTAACAAAATGTACTCAATCTCAAAGAATTCATCTCCCAAAATGGTTTGGTTTGGAGGCATGAGTTCTCATGCGTGATCTTGGTATCGTTCACTTATTACGTACTCACTTTAAAGTTGTTGACACTTGTTCATGTTGTTTGTTACTTACTACCGGTTAGGTGTCATAGTTGATTTCATACTATTATTCATTGTATATTAGTTTCTATTTTGGGTTGACCGATGGTACCTACTCAGTACATGTTTCCCCGTACTTAGCGTTACTTGTGTTTCCGTTTTCCTTTTATGGAGTGCAGTGGGTGTACCAGCGACTTTGACTCGCCTTCAGCTCTAGCAAGTCTCAAGCATATCAGGTTCCAGGTTGAGCTACTCATTCAATCTCTTGTCGGATTCTCTCAGTCATGACATGATGTCCTTAGTTTTCAGACATAAAGTATTTTATTTAATTATTTTGGTGTCTCTAATACTCTTAGACTTAGTATTTGAAAATTATATGTCCTTAGTGTGATGACTTTCAGATTTTGGGAAACGATAGTAAATATACTTTAGTAGATTCGTGTTTCATACATAATAAGATTTAATCTTCCGCATTGTTGTTTGTATTCTGCAAGTTGAACAATAAATATATGTTAAGGTTAAATTATTTGGTTCGCCCACCTAGCTAAGAAGTTAAGTGTGTGTGCCACTCACGACTCATTTTGGATTGTGACATTGTATTTGAAAATTTTACTTATAATATGTACTTTCTTTATCTCGAATTATGTGAAAAGGTATGGAGTATGAAGATTAAAACATCTTAGTTGGACTACAAATTCGGGAATAAATTCTTCAACTTTTTAAAATAAAAATATATACACAAAAAGTGCTACAAATCAACATAGCGAATGCATAAAAATATATCTAGAAGAAATTGTTTGATTCCTCAAATAATAACACTTTCTCATGTAATAGGATGAACATAGTATAAATAATGAATCCACATAACATGAACCAAATGGAAAAATAAATCCAATATCAAACGACAATGACCGTTTTTACATTTTAAAAAAGAGTGCCGTGTAGGTCAATTTTGGTACAACCTTAACTTCTTTTATTAAGTACATGTTATTTTTCATCAACATAGAAACAAAAAGAACTCTAATCACCATCACATTTAGAAGAATAATCTATGGTTGCATTAGAAGTGTTTTTGTGTTCTTAGTATTTAAACCTATAGTCCACATAAGAAAGTAAATATACGTAATTTCACTATTGACTCGGTACTAATTCTTCAAACCTATTTTAAAATAATTACATATTTGAAAAATATTGTTAGTTGAGATACTACTAAAAAAGCAGTGAATATCGACCTAACAATTACCGACCTCAAATGGAGGTCGATAATTTCCGACCTCCGGAGGTCAGTATTGTTAAAAAGAATAAAACTAGTCGGTTTTATGCAAAATAAAGAGGAAAAAAATATTCCGACCTCAGAGGGTCGGTATTTTTCGCTGAAAAAATGAATTACAATAAAAACTGACCTCTTCATGTTAGTATTAAATAAAATAAATTAATAACCATATTTTATTTTTTCCAAATTAAATATAAAAAATAAAATGGAGAAATATTTTGACTTAATATTAGTTAAATCAACTTCCGGAAGACGGTTTTATGTAAGATAAAAAACAAAAAATATTATAATACCGACATCCGGACATCGGTAAAATTAAATTGTATATAATTATATTAATTTTTATTAAAATATTTATATAATGACTATCATAAAATTAATAAACTAATATTTTTGATAAAATTTTAAATAAAACATCTTCCGGATGATAATTTTATATAAATTAAAAATAAATTAATATAAAATACCGACATCATGCAATCGATATTTATCTTTCATCCAAATACCGATCTAATGGGGTTGATATTTTTTAGTTCATCCATATCCAAATACCGACATCATGAGGTCGGTATTTTTATTTCATCCATATCCTGACATCATGAAATCGGTATTTTTATTTCATCCAAATACCGACATGATGAGGTCGGTATTTTTCTTCATCCAAATGTCGACCTCATGAGGTAGGTATTTTTACTTCATATAAATACCGACTTCATGAGATCGGTATTTATCTTTCATCCAAATACCGACCTGTAATGATCCGAAAAATCATTTTTTTGAAATTACTAAAAATTAGAGTTTCACCCCTCTTATTAATTGTTCGGAGTATTTTTTTAGTTAGTCGGTGAAATTGGTTTGAAATTATTATTTCATTAATGGATTTATACTAAATAATTTATTTATTTAGTTGGTGGATAATGGGCAATGCCATAGTTTATTTAATACCCATACTACTTTACCTATACATAAAAACAAATTAGTAGGGTTAATCAGTTATAAACAATTTACTTAAGAAGCAAGAAGAGTGCAGCGAAAAAAATATTTATGCGGCACACAACGAAGAATGTCACCGCTTACAAGAAAAGTACGAACTTCTCAGGTAAACACGAAATCTTAAACCAAGCTTTAATGTCTTTATACTGATATATTTATATATTAGTGTAATAAGATGCAACTTACTTATTCTATCAATTAAATTCAATTGTTTCTAAAATTTATTGAGGCGGCAATGGAATTTGGATCACGTCAATTAATGGAGAGTATTATTTTATAAATAAAATATATGACGAATAATTGTAGGAATTTAATGTGCGGCAAATTGACTACTGGAAATCTTTTTGGGTTTAAATTCTTTTTAGATCTTTCTGATGATTATTATTATTAAAATAATGGCTTGTAAAAAAAAACACTTTATCTATTTTAAAGTTTTGATATATGTTTAGGTGTTTTGGGATGAAAAGGACAAAAATAATAAGAATTGGCTGTCAGTAATTAGGATAATAATTAGACAATCATTGTGAGGTAATCATTAGGGTTTGGGATGATATCGAATGGATTATAGGTTTAAGATTAACGCAGAACAAGCCTGTTCACATTAAAATTATCGATGGTGTGACTTGACTTTTTGTTTTCGTTGTTTCCATAATTATCATATTATAATTTAAGTTTTTAATATATTGAGATAGATAATTAAATATTAGGAGCTTGTTATAAATTTGGGTGAGTTTTGGGATTTAGACTAGACACATAGTAATATAAGTATTGTTAGTTTTAAAACCTTATTGTGGTTTTTTTAAATGTGAATAGATTGCTTAAGGTTGGAAGTACAACGAAAAGGGAAGGCTCAATTCCACGAGTGATTGTTTGACTAATTGAGGCAAGTGGATTTCTAAACTCTTGTTAAGTGTATAGAATGCGCGTATTTCCTTATGGTATATGTTTGGGAGTAATGGGACTTGGTAATGGGTTGACTTGTCCACATGATTAATTCTAATGATGAAAAAGGGGTAACGAAAAGGCAATGTGATTAATTGCTTATGTGTGATGTGTGGAGAAAGGTTTGAAAGACTTGTTGAATCATTGTTGATGTGATATTATGTTTGTGTTGTTGTGAATTGTGCGATGTTATGAAAATGGTCATCTCCTCATTATTTGTGCGAACATGTCATTGACATTATTCTGAGACATAGTTGTGACAAGTGTTATATGCAAGAAAGAATGAGAACTTAAAGAGGATTTACCATTTCGAAGGACGTATCGCGCGCCGCGATGGATACTATATTTCGAGGGACGTATCGCGCGCCGCGATGGTTATTAATATCGAGGGTCGTGTCGTGCGCCGCGACAGATGCATGGACAGATATGTCCCCCATGGGTCCCGGACTGAGAGACAACGGGTGTGTATCACTAGGTCAGACATGCATCATTATACTTGACATTGCATTCCATTACATTGCACATATTTATCATTAGTGAACTTGATATTGTGTTTTGCTGATCTTGTGATTGCCTTTCTACGGAACTTGTGATTGTTGAATACTAAGCTTGTTGTTGAGGATATGTAATTTGTTGAAGTGTTGTTATTGAGGATATGTAATTTGTTGAAGTGTTGTTGTTGAGGTATGTAATTTGTTAAAGTGTTGTTGTTGAGGATATGTAATTTGTTAAAGTATTTTTATGGAGGATATGTAATTTGTCTAAGTGTTGTTGTTGAGTTACGTGCTATGTAATCTATGAGCTGTTAGGTTGGGTTGATTTTAATGCAGGTTGTAGTTGTGGAGGTTCGGTTGGGGGTGGTAGGAGTACCCGTATTTCATCCCCTTAGCTTGTGTTTAGACGTTTACTTGCTGAGTACCGTGTGGTTTGGTACTCACCCCTTGCTTCTACAATTTTTTTTTATACATACTCAATTTATTAAACTCTACATATTATCATAGTACTGTAACTAAAAGAGACCATTCTTAATACTAACAAAATAATCTAACCACACTGATCATATCTTCACTCTCAACCCGCTATTAATATCAAATTATTCTTAGAAAACACATTGTCGTCACCAAAAAAAATTTGAACTATGACTCCTTCTCTCTTTATGTAGTCATTTCATTACAGATGCAGGTCTCACGCAAATTCGAGTGTACTTCCCATCGCTCAAACTATTGAATCACGTCAAATATCAACTGTACGAAATCTTTACCAATCAAGTTTCAACTACCATTTGAACCATCATATACCTTATATAATAATTTAGAGAAACTCTTGATCACCTCCTTAATTCTATATACTAATTGAGGCAAGTGGATTTCTAAACTCTTGTTAAGTGTATAGAATGCGCGTATTTCCTTATGGTATATGTTTGGGAGTAATGGGACTTGGTAATGGGTTGACTTGTCCACATGATTAATTCTAATGATGAAAAAGGGGTAACGAAAAGGCAATGTGATTAATTGCTTATGTGTGATGTGTGGAGAATGGTTTGAAAGACTTGTTGAATCATTGTTGATGTGATATTATGTTTGTGTTGTTGTGAATTGTGCGATGTTATGAAAATGGTCATCTCCTCATTATTTGTGCGAACATGTCATTGACATTATTCTGAGACATAGTTGTGACAAGTGTTATATGCATTGAGAAAGAATGAGAACTTAAAGAGGATTTACCATTTCGAGGCTTCCCGGAGATTTGTGAGGTAGTTGTTTGTCATCGCAACAGACCTTCTTACTCCTGTTTATGATTTTGTTCTACTCTAGAAACAATGTCATATGAGACTTATATTTTCTTTTGATTCAATTGTATACTTTAGAGGCTTGTACACGTGACAACCAGGTTTTGGGGTATAATGTAAGTTAATAGTAATTTTTCCGCATTTTATTGTAATAGTTGAGTTTTAGGCTGACTTGTCTTGGTGGGATAAGACGAGTGTCATCACGTCTATTTTTAGGTCATGACAAAAATGGTATCAGAGCCCCAGGTTCATAGGTCTCACGTGTGTACAAGTCGAGTCTAAGTAGAGTCTCGAGGATTAGTACGGAGACGTCTGTACTTATCTTCGAGAGACTATTGTGGATTTTAGGAAAAATCTTCACTTCTTGAATCTCTATCGTTCGTCCTTGGTCCAATTTGATTCTTATCGATTTTCTCCATCTACTCTCTCATTTATAGTGATGTTTCGTGCGTAATTTTTTATTTGAGTAGTTAGGTGTGTCGTGTATGGCTTGAATGTTAGACCTAATACTAATGTGAAAGTAATGAACTCATGAAAAGACAGTGTTATTAGATCCAAAATTTTCAGTAATTTGAAGGAGTGGTGTGAGGTTATAGTACTTTTGTGGTATATACGATATTTTGAGCGGTTTAATAACTGGAAGTGGAATGATTACAAGGATTGCTAGGTATGGATATGTGACTTTGGGATTACAGTAGTAAAATTTTATATATATGTGTTGTTTAGTATATCAGGAGAATGATATTATATTAACCAAGGAAAAAAAATCTCTACTACGACTTTATAGATTGTGTGTATATTAAAGAAGGTCATACATAACTACTACAATGGTATCGATGCCTACTTGGTTAAAGTTATGGAGTGTGTTACTTCTGTTGTCGATCTAATCTACTAAAGAATGAATATCTCCTTGGATGAGAGACTAAAAAGATTTGATAGCGTATTGTAGTCACTTATAAAAAAAGAAATATTTTGAGTACAATCTTAGCGAGGGTATGATGTATTCTAGTGGTGGATTGAACATACTTTCACGGTGTAGTACTATGAGTATATGAAAATGGATACATTGATGTTAAGTGCAAATACTAACTACTTAAGGAGTTATCTTTTGAATTACATGCTCATATAATAATATTTGGTGTTGAATTCACATTTGAGAAACCAACCAGGTTGTTACAACAGATGTTTGGGTTTAAGATGTGTGTATAAGGAAGATTTTAGTGGTGGATTGTTGATACGATATTAATGTATTAAGTTATTAAGTGTATCCTGAGGGTTCTAAATAAGGACTGGGGATTTCATATTAAGGTCCAAGGGGATGAATAGATATCAGAATGACAAGCTTATGGGTAAAGTAAGTCCAAAAGAGTATACTTGTATGAAGATAACTGAAAATTTTAGTAAAAAAAAAAATGCATATAAAAATGGGTTAGCTCTTTGCATTTGATTAGTATAACTGGGTTTAAGGTGTCATGTGGATGAAAATGTGAACTTCAAGATAATGAAATGGCTAGTGAACATAACGATAATAAGAGTTTGCGATGTAGTATGACTAAGATACAACCATATGAAAATATATTTTTTTTTATTAAATGGATTTGGTATGGTAATAACGACTTGAGGGTTTCTAAAGTTGTGAGTTGATACTATTTGATGAGTAGCTTGATTACATGGAAAATTATCGAAGCTGCTAAGACAACACTCAAATAGAATTGAAAGGAACTAAAGTCATAAATGAAAAGAATTAGTAGGATGTAGTGTATCCTTTCGAATGAGGCGAGAATAATGATTTTTACTTTGATTGCAAGGGTAAAGAGGTATCTTAAAAAGAATTGCAAATTGAGTTCAGAGACATGTGATTTCATTCATTTTGCGCTGGTCATGGTTATAGTGTCACGGGTTCATCATATTGATTAAAAACAAATATTGAATAAAATTTGAGAAAGTAGTGTGCAAATGATCAGCTCGAGTGTGATGATAATTTTTTTGAGTTTTTGAGTTTGATAATGAGTACGGTTGAATATTTAGCGAAAGATATGAAAAGGTCAATGAAGAGGCTATCAATGATAAGCTTAGATACGTGAATTTATAAAAAAATAAAAATCAAGGTATAAACTAATGTTTATATACAATGGAATTCTGTTACACGGTTGGAATAAATTAAAATTTTTCATTATGATTTTAGGTTTATGGTAGTATGTTCTGTCAAGGTATAAATTGGTAAGCTAAAAAATGATCGATCTCATTGAGTATGAAACATTTGAAAGGACTTGTGCATTATTTGATTAGTAAACTTGGTTACTTTTGATTGTTATACAGAAGGGGAGATTTCACGTAATGTTTCAATTTAGAGGATAAGGTAAAAATACCATGGGTTGTTGGTCAAAAGATAATATTGGTAAGCGAGTCAACCAAAGGAACTAGAGTTGGTATATTGAAGAGTTCAAGATAGTCAGAATTTTGTGTAACACGAAGCATTTAAGAGAAGTGAAGGAATAAGACCTCTCATATAGACTCCTTGTTCGAAGGAAAGATGTACAGATTTTCGTATATGAGATCTAATATGACTATGGATGTGAATTTATTTCGGTATAGACTTATCAAGAATTTATCAGAAATTTTTATGAATTTAGAATTTTGATTTGGGTGTAAAACAGTGAGGGGTATAAGATTATGTGTTCTTATGTGGAGCTAAATTGTTCAAATTATGATAGGTAACTTATTAATGTTCAACGGTGTGGACCTACATTTTTACATAATTAATGAGAATTTGAGAGGATCAAAACTACTTTGTTGATGGGACGATACTGATTGTTATGATGTGTTACATAGGCATTTGATAATGAGTAGAGGTTATGAGCTTATGGTATTCGAATTATTGGAGTGACCATGAATTTCTTAAGTTTTGAATACTAGTGGAAATTTGATATTTGAAAAGTACGTGAATTGACATTGTGTGTGATTCAATATTGTTATCTCGATGAAAAAGTATTTTTAGAATTGAAATTAGTGATATAAGTCTTGGGCAACCCATATCTGTCATTTAATGTTTAAATGAAACGAGAGAGAGCCATATATTGAAATTTTTAGAGGCTACAATGTGTTTTCGAAGAAGACATTGATACTAGTGACAGTTTGAGAGTAAGGTAAATGATTGGTGTAGTTATGATATTTGTTGGTATAAAGAGTTTTAGCTTCAATGGAATACGGTGATAAGTATGTGGGGTTTGATGAATCGAGTATTTGTAATGTTGTGATGATGATCAGACTTGATTGATAGTGGGTGGCTGAAAATCACGAGATAGAGTCAGATAAATGAAATTTTATTTACATGGGACCTATGGAAGGAGTATATGATGTTATTCGACCTTGATTCTGTATATTATTATGTGACCAACTACTTCATTCTTCACATGGTTTAGAGTATGATTCACTTTCTACATTTGTGTGTATTTTTGCTTCTATGACTGAATTCCTAGTGGTGGATCGTGTGTACCAATTCTATAATTTTTCTCCCGATATGAGAGCATCCTTGGTTAGACTTGTTCATTTGAGTTATGGAAGATTTGGTGAGTTAAAGGATACTAGTGATTCTACATGCACTACCTTGCTTATGAAAACTTATAGAAGAGCTTCCGTGGATTGTTACAATTATCCGATATTGTTGTAAAAGGTTTTGCATCCTAGAGTGTACAGCTTGTTGGGTGTTTACCTGATCTTATTATTCTTTGAGTTAGATAAGTTTGATTCTCCTTTGATGAGTACCCAATGTCTAAAGATAAGATTTTTGTAACTTAATCTCGTGAAAAAAATTGTGTTGTGAAAAGAAAATTTTGATAAGATTCGTGATGGTGAGCATTATGAGTGCGTGGTAATTGATTGAAGTTTACTTCTGGTTGTAGCTGGTATCGATTCAGAATATTATCTTGGTTATGTGAGAAAAGATTCGTCATGATGGTTGTGTTATGGTCCAATGGGTTTCAATTAGATTGAGTTCATGAGTTAGTTTGAGGCTTGATAATCACTCTTGATTTATAGATCTTACAAAGTTTGATTCGAAAATTCAGTTATTAGTAGTTGATCTTGATGGAATGGCCTAAAAGATGAGCTGACTTGGAGAGATGAATACGACTAGTGGTGTAATTTAAGGTTTTGATAACGTCAGTTAGTCTTTCTTCTTCTTCCTTATGTTCGAGGACGAACATGATTTTTAGTGGTGGATATTGTAATGATCCGAAAAATCATTTTTTTGAAATTCCTAAAAATTAGAGTATCACCCCTCTTATTAATTGTTCGGAGTATTTTTTTAGTTAGTCGGTTAAATTGGTTTGAAATTATTATTTCATTAATGGATTTATATTAAATAATTTATTTATTTAGTTGGTGGATAATGGGCAATGCCATAGTTTATTTAATACCCATACTACTTTACCTATACATAAAAACAAATTAGTAGGGTTAATCAGTTATAAACAATTTACTTAAGAAGCAAGAAGAGTGCAGCGAAAAAAATATTTATGCGGCACACAACGAAGAATGTCACCGCTTACAAGAAAAGTACGAACTTCTCAGGTAAACACGAAATCTTAAACCAAGCTTTAATGTCTTTATACTGATATATTTATATATTAGTGTAATAAGATGCAACTTACTTATTCTATCAATTAAATTCAATTGTTTCTAAAATTTATTGAGGCGGCAATGGAATTTGGATCACGTCAATTAATGGAGAGTATTATTTTATAAATAAAATATATGACGAATAATTGTAGGAATTTAATGTGCGGCAAATTGACTACTGGAAATCTTTTTGGGTTTAAATTCTTTTTAGATCTTTCTGATGATTATTATTATTAAAATAATGGCTTGTAAAAAAAAACACTTTATCTATTTTAAAGTTTTGATATATGTTTAGGTGTTTTGGGATGAAAAGGACAAAAATAATAAGAATTGGCTGTCAGTAATTAGGATAATAATTAGACAATCATTGTGAGGTAATCATTAGGGTTTGGGATGATATCGAATGGATTATAGGTTTAAGATTAACGCAGAACAAGCCTGTTCACATTAAAATTATCGATGGTGTGACTTGACTTTTTGTTTTCGTTGTTTCCATAATTATCATATTATAATTTAAGTTTTTAATATATTGAGATAGATAATTAAATATTAGGAGCTTGTTATAAATTTGGGTGAGTTTTGGGATTTAGACTAGACACATAGTAATATAAGTATTGTTAGTTTTAAAACCTTATTGTGGTTTTTTTAAATGTGAATAGATTGCTTAAGGTTGGAAGTACAACGAAAAGGGAAGGCTCAATTCCACGAGTGATTGTTTGACTAATTGAGGCAAGTGGATTTCTAAACTCTTGTTAAGTGTATAGAATGCGCGTATTTCCTTATGGTATATGTTTGGGAGTAATGGGACTTGGTAATGGGTTGACTTGTCCACATGATTAATTCTAATGATGAAAAAGGGGTAACGAAAAGGCAATGTGATTAATTGCTTATGTGTGATGTGTGGAGAAAGGTTTGAAAGACTTGTTGAATCATTGTTGATGTGATATTATGTTTGTGTTGTTGTGAATTGTGCGATGTTATGGAAATGGTCATCTCCTCATTATTTGTGCGAACATGTCATTGACATTATTCTGAGACATAGTTGTGACAAGTGTTATATGTATTGAGAAAGAATGAGAACTTAAAGAGGATTTACCATTTTGAAGGACGTATCGCGCGCCGCGATGGATACTATATTTCGAGGGACGTATCGCGCGCCGCGATGGTTATTAATATCGAGGGTCGTGTCGTGCGCCGCGACAGATGCATGGATAGATATGTCCCCCATGGGTCCCGGACTGAGAGACAACGGGTGTGTATCACTAGGTCAGACATGCATCATTATACTTGACATTGCATTCCATTACATTGCACATATTTATCATTAGTGAACTTGATATTGTGTTTTGCTGATCTTGTGATTGCCTTTCTACGGAACTTGTGATTGTTGAATACTAAGCTTGTTGTTGAGGATATGTAATTTGTTGAAGTGTTGTTATTGAGGATATGTAATTTGTTGAAGTGTTGTAGTTGAGGTATGTAATTTGTTAAAGTGTTGTTGTTGAGGATATGTAATTTGTTAAAGTATTTTTATGGAGGATATGTAATTTGTCTAAGTGTTGTTGTTGAGTTACGTGCTATGTAAACTATGAGCTGTTAGGTTGGGTTGATTTTAATGCAGGTTGTAGTTGTGGAGGTTCGGTTGGGGGTGGTAGGAGTACCCGTATTTCATCCCCTTTGCTTGTGTTTAGACGTTTACTTGCTGAGTACCGTGTGGTTTGGTACTCACCCCTTGCTTCTACAATTTTTTTTTGTAGGTTACTAGCCCAGATTTTTGTGATATATTCTCTTCTTTTCTGAGGCTTCTTGGAGATTTGTGAGGTAGCTGTTTGTCATCTCAACAGACCTTCTTACTCCTGTTTATGATTTTGTTCTACTCTAGAAACAATGTCATATGAGACTTATATTTTCTTTTGATTCAATTGTATACTTTAGAGGCTTGTACACGTGACAACCAGGTTTTGGGGTATAATGTAAGTTCATAGTAATTTTTCCGCATTTTATTGTAATAGTTGAGTTTTAGGCTGACTTGTCTTGGTGGGATAAGACGAGTGCCATCACGTTTATTTTTGGGTCGTGACTATACAAAAATTATTTGATTTATAATATTGGAGAGTTTGAAACTTAACCCTAGACTTGAAATTCCGAAAATATGAGATTTGACCAATTGGTTGGAATAAAGATTTAGAAACTTTATTATAAATTTGGATGATTTTTGGGTCTTAGAGATATAGCAATATGAATGTTGTTAGTTTCGAAATCATATCGTGGTTATTTATTTGAATAGATTTTATTGGTTTGGAAGTCAACTGAAAGAGGAAGGCTCAAGTTATAGAGTCATTGTTCGACTATTTGAGGCAAGTGAATTTCTAAACTCTTGCTAAGTGTATGAAATGCGTGTATTTCCTGGTGGTATATGTTTGGGAGTAATGGGTCTTGGTGATGGGTTGAGTTGTCCACATTGATTAATTCTAATGATGAAAACAAAGGGTAATAAAAGACAATGTGAATAATTGCTTGTGTGTGATGTGTTGTTAATGGAGAATGGTTTGAAAGGCTTGTTGAATCATTGTTGATATTGTTGTGAATTGTGCAGTGTTATGAAAATGGTCGTATCATCTTTATTTGTGTGAACATGTCTTTTGGATTATCTTTAGACATGGTTGTGACAAGTGTTATGTGCATTGAGAAAGAATGAGAATTTAAAGAGGATGTACCATTTCGAGGGACGTATCGCGCGCCGCGATGGATACTATATTTCGAGGGACGTATCGCGCGCCGCGATGGTTACTATATTTCGAGGGACGTATCGCGCGCCGCGATGGTTATTATTATCGAGGGTCGTGTCGTGCGCCACGACAGATGCATGGACAGATATGTCCCCCATGGGTCCCGGACTGAGAGACAAGCGGGTGTGTATCACTAGGTCAGACATGCATCATTATACTTGACATTGCATTACATAAACTTATCATTAGTGAACTTGATATTGTGTTTTGCTGATCTTGTGATTGTCTTTTTGCGGAACTTGTGATTGTTGAATACTGAGCTTGTTATTGAGGATATATAATTTGTTGAAGTGTTGTTGTTGAGGATATGTAATTTGTTGAAGTGTTGTTATTGAGGATATGTAAATTGTTGAAGTGTTGCTATTGAGGATATCTAATTTGTTTAAATGTTGTTGTTGAGGATATGTTTTGTTAAAGTGTTGTTGTGGAGGATATGTAATTTGTCTAAGTGTTGTTGTTGAGTTACGTGCCATGTAAACTGTGCGCTGTTAGGTTGGGCTGATGTTTATGCAGGTTGTAGTTGTGGAGGTTCGGTTGGGGTGGTAGGAGTACTCGTATTTCATCCCCTTAGCTTGTGTTTAGAGGTTTATTTGCTGAGTACCGTGTGGTTTGGTACTCACCCCTTGCTTCTACAATTTTTTTGTAGGTTACTAGCCCGGACCTTTATGATATATTCTCTTCTTTTCCAAGGCTTCTTGGAGATTTGTGAGGTAGCTGTTTGTCTTCTCAACAGACCTTCTTACTCCTATTTATGATTTTGTTCTACTCTAGAAACAATATAATATGAGACTTATACTTTCTTTTGAATCAATTGTAATACTATAGAGGCTTGTACACGTGACAACCAGGTTTTGGGGGTATAATTTAAGTTGTAGTAAATTTTTCGCATTTTATTGTATTAGTTGTATTTTAGGCTGACTTGTCTTGGTGGGATAAGACGAGTGCCATCACTCCCAAATTTTGGGTCGTGACAAAATGGTATCAGAGCCCCAGGTTTATAGGTCTCACGTGTGTACAAGTCAAGTCTAAGTAGAGTCTTGAGGATCGGTACAGAGACGTTTGTACTTATCTTCGAGAGGCTATAGTGACTTTTAAGAAAAATCTTCACTTCTTCAATCTCTATTGTGCGTACTTGGTCCCATTTTGATTCTTATCACATCACTCCGTTCACTCTCATTATGTGATGACTCGTGCATAGTTCCTTGTATAAATAATTGGCGTGTCGTGTATTGATTTGATGTTAGATCTAGTATTAAGGTGGAAATGATATACTTATGAAATGAATGTGTGATTATATTTGAAGGGGTTGGGTAAGGTTAGTTACCATAGTAAGAAAAATATAGTACTTGTGTGGTATAGGCTAAATCGAAAATAGTTCGAGAATTGAAAGTGAAATTATTAAAGGAAAGGCTAGATATGGAACAAATTTGGAAATATTTTATATTTATTCGATTGGTAGAAATGTGTGGTTTATTTGGGTACGATCTTCTCGATAGGTATGATATGTTCTAGTGGTGGATTTAATAAATTTTTGCGGTGTGGTACTAATGGTATGAAAATGAATACGTCGATTGTCAAAGTGTGAATATTAACTACTTGAAGAGTTATAAGTTGTATCACAGGCTCGTATAATTAGATTCAATGTTACATTCATATTTGAGAAACTAACTAGTTTGTTGCTACGGGTGCTTGAGTTAAAACATTGTTATAAGGGAGATTTTAGTGGTGGGTTGTTGGTATGGTATTAATACGTTAATTTGTGGAGTGTATCTCGAGGTTTCTAAATGAGAAATAGTGATTTCATCGTAAGGTCCAAGGGAATGGATAGATACCAGAATGAAAAACTTATGGGTAAGGAAAGTCTCAAAGAGTATACTTGTGTAAAGGTAATTGAAGATTTTAGTAAGAAAAGACATATAAGATTGAGTTAGTCTTTTGATTTTGGTTGGTATAACTGAATTTAAAGTGACCTATTTATGAAAAGATATATTTCGTGGTGATGACAAGAGTTAACTGAGTATGATGGTAATAAGAATTTGTGATGAAATCGTAATTAAGATGCAACTATATGATAAGAATTGTTGGTTAAACGAATTTTGTATGGTAATAATGACTAGCAAGTATCTAATATGGTGGTTTCCACTATTTGATGAGTAATGTGGTTGTATGGAAAGTCTAAGAATACGTAGAGACCCTGCTCGAATAAAATTTAAAGCATCTACAGTCCTAATAAAAAAGTGTGGGATGTAGTGGAGACTTCAGAATGAGGTGAGAGTAAGTATATTTTCTCGTATTGCAAAGGCTAAAGAGGTATCTTCAAAGGGACTGAGACGCGTGATTTTATTCATTTTTCTTTGGTTACGATAATAATGTCACAAGTTCATCATATTGGTTAAAAACTATTGGATAAAATTTGAGAAATAAGTTTTCAGACGTTCAGCTTGAGTGTGATGATAAGTTTTGTTTGTGATTTTGAGTTTGGTAATATGTACGATTGAATTTTTAGCGACATATGTGATAAGATCGATGGAGATGATCAATGATAAGCTAAGATACGTGAGTTCATAAAAATCTTCAGGCTATGAGTTAATATTTATAGATAAAGGGATTGGGTTACACAATTGGGCTCAAATTTCAAGTTTTTCATGGTGAGTTTAGGTTTTTGGTAGTGTGATTTGAAGAGGTATTAATAAGTAAGGTAACAATTGATCGATTGCATCAGGTATTGAGAATTTAAAAGAACATGTAAAAGGTTTGGATCGTAGGGTTTGTCACTTTTTATTGTTAAAGAACCTGAGTAAAGGTTTCACTTAAGATTTTGATTTGAGGATAAGGTAAAAAAATGCCAGGCATTGTTGGCGAAAGAATAAGATTGGTAAGCGAGTCAACAAAAGGAACAAGAGTCTGGTGTATTAAAGAGTTTAATATATTAGGAATTTTATGTCATGGGAAGAATTTAAGAAAAGTGAAGGAATAAGACCTCTAGTATAAGCCATTGATTTATAGTTAAAGATTTTATTGACTATTGTCTATGAATTTAGATATGAATGTGAGAATTTAGATATGAATGTGAGATGTGAACTAGTTTCGTGCTGACTTACTAGGAGTTTATCATCGAAGTTTTATAAAGATTGAGTTTTGATTGGGTGACAAATAATGAGGTGTGGAAGGTTTTTATCTCGAGCTAGATTGCTCAAGTTAGTATATGTAACCTATGGATATTCGGCAGAGTGGACCTACAATTCTACATGATTATTGAGAATTTTAAGGGATTGAAACTACTTGATGGGAGATATAAGCCGTTATGATGCATTACATAGGTTTTCTATAGTGAGTAAAGGTTATGAGCTTATAGTATACAAAATTATGGGAGTCACCAAGGATTTCTTTGAGTCTTGGCATGAGGTATATAATGATTTTGAGTATTAGTTGAAGTTTGGTATACAAATTTTTTTTTTTATGTGAAGTTGACATTGAGTTTGATTCAATGGTTATATCTCGATGAGAAGGTACTTTTAGATCTGGAATTGGTGTTAACAGTCTTAGGTATTACCTTTATTTGTCATGAAATGCTTAAATGGAAAGAGATGGAGTCATAGTTCAAAATTTTTGAAGGTGATAATGTGTTTGCTAAGAAGATTTTAACACTAGTGACAGTTGAGGGTAAGGTAAATGAATAGTGTGGCGATGATAATATGTTAGTATTAAGAGTGTTGACCTTAATGAAGTACGGTGAAGAGCATATGTGGTTTGATAGAATAAATATGTGAACAATTATAATCAATACTAGATTGGTGATTATGGGTAGCTAGAAAATTAAAGAGATAGAGCTATATGAATAAAATGTTTGATATGGACGCTATGGAAGAAGTATCTAGTGTTATTCGACTTTGATTATGTATATTCTTATATGACTATCTACTTCATTTTAGATATGGTTTGGAGTGTGATTCTCAACCTATACTGACATGTATTTTTATATCCATGAGTGACTCTCTAGTCATGGATCGGATGTACCAATTCTCTTATGTATTCTTGATAGGGTAGGATTCTTGGACAAACTTGATCATTTCCTCCTTTGGGTTAGATAAGTTTGATCCTCCCTTGATAAAATTTGTTATGGTTTGTGCACTATGAGTTTATGGTGATTGGTTAAAGTTCACTTTGGTAGTAGTTGAGATTGGCTCAGAATGTTATCATGGCTATGTAAGAAAATAGTTAATCTTGATGGTTGTGTTATGGTCTTGTGAATTTTAGTTCAGATTGGGTTTCATGAGTTCGTCTTTGACTTGGTAATCAATCTTGATCAGAAGATTTTCCAAAGTTGTATTCGAAAGTTCAATTCTTAGTCTTTATCTTGATAGAATAATCTTCAGGAGGTACTCACTTGGAGAGATGCTAGTAGGTCATAACTCAAGCTTTCGGTAATGTCGGTTATCCTCCTTCTTCTTCTTCCTCCTTATGTTCGAGGACGAACATGAGTTTTAGTGGTGGATAATGTAATGACCCAAAATGTAATTTTAAAAAATTTAAAACTATTCAATAACTATAGTTACTTAATTGCAGATATTTATTAAATAATCTCTTTTAATTTAATTGATGGTTAATGAGGTAAGTTTATAATTTATTTTTACCTATATATTAAAATAAGTCAGTAGGGTTTTTATATCAATCAATTAACGAGAGAAAAAAAAATAGCTTCCTGGAAAGGAGACTACGACGGCTAGCATAGGAACTAATAAATTTTCGTTTAGGTAATTGTTCCATTAGATTCCCTTTCATTTATGTTAGTTGTCACTTAGTAATGATGACAACTAATTAGTAATATCCATTATTAGGAGAGATGAATTAGCAAGTAAGGATTTGACAATTTTGATAAAATTTTCGTATTAAAATTATAATTGAGAATAATTGTTATTTTATCTGGGTTCTTTGAATAACAGTATGTAATGTGTGATTGTTGTAATGGTTAATTAGTATATTAAGTAATATAGGATGAGGAAATTGCATACGGACCCCGTGTAGCATAGTTATCGTTGGAGTTGTGAAAATTAAAGATTTATGTTAGGGATTATACTGTTTATAAATTGAAAAACAAAAAGGGAAATAGGATGCTAAGTGATTATTCTTTAAGTGATTGCTGGCCAATGAAATCAATTATGAATACCATGTGATAAATTAAATAAATTAATGGTAGAGTCTAAATTTTTGTAAAGTTTTCAATAGTTAAGGATGTTGATTCCGCCTCTAAATTTGGTAGCCATTTTAAAATTCAAATTTTAGTATATGAAATTAAATATTAGTGTATTACACTATACAAAAATTATTTGATTTATAATATTGGAGAGTTTGAAACTTAACCCTAGACTTGAAATTCCGAAAATATGAGATTTGACCAATTGGTTGGAATAAAGATTTAGAAACTTTATTATAAATTTGGATGATTTTTGGGTCTTAGAGATATAGCAATATGAATGTTGTTAGTTTCGAAATCATATCGTGGTTATTTATTTGAATAGATTTTATTGGTTTGGAAGTCAACTGAAAGAGGAAGGCTCAAGTTATGGAGTCATTGTTCGACTATTTGAGGCAAGTGAATTTCTAAACTCTTGCTAAGTGTATGAAATGCGTGTATTTCCTGGTGGTATATGTGTGGGAGTAATGGGTCTTGGTGATGGGTTGAGTTGTCCACATTGATTAATTCTAATGATGAAAACAAAGGGTAATAAAAGACAATTGCTTGTGTGTGATGTGTTGTTAATGGAGAATGGTTTGAAAGGCTTGTTGAATCATTGTTGATGTTGTTATGAATTGTGCAGTGTTATGAAAATGGTCGTATCATCTTTATTTGTGTGAACATGTCTTTTGCATTATCTTTAGACATGGTTGTGACAAGTGTTATGTGCATTGAGAAAGAATGAGAATTTAAAGAGGATGTACCATTTCGAAGGACGTATCGCGCGCCGCGATGGATACTATATTTCGAGGGACGTATCGCGCGCCGCGATGGTTGCTATATTTCGAGGGACGTATCGCGCGCCGCGATGGTTATTATTATCGAGGGTCGTGTCGTGCGCCACGACAGATGCATGGACAGATATGTCCCCCATGGGTCTCGGACTGAGAGACAGCGGGTGTGTATCACTAGGTCAGACATGCATCATTATACTTGACATTGCATTACATAAACTTATCATTAGTGAACTTGATATTGTGTTTTGCTGATCTTGTGATTGTGTAACGACCCGCTAGGTCGTTTTGAGAACTAGGACTAGCTTGACTCCTTTTGAAAATTTAAATGGGCACTTTTAAAATTTTTCGAAGACTAAGAGTATTTAGTTGATTAAATTTTATTGAATGATTAATCTAGTTAATAGTTAATGGGTCATATCCATAATTCATTTAATATCTTATACTTTGACCCATTAATTTTTTTAGTTAGTGGGCTTACCACTTCTAACACTTTATTAATTAAATTGTTAAATAAATAAATAAAAGTAGTAGTAGTAGAAATGTTTGTTGTCTTTTTCTTAGTTGGTGGAAAATTTTTATTGTTTATATATTAGAATTGTAGTGGTTGTAGTTAATGGAACAAATCTGTAAATTATCAATTATCTTACACCTTTTGGCCCATATTTATTTAATATAAGTAAGTGGGTTTTATACAAAATTAAAGAGAGAAAAAGAAGCCTAGCAATACTTCTTGACATTCACGCAGATCAGGAAAACAAAGGAGATTATCTGGTGACTGGTAAGCTTCAAAAAAAAAAAATATTCTTGTTTTTGTTTTTGTTTTTGTTTTGTTTTGTTCACATCGTTGATCTTGTGTACAAAATTAATTAATATTATGTATTTAGAGGATTTAAGATTTAATTGTAGATTTGAGATCAAGAAATTTGTTATATATATATATATATATATATATATACATATTTGGGTGAGTTTTGAGTATAGGAAAAACGCAAAATAAGATTTTTGTACATAAGTGGGTTTCTATGTATTTTCTGTTTGTTTATTTCTATTATTATTGTTATTTTGGTCATGGTTAAGGCTACAAGTTCTGTAACTAGTGGGTTAAAATTCTGGAAATTTCTTATAGTCATTACTTATTGTTGTAGTGTTAATATAGCTAATCAATTTGGTTAATTATTTGTATTATATAAACATCATGGTAAATTGAGATTTAATCCTAGGCTTAAAATTTAGGAATATGAGACTTGGCATAAACTAGAGGACACTAAATTTATGAATTTAATTATTTATTATGGATGTTAGTTTTTGGTATCATTAGGTTGAATGAGTTTTGGGGTTCGGAATAGAGGTATAGCTCTATGGATGTCTATAGATTTATTGCTTACGAATATTGCATAATTGGTAGATTGGGAACGTTTGGAAACTTTGCAAAAAGGGAAGGAAAAATCGTGAGGATTGGTGGCACGTATTCGGCGTTCAAGGTATGTTAAGACTTTTTAGACTTGTTGAAGGACGTTTTCCTAATTAAAGATTAAAAATGAAATCGACAAAGGGGTAAGGGCGAAAGATGGGGTCTCGTACCAATGGTGTGACGGGCATTGGTACGAGTACCAATGTTATAAAAGGGAAAATCTATTACTATAATATGTATATTGTAATTTGAGAATGCCAAAGCATATGGGCATTAGCTGAAGTACTTAGTGACTTGAATTCTTGTGTGTGGTTGTGTTCCTTTATTGAACCCGTGTAATTGTGATGATTGAAGTGATTATATGTCATAGAGACATTTGATTTATTGAGATGTTGTATCATCCCCTTTAATTGATAGCATATTGTGCACATGCATTGACATGAGATTGAGTATGAGTAAAGGTCTAACACGTGGAGATCGTCCGTGTTGAGATCGAGTTATGATTATAATTTTGGGCACGTAGAGATCGTCCGTGCGAGTAATTGGTTATGATTATAAGTTGGGCACGTGGAGATCGTCCGTGCTGGGGATTATTTGATTATATGATAGTGCGTTGAGATCGTCCGCACAGACACGTGGAGATCGTCCGTGTCGGTATATGGACCTCGCGAGTCCCCCATGGGTCATGAACTCTCGATGTATTTCCGAGGAGTATCATGTATATACGGTTAAGAGAGTACTGGGTATTCTGAGACATATCATTTCATGGTGTCATATTGCATTGCATCTCATGACATCCCTCATTCTTGGTGATTATGTGAATTATTTGGTGGTTGTAAGTTACTTGATGTTTGCTTACCTCTATTTGATGAAATTTGACTGGTAAGTGTAATATAGACTTGTATAACTAAAGAATTGATTTTTCTTATATAAACTCCTGTCACTACTTCTTCATTGTCGGTCAATGAGATATACTGGGTACACGTGGTTTCGTACTCATACTGCACTTGCTGCACTCTTTTGTGGTGCAGATTGGATTCCAATTTCAAGTGCATATCGTGGATCTTTCAGAGATGAGTTTTGAATTATCGTGGAGTTGTGGTGAGCTACTTAGCTGTTCTGTGGCCCACACCTCCTTATGTCTTTAGACGTTATCATTTTATTTTAGTATTTAGACAGGATATTTCTCTCGTCTAGGTTTGTCGTTTAGTTCTAGACTTGTATCGTAGCTTAGAAGCTTTTGTACTTATGACACTAAATCTTGGGATAGTAATTGTGGTTTCCGCATTTCATACTTGTAAATGACTTAGATGATTGGATATTATGTTTTTTACTTATTTTCTACTTAAAATATTGATTGAATCGGTAAAAGTATTGAGTTGGCTTACCTATCGATTGGGAACATAGGTGCCATCACGACTTGTGATTTTGGGTCGTGACAAATTGGTATCAGAGCCCTAGGTTCATCGGTCTCACGAGTACAAGAGCTGAGTCTAGTAGAGTCTTGCGGATCGGTGCGGAGACGTCCGTTACTTATCTTCGAGAGGCTACAGGACTTTAGGAAACTTTCTTCTTCATTCCTAATCGTGCGTGTGTGGTTTGGTTTAAGGTCAAAATTTCTTGTTCCAATCTCTCACAAACAGTGAGGAGACATTTTCAAGTTTGACATCTGTAGTAGGGGATGATATTATGTGGTATAGTACATAACTTGTGTGGTTAGAGAAATAACTTAGTATTGAGCATTTCGAATTTTAATAATGAAATTGACGAGGTTTGAAATAGTAAGAACAACTTTCTCTAGGTGTGATTTAGACAAGGATACTTGAATTTTATTTGAATTTACTAGTGAAAATTTTATAACTGTGTTTATGATGTGTGAATAATTTAGTAATGAAATAGTATATGTTGATGTCTTGAAGAGAGTGATAAGATTAGGAAGATTCAATTGATCAAATAAGAGTTTACTCATTATGGTAAGGCTTTGGGAAAAAGTTAAGTAGAGACATAAAATGTGATCACTTCTCATGATGTTGAGAGGCTAAGATTTGTATGACAAATTTTTTTTTATCCTTTAGAGTGGAGGTATATTGAAGATAAATTGAATAGTTCAAGTTGAATGGCACGATGACCATATTGATATTCATTTGATAGAATCCACAAGGTGAGTTAAGTTTAATACATCAAGAAATTATAAAAAGGCTATACTGGTATCGACTAGCAAGGATATTTAAATGAATGATTAATGATAAATAGTGATTGAGTTTTTTATATATTGAATTAAGGATCAGTAATATTGTTGAAATTGAGAGGGGAGGAAAAAAAAAATCTTTAGTTAAAGGATGTTGAAAAGGATACTTGTATGAAGCTATATGAGAACACTTGTAGAGATGGGTACATAATAGTTATGAATCGCTACACAGATCATAGAACAATACAATGATGATTGGATATATTACCTCCACAAATAAATAACTTTATTTGAGTAACTTGGGTTGTTCAAAGTATCATACAATATGCTCTCAATTAACTACTATTTTGATTACGAGTATGGATCTACTTCATTTTACGAGTACGTACCTCATTTTGGATTGAAAAATGTTTGGTGACTCTTCTTTTATGACTATACATATTTCTACACTCGTAGATGGTTTTTAGTGGTAGATCGATTACATCGATCTTATGTTATTGACTGATAGTACATGACATGTGGACAAACTTAGTTCTGTTAGATATAAATGAATTTCTCCATATCATGCATTTTTAGACTATTAGGCCAAGGTAATTACCTAATTATTATTTTTTAAGTATTCCTAAGATGAAGTAGCGGGAAACTCCAGTACTTATCCAAGAAGGATATCTTCGACTGTGAAGTCTCATCTAGTAAAAAGATAAGGTGATGTATCAAGTATTAGACTTATGTATGTGATACTAGTGCCAGTAATTCTCTTTTAGAATCGGTTCTAGTAATAAAAGAGTTCTTGAACATGATTCAACTTATGGTGATATTGAATTTAAAATTGGCGTAGAATTGGAAAATTGACCTATTTCTATCGTTTCTTATCGGGATGCTCCCGTGGAATTGAACCAGTAACAAGATAGGTTGAGCAAGAAAATTTGTTAGTTCAAGTATAGTGAAATCAATATTTTTTTTTTATGATGAAACTAAAAGCTAGCGTAGTAAATCTCTTTCTAAATGTTCCAAGCTTTTCATTTAAATTTAGTAGTTGAAATACTTTAGAATTTTAAATTAAATTATTTAATTTCCTTATAGTAACAATATTTTCTTTATATAACAAGATCTAAGCTATTGAATAAGAAAACATGTAAGTAAAATCAAACTCATAATTATCAATATAAATAAATATTACCATCTAGTGTTATGAGTATAACAATGCTGGATTTACTAATCAATGGTTCTAATATAAAAGAATATTGCTAAGGATATTCTTTTCTAAATAATTAGAATTGGATACCACAATAACTTTGATAATATATAGTAGTATATTCCTATTGTGCGGAAGATCATTGGCGTTATTTGAGGATTGTCCTTTAAATTTGAGAGAAGATTAAGATGTATGAAAAATATTAAGTATGATTTTTTTTGGTTAGTTTGGTGACATATTTGGAACATACAGTGTTAAAGGAAGGGTTTATGGTGAATTACGAGTTCGAAATTGGGTCAGACTTACTATAGTTATAATATTTATAGTTCTTAGGTTTTGTTGGTTATTATCGGTGATGTTCTCACTCATTGCATCCATATCGACTAGATTGACTATAAAATAAGTGACAGTGAGCTTCCTAAAACATAAGACCTTATTTACTACTACTTTAACTTACCAGAGTAGGGAGAGGATTTTACCGTATATTAAGATACTTTTTGGATTGAGATTGGTTAGGTATTGCTGTAGAAGGAGAATACAATAGTTTATGTTTAAGGTTATGAAAGTTCATGGAAAGAAATTGTCTTAGTTTTAGCTTAAACTTGGTGGTGATGGTGCTTGTATTAAAATTGTAGAGGCATTATATTTATAGTGTGTATTGCGAGGTGTTTTAATATAATATTTAATAAGAGGAATATAAATTTAATACAAAGGATATGGAAGTGTCTCAAGGACTATGAAATAATTAATGTTTATCATTTGGACAAAACGAATGTGATAGTAGATAACTTAGGATGAAATACGGTGAGTATGAGTAGTCTATCTTTGTTACGTGGAGATGAGATAATCCTTATTGGAGAAGATTTGTGTTGGATAGTTTGGTGATGGAAATTTGTGTACGATTTACGATAAGGTGTTACAAGGAGAAGTCAAGGAAGAAATTCTTGGTGGTGGGTGAGTTTTAAGGATAAGGAATTTATTTATGTTCTTCCAATATGTTAGCTGACTAGATTAATCATGAAATAGGTCGACAATTTAGATTTTTATTCATCCAGAGGCGAGGCAATTGGGGTATATTTTAACTTGTAGCAATATAATCGATCGTATCGTATGAAGGGATTCGATTTGTATCTCGTGTTTGAATTGTTATAAAGTAAATTATGAGCACTAAAATCATGAAAGTATGAATTAAATAAGGCTTATACAAGAGTTGGAGTGGAAACATATTGCTATAGATTTTGTGGTAAGGTTGCCACGTATTATGTGTAAGTTTGATATTCTACGGGTTATAGTGAATCGAGTGACCAAGTCTATATATTTCAACAATTCAGACTACTTATAGTTTGGAGAAGTTAGTCTAAATCTACATCCGAGAGATAGTTTTGTTGTATAGAATAACCATCTCTATTATTATTTTTAAGGTGCATAATTTACATCTCATTTCAAAAGGTTTATGCTGAAAGAATGGGGTACTCACGTGGATCTTGGGTGGTGCATATGAGATTCAATATTACTTAATTGGAGTCTTTCTTATGAAGAGAAGCCGATAACTTACATTGAAGGGAAAATTATGAACTTGAGATCAAAATAAGTTATTTCAAGGGATGAATATGCTACTTGAGAGAGTGAGTTGGACACGAAGATAAGATTTTCATTTTTTTTGTTTTAAGCATTCAGTTACTTTTGCTTTTAACGTTCGAGGACGAACGTTTATTTTAGTGGTAGATGATGTAACGACCCGCTAGGTCATTTTGAGAACTAGGACTAGCTTGACTCCTTTTGGAAATTTAAATGGGCACTTTTAAAATTTTTCGAAGACTAAGAGTATTTAGTTGATTAAATTTTATTGAATGATTAATCTAGTTAATAGTTAGTGGGTCATATCCATAATTCATTTAATATCTTATACTTGACCCATTAATTTTTTAGTTAGTGGGCTTACCACTTCTAACACTTTATTAATTAAATTGTTAAATAAATAAATAAAAGTAGTAGTAGTAGAAATGTTTGTTGTCTTTTTCTTAGTTGGTGGAAAATTTTTATTGTTTATATATTAGAATTGTAGTGGTTGTAGTTAATGGAACAAATCTGTAAATTATCAATTATCTTACACCTTTTGGCCCATATTTATTTAATATAAGTAAGTGGGTTTTATACAAAATTAAAGAGAGAAAAAGAAGCCTAGCAATACTTCTTGACATTCACGCAGATCAGGAAAACAAAGGAGATTATCTGGTGACCGGTAAGCTTCAAAAAAAAAAAAATATTCTTGTTTTTGTTTTTGTTTTTGTTTTGTTTTGTTCACATCGTTGATCTTGTGTACAAAATTAATTAATATTATGTATTTAGAGGATTTAAGATTTAATTTTAGATTTGAGATCAAGAAATTGGTTATATATATATATATATATATATACATATTTGGGTGAGTTTTGAGTATAGGAAAAACGCAAAATAAGATTTTTGTACATAAGTGGGTTTCTATGTATTTTCTGTTTGTTTATTTCTATTATTATTGTTATTTTTTTTCTTTTGGTCATGGTTAAGGCTACAAGTTCTGTAACTAGTGGGTTAAAATTCTGGAAATTTCTTATAGTCATTACTTATTGTTGTAGTGTTAATATAGCTAATCAATTTGGTTAATTATTTGTATTATATAAACATCATGGTAAATTGAGATTTAATCCTAGGCTTAAAATTTAGGAATATGAGACTTGGCATAAACTAGAGGACACTAAATTTATGAATTTAATTATTTATTATGGATGTTAGTTTTTGGTATCATTAGGTTGAATGAGTTTTGGGGTTCGGAATAGAGGTATAGCTCTATGGATGTCTATAGATTTATTGCTTACGAATATTGCATAATTGGTAGATTGGGAACGTTTGGAAACTTTGCAAAAAGGGAAGGAAAAATCGTGAGGATTGGTGGCACGTATTCGGCGTTCAAGGTATGTTAAGACTTTTTAGACTTGTTGAAGGACGTTTTCCTAATTAAAGATTAAAAATGAAATCGACAAAGGGGTAAGGGCGAAAGATGGGGTCTCGTACCAATGGTGTGACGGGCATTGGTACGAGTACCAATGTTATAAAAGGGAAAATCTATTACTATAATATGTATATTGTAATTTGAGAATGCCAAAGCATATGGGCATTAGCTGAAGTACTTAGTGACTTGAATTCTTGTGTGTGGTTGTGTTCCTTTATTGAACCCGTGTAATTGTGATGATTGAAGTGATTATATGTCATAGAGACATTTGATTTATTGAGATGTTGTATCATCCCCTTTAATTGATAGCATATTGTGCACATGCATTGACATGAGATTGAGTATGAGTAAAGGTCTAACACGTGGAGATCGTCCGTGTTGAGATCGAGTTATGATTATAATCTTGGGCACGTAGAGATCGTCCGTGCGAGTAATTGGTTATGATTATAAGTTGGGCACGTGGAGATCGTCCGTGCTGGGGATTATTTGATTATATGATAGTGCGTTGAGATCGTCCGCACAGACACGTGGAGATCGTCCGTGTCGGTATATGGACCTCGCGAGTCCCCCATGGGTCATGAACTCTCGATGTATTTCCGAGGAGTATCATGTATATACGGTTAAGAGAGTACTGGGTATTCTGAGACATATCATTTCATGGTGTCATATTGCATTGCATCTCATGACATCCCTCATTCTTGGTGATTATGTGAATTATTTGGTGGTTGTAAGTTACTTGATGTTTGCTTACCTCTATTTGATGAAATTTGACTGGTAAGTGTAATATAGACTTGTATAACTAAAGAATTGAGTTTTCTTATACAAACTCCTGTCACTACTTCTTCGTTGTCGGTCAATGAGATATACTGGGTACACGTGGTTTCGTACTCATACTGCACTTGCTGCACTCTTTTGTGGTGCAGATTGGATTCCAATTTCAAGTGCATATCGTGGATCTTTCAGAGATGAGTTTTGAATTATCGTGGAGTTGTGGTGAGCTACTTAGCTGTTCTGTGGCCCACACCTCCTTCTATGTCTTTAGACGTTATCATTTTATTTTAGTATTTAGACAGGATATTTCTCTCGTCTAGGTTTGTCGTTTAGTTCTAGACTTGTATCGTAGCTTAGAAGCTCTTGTACTTATGACACTAAATCTTGGGATAGTAATTGTGGTTTCCGCATTTCATACTTGTAAATGACTTAGATGATTGGATATTATGTTTTTTACTTATTTTCTACTTAAAATATTGATTGAATCGGTAAAAGTATTGAGTTGGCTTACCTATCGATTGGGAACATAGGTGCCATCACGACTTGTGATTTTGGGTCGTGACAGATTGTCTTTTTGCGGAACTTGTGATTGTTAAATACTGAGCTTGTTATTGAGGATATATAATTTGTTGAAGTGTTGTTGTTGAGGATATGTAATTTGTTGAAGTGTTGTTATTGAGGATATGTAAATTGTTGAAGTGTTGCTATTGAGGATATCTAATTTGTTTAAATGTTGTTGTTGTGGATATGTTTTGTTAAAGAGTTGTTGTGGAGGATATGTAATTTGTCTAAGTGTTGTTGTTGAGTTACGTGCCATGTAAACTGTGAGCTGTTAGGTTGGGCTGATGTTTATGCAGGTTGTAGTTGTGGAGGTTCGGTTGGGGTGGTAGGAGTACTCGTATTTCATCCCCTTAGCTTGTGTTTAGAGGTTTATTTGCTGAGTACCGTGTGGTTTGGTACTCACCCCTTGCTTCTACAATTTTTTTGTAGGTTACTAGCCCGGACCTTTATGATATGTTCTCTTCTTTTCCGAGGCTTCTTGGAGATTTGTGAGGTAGTTGTTTGTCTTCTCAACAGACCTTCTTACTCCTATTTATGATTTTGTTCTACTCTAGAAACAATATCATATGAGACTTATACTTTCTTTTGAATCAATTGTAATACTATAGAGGCTTGTACACGTGACAACCAGGTTTTGGGGATATAATTTAAGTTGTAGTAAATTTTTCGCATTTTATTGTATTAGTTGTATTTTAGGCTGACTTGTCTTGGTGGGATAAGACGAGTGCCATCACGCTCAAATTTTGGGTCGTGACAAAATTATTGTAATGACCCGGTACGTTATCTTTGAGAATTTTGAACTATTTTTTTAATTTGAGTTAATTATTTGATGGATAATTATAGATAATTGACTAAAGCAATAGTTAATGGACTAAAGTGATAATTTATTTACGATTCTATACTATTTGACCCTTATATACTAAATAAGTAGTAGGGTTTATTATTTTTATATATAAAAATAAATGAAGATAATAAGAAAGGGAGAAAAATTACCTCGGCTGGGTGGCGTCGGAGGCGAGGGCACCCACTGCAGGTAAGAATTGTTTGCAATTTTTCATCACCGAATGCAAATCTTGAATTCTGTAATATAAAGTTTTGGTTAGACATTATATTTAATATAATATACTTGAATTTGCATTGGAATATAAATTGTTCTTTGGATTTTGTGGTATAACAATTGTTGCCCAATCATTGGCTAATCATGTTGACAGTGATTAGTGCAGGGACAATCAATTTTGCACCAAAGAGTGAAGAAGATTATTAGCTTACTGTTTATGTTTCTTTTATCTTTTTTTTATATGTCTTAAAGATCATCAAATTATTATATTGGGTAGATTGACAATTTAATTAATAAAGAATATGTAATGATTGCTATACTGTGTGGTTAGCATTTAGGAAATAGAATTGAATATACAATGAAGACGTATGGATCCTTAGGTTCGGAGGTGGAGTTGTATCCGTGGGTGATTGGTAACTTGACTTAATTTTATTATTATTATTATCATATTATGAGTTAAGTTTTGACATATTGAGATAGGTAATTACGTATTACATCTATTGTGTCATATAAATACCATTTGAATTATGGAACTGGACAAGAATTGGAACTTAACTCTAAGCTTGAAACTTAGAAACTTGATTATAGATTTGGGTGATCTTTTGTGTCTAGGCTAAACCAATAATATTATGGGTGTTGTAAGCTTTGAAATCTTATAGTGAATATGTACTTGAGTAGATTGCATTGATTTGGAAGCTCAACGAAAAGAGAAGGCTCAAGTTCTAGAGTCATTGTTCAACTATTTGAGGCAAGTAGATTTCTAAACTCTTGTTAAGTGTATGAAATGCGTGTATTTCCTTGTAGTATATGTGTGGGAGTAATGGGACTTGGTGATGGGTTGACTTGCCCACATTGATTAATTTTAATGATGGAAACAAAAGGGTAATAAAAGGCTATGTGAATAATTGCTTGTGTGTGATGTGTTGATAATGGAGAATGGTTTGAAACGCTTGTTGAATCATTGTTGATGTTGTTGTGAATTGTGCAATGTTATGAAAGTAGTCATATCCTCTTTATGTGTGTAAACATGTCATTGGCATTATTTTAAGACATGGTTGTGACAAGTGTTATGTGCATTGAGAAAGAATGAGAACTTAAAGAGGATGTACCATTTCGAAGGACGTATCGCGCGCCGCGATGGATACTATATTTCGAGGGACGTATCGCGCGCCGCGATGGTTACTATTATCGAGGGTCGTGTCGTGCGCCGCGACAGATGCATGGACATATATGTCCCCCATGGGTCCCGGACTGAGAGACAGCGGGTGTGTATCACTAGGTCAGACATGCATCATTATACTTGACATTGCATTCCATTGCATTGCACATGTTTATCATTAGTGAACTTGATATTGTGTTTTGCTGATCTTGTGGTGGTTTTTATGTGGAACTTGTGATTGTTGAGTAGTTAGCTTGTTGTTGAAAATATGTAATTTGTTGAAGTGTTGTTGTTGAGGATATGTAATTTGTTGAAGTTTTGTTGTTGAGGAAATGTAATTTGTCAAAGTGTTGTTGTTGAGGAGATGTAATTTGTTAAAGTGTTGTTGTGGAGGATATGTAATTTGTCTAAGTGTTGTTATTGAGTTGCGTGCTATATAAACTATGATCTGTTAGGTTGGGCTGATTTTTATGCAGGTTGTAGTTTTGGAGGTTCGGTTGGGGGTGGTAGGAGTACCCGTATTCCATTCCCTTAGCTTGTGTTTAGAGGTTTACTTGCTGAGTACCGTGTGGTTTGGTACTCACCCCTTGCTTCTACAATTGTTTTTGTAGGTTACTAGCCCGGACCTTTATGATATATTCTCTTCTTTTCCGAGGCTTCCCGGAGATTTGTGAGGTAGTTGTTGGTTATCTCAGCATACCTTCTTACTCCTGTTTATGATTTTGTTCTACTCTAGAAACAATATCATATGAGACTTGAGTTTTTTCTTTTTGATTCAATTGTAATACTTTAGAGGCTTGTACACGTGACAACCAGGTTTTGGGGTATAATGTAAGTTCATAGTAATTTTTCCGCATTTTATTGTAATAGTTGAGTTTTAGGCTGAATTGTCTTGGTGGGATAAGACGAGTGCCATCACGTTTATTTTTGGGTCGTGACAAACCTCATGGAGTCGGTATTTTTATTTCATCAAAATCCAAATACCGACATCATGTGGTTGGTATTTTTACTTCATTCAAATACTGACATCATGAATTCGATATTTTTATTTCATCCAAATACCGACCTCATGAGTTCGGTATTTTTTCTTCATCCAAATACCGACCTCATGAAATCGGTAATGTTATTTCAGTTAAATACCGACCGCATGAGGACGATTTTGCGTAAATTAGAAAACAAAAAATATTATAGTACCGACTTCCGAAAATCGGTAAAATTAAATATAATGCAATTTAATTACATTTAATTTAAATATTTATATCGTGGCTTTCAAAAAAATAATATTTTCAATTAATTTAAAACAAATTGTCCTCCGGATGGCGGTTTTATATAAGTTAAAAACTAAATTAATATAAAATACTGACCTCTCGATGTCAATATTGTTTCATTAATATGATTTAATGTGATACCGACCTCATGAGGTCGGTATTTTTTTATTATATCTAATTCATTTTAATTAAAGCGACATCCGGAGGTCGATTTGTTTAAAATATTATTATTAGTCATAATTTTTGCTATTTAGCATAATACTAAAATTTCATTTGAAACTTGCAATTAATTGTTCAAAAAGTGTAATAATTTTTTATACTTTTATCAATAAAAGTTAGACTTCGTTGAATAAATAAAAATATATTGGTAATTCATATTTAGAGTGTGAAACTACGTTGATATGAATTAAGATCTAATTATACTTATATTTATAGAGTAATGTACAAAACTATAAGTCCGTCGTCTAATCATAAACTTAATATCTCATGTTATGATGTAGAGGTGAAGAACTAACTTATAATCTATCCGAGTATGAAATTTGAGATTGTATTATTATATACTTTTGATCTTGAATGTATGTCAACTGTAGTGATCACTTCCTAATTATGATGACATGTAAAAGATATTTCATCTGAGTATAAAATACGTTAATTAATTATATATGAAAATACATTATCAATTAAATATATATCGATGATCAATTTAAAGAGATTTATATATTAGATTTGATATTGTTGAACTTTCATTGATCGGTAAAATTAAATTTATATAATTAGGAGGTGTATAATTTAAATTTATAAAATTAACTTGATCGATAAATTAAATTTATAAAATTAAACTTATATATATATATATATATATATATATATATATATATATATATATATATATATATATATATATATATATATATATACCTCTCGACGTCAATGTTATTTAATTAACATGATTACTTGTTATTTATCTTAAAATTTAACATGAGGTCGGTATTTTTTTATTATATCTAATTACTTTTAATAAAAGCGACATCTGGAGGTCGGTTTGTTTACGATCAAATCCTACCCCTTCATCTATTATTAAATCAACGGTTGAGATCAAATCCTTCTTTTTCCCTATTTTACACTGTCAAAAGATCTAATCCCTAAAATTCACTCATTCTCTCCCTCTCTTCTCCAAAAATTAGCCGCTCCCCCCCCCCCTCTCCTCACCAATTTTTCCGGCGAAAGCCAGAGGTGGCGACGCCCCACCCTCTCTTCCCAGCCGCCGCTCCTCCTCCTTGCCTCCCCCTCTCTCTTCTCTTCCTCTTCTCCTCTCCATCGAGCTGCCACGCAGCTCCGACCAGCAGCGACCAATGAGAGACGGCAGCGAAGCAACACTGCAACCGGAGACAACTTCCAGCAGCCAGCGAGAGCCGGAAAACACTGTTTTCTCTCTTCTCTTTTCCGGCGAACGCCACCCGCAGCAGCGACCGTTGAGGACCACTGCGAAGCAGCAACTTCGGTAAGGCGCCATCAGCGAAAACCTGCAAACAATAGCTCCAACAGGCAGTAGCAGGAACTCCGGTGAGCGCAATATCAACAGCAGTAGCTGTAAGGATTTTTTTAATGATTGTGAAAACATAAACAATCTAAGCTTTCAGAAATCTTATCAAATAATTCAGAATCGTAGAACTATATGATTTTCACATAAATGTATTACTAAGATAATTCAGTCAAGAATATATACCTGAATCAGCCATTATAATTCTTGACTTGATTGAGTGGAAGTCTTTTCTTTTGGTTCTTCAGAAGTTGTTTCTCTCTCTTGCCTTATACTTTATGAATAACTTTGATGGATAAGACTATCTCTTTATGGCAGAGAAAGGACCCTTTAAATAGAGTGTGTTTAACATCATTCCCACCTTTCCATCATGGTGAGTAGTGGAGATAGTGGATAGTTGGAAGAGGTAATGACTAAAGTGGAAGACTTAATGGGTAGTTGGACTAACTTCCACACTTTCCACTTCTCCACTTCTCCACACATGTAAGTAACTTCTCCACTTATCCAATTAGAATTAGAATTTAGTTAGTAATTAAATATTAAACTAAAATAATATTAATGTGAGTGGGTCATAAAACTAACAGCAGCAACTGCTCAAAACAGCTCCGGCCAAGCGAGCTCCGGCGAAGTCCAAAATTTTGGATTGGTGGAAGACGGATCTGTCTCCGGTATTTTCTTTCCATCAACTATTACTTCATCTATTCACCTTATATTGTTACTATTTTGATACATATATATATATATATATATATATACACACTTATGATTGCCTTAAATGATAGAAATTCGTTGATTATGTATGAAAAAAATATATCTTTGGGATGGATTTCTAATTGAACTTGAACCTGTAATAGCTTGATAATCTTTCTGAGATTCATTGATGGTTGATCTTAATTTAAATTCATTTGTCCACTAAATATTTGCATTTTTCTCTACCTAATTGATTGTAAACCTTTTGAAAGTAGAATAAATTGTTGTCTAGCTAAATTACGGCATATAATGCATTGGGAAATTGGTCATGAAATATTGATATAAGTTGAATTATATAATGTGGTTTAGTTGGTGAATATAGTATTGTTATTTTGTTAAAATTAAACAAATTAGACTTTAAAAGTTGTTAAGTTCTTCAAATAAGTTAAAATACATAATGTGATTTAGTTAGTACTTAAAGTGTTGGTATTAAGTTAAAACTAAACAAATTAGACTTTAAAAGTTGTTATAAATAATGTGATTTATTTGGTGAATATAGTGTTGGAATTAAGTTAAACTAAACTAATTAGACTTAGAAAGTTGTTAAGTTGTTTTAATAAGTTAAATTATATAATGTGGTTTAGTTGGTGAATATAATGTTGTTATTAAGTTAAAACTAAACAAATTAGACTTTAAAAGTTGTTAAGTTCTTCAAATAAGTTAAATTATGTAATATGATTTAGTTGGTGATTAAATTGTTGGTAAAAAGTTAAAACTAAACAAATTAGACTTTAAAAGTTGTAAGTTCTTCAAATAAATGAAAATATGTAATGTGATTTAGTTGATGAATATAGTGTTGGAATTAAGTTAAATCTAAACTAATTAGACTTAGAAAGTTGTTAAGTTGTTTTAATAAGGTAAATTATATAATGTGGATTAGTTGGTGACTGTAGTGTTGTTATTAAGTTAAAACTAAGCAAATTAGACTTTAAAAGTTGTTAAGTACTTCAAATAATTTAAAATATGTAATTTGATTTAGTTGGTGATTAAACTGTTGGTATTAAGTTCAAACTAAATAAATTAGACAAAACTTGTTAAGTTCTTCAAATAAGTTAAAATATGTAATGTGATGTAGTTGAGAAATAAAGTGTTTGTATTAAGTTAGTATAAACAAATTAGACTAAAGTTGTTAAGTTCTTCAAATAAGTTAAAGTATGTAATGTGATTAAGTTGGTGAATAAAATGTTGATATTAAGTTAAAACAAAACAAATTAGGCTTATAAAGTTGTTTAGGTTTTTAAATAAGTTAAAATATGTAATGTGATTTAGTTGGTGAATGAAGTGTTGGTATTAAGTTAAAACTAAACAAATTAGACTAATAAAGTTTTTAAGTTCTTCAAATAAGTTAAAATATGTAATATCATTTAGCTGGTCAATATAGTGTTGCAATTAAGTTAAAATTAAACTAATTAGACTTAGAAAGTTGTTAAGTTGTTTTAAAAAGTTAAATTAATATAATAAGGTTTAGTTGGTGAATATATTGTTGTTATTAAGTTAAAACTAAACAAATTAGACTTTAAAAGTTTTTAAGTTCTTCAAATAAGTTAAAATATGTAACTTGATTTAGTTGGTGATTAAAGTGTTGGTATTAAGTTAAAACTAAATAAATTAGACTAAAGTTGTTAAGTTCTACAAATAAGTTAAAATATGTAATGTGATTTAGTTGGTGAATAAAGTGTTGGTATTAAGTTAAAACTAAACAAATTAGACTAAAGTTGTTAAATTCTTCAAATAAGTTAAAGTATGTAATTTGATTTAGTTGGTGAATAAAGTGTTGGTATTAAGTTAAAACTAAATAAATTAGACTTATAAAGTTGTTAAGTTTTTCAAATAAGTTAAAATATGTAATGTGATTTAGTTGGTGAATGAAGTGTTGGTATTAAGTTAAAACTAAACAAATTAGACTTATAAAGTTGTTAAGTTCTTCAATTAAGTTAAAATATATAATGTGATTTAGTTGGTGAATATAGTGTTGGAATTAATTTAAAACTAAACTAATTAGACCTAGAAAGTTATTAAGTTATTTTAATAAGTTAAATTATATAATGTGGTTTAGTTGGTGTATTAAGTTAAAACTAAATAAATTAGACTTTAAAAGTTGTTAAGTTCTTCAAATAAGTTAAAATATGTAAGGTAATTTAGTTGGTGATTAAGGTGTTGGAATTAAGTTAAGACTAAATAAATTTCACTAAAGTTGTTAAGTTCTTCAAATAAGTTGTAATATGTAATGTGATTTAGTTGGTGAATAAGTGTTGGTATTAAACTAAACAAATTAGACTAAAGTTATTAAGTTCTTCAAATAAGTTAAAGTATGTAATGTCATTTAGTTGGTGAATAAAGTATTGGTATTAAGTTAAAACTAAACAAATTAGACTTATAAAGTTGTTAAGTTTTTCAAATAAGTTAAAATATGTAATGTGATTTAGTTGGTGAATGAAGTGTTGGTATTAAGTTATACTAAACAATTTAAACTAATAAAGTTTTTAAATTCTTCAAATAAGTTAAAATATGTAATGTCATTTAGTTGGTGAATATAGTGTTGCAATTAAGTTAAAATTAAACTAATTAGACTTAAAAAGTTGTTAAGTTATTTTAATAAGTTAAATTATATAATGTGGTTTAGTTGGTGAATATAGTGTTGTTATTAAGTTAAAACTAAACAAATTAGACTTTAAAAGTTTTTAAGTTCTTCAAATAAGTTATAATATGTAATTTGATTTAGTTGGTGATTAAAGTGTTGGTATTAAGTTAAAACTAAACAAATTAGACTAAAGTTGTTAAGTTCTTCAAATAAGTTAAAATATGTAATGTGATTTAGTTGGTGAATAAAGTGTTGGTATTAAGTTAAAACTAAACAAAGTAGACTAAAGTTGTTAAGTTATTCAAATAAGTTTAAGTATGTAATTTGATTTAGTTGGTGAATAAAATTAGACTTATAAAGTTGTTAAGTTTTTCAAATAAGTTAAAATATGTAATGTGATTTAGTTGGTGAATGAAGTGTTGGTATTAAGTTAAAACTAAACAAATTAGACTTATAGAGTTGTTAAGTTCTTCAAATAAGATAAAATACATAATGTGATTTAGTTGGTGAATATAGTGTTGGAATTAATTTAAAACTAAACTAATTAGACCTAGAAAGTTGTTAAGTTATTTTAATAAGTTAAATTATATAATGTGGTTTAGTTGGTGTATTAAGTTAAAACTAAACAAATTAGACTTTAAAAGTTGTTAAGTTCTTCAAATAGGTTAAAATATGTAATGTGATTTAGTTGGTGATTAAGGTGTTGAAATTAAGTTAAGACTAAACAAATTAGACTAAAGTTGTTAAGTTCTTCAAATAAGTTGAAATATGTAATGTGATTTAGTTGGTGAATTAAGTGTTGGTATTAAGTAAAAACTAAACAAATTAGACTAAAGTTATTAAGTTCTTCAAATAAGTTAAAGTGTGTAATGTCATATAGTTGGTGAATAAAGTGTTGGTATTAAGTTAAAACTAAACAAATTAGACTTATAAAGTTGTTAAGTTTTTCAAATAAGTTAAAATATATAATGTGATTTAGTTGGTGAATGAAGTGTTGGTATTAAGTTAAAACAAAAACAAATTAGACTTATAAAGCTGTTAAGTTCTTCAAATAAGTTAAAAATATGTAATGTGATTTAGTTGGTGAATATAGTGTTGGAATTAAGTTAAAATAAACTAATTAGACTTAGAAAGTTGTTAAGTTGTTTTAATAAGTTAAATAATATGATGCGGTTTAGTTGATGAATATAGTGTTGTTATTAAGTTAAAACTAAACAAATTAGACTTTATTTTTATATAGCTTATTTGGAATTCGTTGAATTGTTTTGATATAAATATGCAGGTAAGGATAATAAAATTACAGCTAAATGTTGCCAGTTTTGTAATAGCTAAAGTTGTTAAGTTCTTCAAATAAGTTAAAATATATAATGCGATTTAGTTTGTGAATATAGTGTTGGAATTAAGTTAAAATTAATCTAATTAGATTGTTGAGTATCAAATCTTACAATAATATTTCTCAAGGAGCAATTGACCCTATGATAGATCTTATGATGGAATTAGTTGATCCTAATGTAAAGATTCCTGATTCTTATTATAATGCAAATGCATTGGTGTCTAAGTTAGGACTGTCCTCGATAAGAATTTATTGTTGTAAAAAAGGTTGTATATTATACTATAAGGAGGATGTCGATCTAGAGTCTTGTATGTTTTAACTTATATTATAAGGATGATGTTATACTATGCGGCGCTTGAGGTCCAACTATCATTTCTTTTTGAATTAGGAAATATTCTTCCTCCATGTCCGGCAAGCAGTGATGGATCTGATCAGGAGAGTGATGAGAATGATAAGTCTGATAAGGAGAGTGAGGATGATGTGGAGTAGTTTTGTCAATTTGACATTTTAGACTTCTATATTTTTGGAATTGTTTGATCGTATTTTAGTTTATTTTGAAGTTGGATGAAGTTTATTTTGAAATAGTTTATGTATATATTGAAAATATTGTTGATGTTTTGGTTGGATGAAGTTTATTTTAAAATAGCTCAATTTGAATTCTTTGGGTTGGATGAAGTTTATTTTGATATAGCTTATTTGGAATTCGTTAAATTATTTTGATACAAATATGCAGGTAAGGATAATAAAATTGTAGCTAAATGTTGCCAGTTTTGTAGCAGAAATACCGACCTCCGGAGGTTGGAATCTAAAAAATAAGATATACAAATACCAACCTCCGGAGGTCGGAATCTCAAAAATAAGAAATAAATATACCGACATTCGGAGGTCGGAATCCTAAAAATAAGAAATAAAAATATCGACCTCCAAAGGTTGGAATCTCAAAAATGAGAAATAAAAATACCGACCTCTGGAGGTCACAATCTTAAAAATAAGAAATAAAAATATCGATTTCTGGAGGTCGGAATCTCAAAAATAAGAAATAAAAATACCGACCTCCGGATATCGGAAACTCAAAAATAAAAAATAAAAATACCGACCTCCGGAGGTCGAAATCTAAAAAATAAGAAATAAAAATATCGACTTCCGGAGGTAGCAATCTCAAAAATAAAAAATAAATATACCGACCATCGGAGATAGGTATTTCAAAATTTGAGAATTAAATATTCTGACCTCCGAAAGACGGAAATAATAAAAATAATAAATAAATAAATATATAAAAGTGACCTCCGGAAGTCAGAAAATAAAATAATGAATTTTACCGACTTAAATTGAAACTAACCTCGAGAGCTCAGTAAATACTGACCTCCACAATTCGGAATTGAATAGCGACCAAGCTATTTCCTGTTTAAGATGGGAAGTCAATTTTTTGTTGGTATTTCAGGAATATCGACCTCTGGAGGTCGGTATTTTTAGGTCAGTTTCACTGTTTTTTTAGTAGATTATTCCAAAAATTTGTGAAAACTACAATAAAAGAAAATAACTGTTTGACCCTCTAAATAATAACACCTTCACATAGGACGAAGGAGCAATATAACTCTCTCTTTTGTACCTTATTTGATATAATTTTCGTGTCTTTTCAAATAAAATTTACTTATTTGAACTAAAAAGGAGATAAATCACAATCATACATATATAGAGAGAAGAGAACCCTATGTCTGCCTACGTGGCGCCACCACAAACAAGCATTCCCTTTTAATTTATTTATTTCCAAAATTAGCCTTCCCCTTTCATAAAAGTTATGACTTTTATTGAAAAGTTGTGGTTTTTATGAAAAGTTGTGACTTTTATGAAGAGTTGCGACTTTCATGAAAGTTTTTGAACTTCTTCTTCTTCAGTTAAATATTTGTGTACATTGCTCCTTTTGACTGGGTCACTGACAAGGAGACACTCTGCATTCAGGGGCTCGATTTTTCCTTTTTGTTTCGTTCTACTGTCACAAATCCGATATGTTTTTTTACAATCATTAATTTATGCTTATGATAATAATTGTTATTTTTTACTACATATATATTTTAAACATTGTTGTTTATGTTTATGTAATGTTTTTGGTATAAGTATTTGTTAGTATAAATTGTATGTAATCTAACTATGCATATTCACAAATAACTTTTTACAGAATACATTTATTTACAACACTCTCTAATGAAATCTTTTCTTCTCCAAGAGATAAAAGACGAAAAGTTTATATGATTTTGTTATTGTCATAATAATGTCAATATTAAAAGGTGCAAAAAAATAGAAAGTCAAATGACAAACTTAAAACTAGCAATTAAGTATAATTATATTGATATACAATAATGACAATTCTCTCATGCCAAAGTACTTCTTTTAATTTTTTTTTTCTATTTTCCCTTACTTCTCTTTCATCATTTTCAAGGATCCTTAATGTTTTGTTTGTACACAACTTCAATTCCAAAACACTATCATAACTATATTACATCTCGAATTAGGATTATGGAAGATTGCATTTTAATTTTAAAACACATAATGACTACATATTACTTATTCGTATATCGTATGATTATGCAACTTTTGTTCTTGATAAAAACATTAGTTATACATATATTATATTAAAAATTTTAATATTTGAATGTAATTGATAGTGTTATACTAACTAAAATTGCAAAGAAGAAAATTGAGAAAATATTTATTTGATTTCTCTAATAAAAGACACTATGTAATCATGGTAAAATAAAATTATGTAAATTTGGACAAAGTAGTGTTATGATTTGTAATTTTGTCTTTTCTTTTAATATAACGAATGGTAAACTAGAATTGAATAACCTTTCATGAAAAGTTGTCACTTTTGTGAAAACTTGTGACTTTTATTGAAAACTTGTGACTTTTATTAAGAGTTGCGACATTTATAAAAGGGTGTAACATTTATTAAAGGTTGTGACCTTTCCGAAAAGTTGTGACTTTTTCAAAGAGCTGTGACTTTTTCGAAGAGTTGTGACCTTTTAAGTAAGACACAATTATCATTTGTTCACACTACCCTTTGTAGGCTATAAATAGAGGGGGTTCTCTCATTTAAAAACAACGAAATTTTAAAATTCTTCTTCTGCACAGTTAAATATTTGATCTAGAACTTCTTCTTCTTCACAATTAAATATTTGTATATTTTTCTACTGTTGAGTAGCTCAGTAACAAGGACACACTCTGCATTCATTGGGCTCAATTTTTTCTTTATTTGTTTATTCTATTATTACAGATCCTGATATGTTTTTTTATACAATCATTAATTTATGGTTATAATATTAATTGTTATTTTTTTACTAAATGTTTTAAACTTGGTTGTTTATGTTATTGTAAAGTTATTGTTATAAGTATTTGTTAGTACAAACTTTATGTAAATCCAACTATGCAGCTTCACAAATAACTTTTTACAGAATACATTTATTTACAATATTTTACAAAGTAATCTTTTCTTATCCAAGAGATCAAGCCTAAGAATTTGTATGATTTTTTTTGTCATAATAATGTTATTAATAGGAGTAAAAAAAATAGAAAGTCGAATGATAGAATTAAAACTAGCAATTAATTCTAATTATGTGATACACAATGATGACTATTCTCTCACACCAAAATATTTTTTTTTTGAACTTTTTCCCCATTATCCCTTACTTCTCGTTCATATATTTTAAGGATCCTTATAAATATATTGTTTGTGCACAACTTCAATTTCAAAACACTATCATAATTATATTACATATCAAATTTTGATTTCAGAAGATTTCATTTTAATTTTCCAACACATAATGACTACATTTTACCTATTGGTATATCATATGATTATCGAACTTTTGTTCTTGATAAACACATTAGTTTTATTATATATTTTTAAAAATATTTAATATTTTGAAAGTAATTATAGTGTTATACTAATGTAAACAGTGTTATGATTCGTGTTATGATTTTTAATTTTGCCTTTTTTTTAATATAACAAATGGAAAACTAGAATTGAATAACCTCTATACTCTTAAAAATAGATTTATATAAAAATACTATAACATCAAAACATAAGAAAAGTATTATTCTGATAAATATTAAAGAAGAATATTCCAACTTCGCGCGGGCCCATTTACTAGTATATAATAATTCAAAAATATTTAAAATACAATATAAAAAATTAAAATTATAGGACATACCTAATTTTTTGCGAGGGGACAATACTTAAATTTGTATTGCGTTTTGAACAAACTTGAAGTTTCTCTTCTTTTACCTTCCACATTATGCAATTCTTGCAAACTGTAAACAAAATATTAAACATAAATTAATCATATTCCACTAAAAAAATTGGCAGACAATAATTATTTTTTCACCAAAATATAATATATAATGAATTAACAAATAAAAAGTGAAAAGAAAAATGATGACCCATAATGCAAAACTCACCCCTTTTAATCATAAAATCCCAAATTTTGGTACGTAAAAATATAGTAGTGTTAATTAGTAAGGCCAAATGCAATAAATTGATCATTGTCACGCTCCGTTTTTTGCAAAATGGATTTTAATCACGACCTAACAATGATCTTTTGGGACTTTTAAATGTTTTGAAGAGTCGTCACTTAACGAATTGATGTGTGTTAGGGCCTTTATCTAACCTAGATAAATTTAAGTAAGGTCAATGAACCAGAGATCAAGGTAAGAGTTCAAATTACCAAGAGGAGAAGGTGTAAGACATCCCTCGAGGTCCATAAATGTGGATCTCGGCCGTATCTCATGCAACTTATGTGGGGTTTAAAAGTAGAAAGTATGGTCACTTCATTTAGGTTATTTAATCTAAACATGCCAGATTAAGTGATGAATATTATTAAGCACTTTATTATTTCGATTAATAACTTAAGCATGCGACTAGGTGATAACATAATATAAAACATAACAATTACTAAGCAAATAATAAAGGGAAAAGCGAGGTGACAAAAGTTACACAATTGAATAGTCAAAAGCAAAATAGTATTTTATTTAATAAACTTCCCCAAATAAATATAATTACAACACATAAAAAAGGAAAAGGGAAGAAAAACTCTAAAAGACTTTATGGATCAACGCTTGGCTTGTGTATATGGTCAGGAAAAAAATATGTTTGTCATTACGGTTCGACGAAATGTCATCATCTTCGCAGGGCCTAAACTCCCCTACCCCACCACACATGCATAATGTACTAAATGTGGATAGCGTCCCCGCTTAATGTCCCAACAACATTGGAATACTATTTAAAGAAGTTTTAGACTGTAAGAGAAATATATGCTCCTAATAGGCCCCCTTGACACCAAGTCTAACAAATAGGATGAACATTTAGCACATAAATCTCATATTTGCCTCTAAATTTTATTAAACATGCTTTCATACACACATAGTTGTGAAGGTCTTATGCTAGGTGTTTGTAGACAAATAATATAATAATAAAGACTAATTAACAAGTAATAGAATATTATTAACAAGCAGAATATTACAAGGGCCAAAGCTTTATTTAATTTATTTCAATTCTGGAATATTGAAGTTTCATATCGGCACAGATATATTATCATGTTCTAAGTGGCAAAACATTATTCAAAATGCAGAATTTAATTATTGACATATTTTAATAGGGCAAAGGAGCGATCATGCAAAGAAAGATTTTGTATCTGATTTTAAGTGGCGAGAATTTAAAAGTAACAGATTAAAAAAAGGACTAATTGATTTTTAGATTGGAGGACAATTTATTTACCAAGCACAAACTAGCATGCAGGAGCGAATGATGAGTTATTAATATACAGTGGCAGAAAATGCATAAGAATAACTCAGTTATTTAACATGCTAACAAATAATTGATTTATTTTAAGTGACAAAAAACAATTGTAATACAGAATTAGTTACAAGTGGACAACAAATACCCAGAGAATTGTCATAATTTTTGAACATGATGAAAATTACTTAATAATATCTAAGAACATGATTCTAAATGATTGAAATGTCACATATATTGCATAGTTTCTAGATCCATGATTACTAATCAATTTGCATGTTAGAAAATATTTAACCATAACTATAACATATGAGAATGAGTTAACATGCCAATATTAATATAGAACACATATAGACATGATTTATTTGTAGATAGCTTTAAAGCCTATATGCTGATTTTTATATCCCAAAATATGCCCTTAAATGAGTTACCAAACTTAATTGTTACATCCTAAACATGGTCTCTAAACAAACTAACATGTTGGCAATTTATTAAGTGAACAAAGTGTCAAAATTTATGCAACATTAGGTCGTATATGCATCGAATCTAATTTTATATATAAACAAATATTTACTATATTTTTCTTATAGAGAGCATTTATTACACCTGCTTGATATTACATAAGACAAATACAAACCAATGGTTGATTTTAGATAATTATTTAAGAGATATTATAATATTTTTGTATTCTTCAAGTAATTTTCACATAGGTAGATTTTATAGCAATCAAACCTAATAAAATAAAATAAATGAGAAACAATTAGCACGTAATTTCCCCTTCCCCTTGAACGATCCCCAAATATTTTATATATAATAGAGTGTTAGAGTTATAAACATATAACAAGAACAAATAGAGAACAAATGAACAAAATATACAACATTAAAATAAACAATATAGCTCCATCCAGAATTCTATTCTAGGGGACTTTAAACATTTTGAACTCTAAACTCAAAACCTACTAGAAGGGATAATGTAACTCACATATATAATGGAAAAATAATCATAACATCAAATATTGTAACACATTACATATATATATATATATATATATATATATATATATATATATATATATATATATATATATATATATATATATATATATATATATATATATATATATATATATATATATATATATATATATATATTACCTTATAAGTATGAACTCCTAACTTGAAAATTAAATTACTATTATATCCCTAACTTATTTTGTGACTTTTTCAGTGAGTTGTGACTTTTCTGATAAGTTACGACTTTTTTCAAAGGGCTGTGTTTTTTCACTAAGTTCTATCTTTTCCAAAGAGTCGTGTCTTTCCAAAGAGTTGTGACTTCACGGAAAGGTCATTTTTCAATAAATTGTGACTTTTCCAAAAGTTTATGACTTCTCAAAAGGTCAGGACATCTCAAAAGGTCATGACTATTCTAATAAGACAGAAAAAATACATTTTCACTAAGTTGTGACTTATCCAAGGAGTTGTGACTTTTTCAATAAGTTGTGATTTCTTAGAAAGGTCATTTTTCAATAAGTTGTGACTTTTTTAAAAGGTTGTGATTTCTCAAAAGGTCATGACTATTTCGATAAGACACACAATAAACTCTCCTACCACTCTTCATTTACTATAAATAGAGGGATTTCCTGTCATTTTTTTGAATCACAATTTTTTTTAATCATCTACTCTTCTTCTTGTATTTTAAAAGATTTCGTGTGATTTATTGTCATTGAGTGATTTCGAATAATGCTTTAAGTGATGCCTTTGATCTTAATATATGCTGATTACTATCGAGTTATGAGTGGAAAGACATAATTCTTTTTTGTCAAAACAAGAAAATATAGTTTTGTCAGCGTATTACTTGTTCCATTAGTTATTTGACAGCCTCGTGTTGCCTGTTCTGTAATAATTTTATCAGATCAAAATTAAATCAATTGCTAATAGTGGTGACTTTGTAACTTGCTAAGTGCATGGTTGTGGTCATAACTCCCCTTTGATAATATGCTTCAATGTTCTGCCAACAATAGAAGAATTAAGCAAAAAGAGAAGACATTTTATCTTGAGAATTGGAGAAAACATATATGTCCTTTCCATTCACTCTATTTCTCCGGTGTCTAATAATACAGTAAGAAAACCTTGGTGCATGTGCGTGTGCGTGTGCGTGTGCGTGTGCGTGTGCGTGTGCGTGTGTGTGTGTGTAGAATCACAACTCACCTAATTCTCTAATAAATTTTCTAAAGTTCCAACCTAATGAATTTGTACTAAAAAACTATTCCTTTGTACTAATCTATTTATCTTACCTCACCGTAATAACAAATCACAACTCAAGCTTCTATATATAATTAGTGTTACTTAAAAGAATTTGAGAGAGTTTACCTGAAGCCGCCGTTCAAATTTGGTTTAGTTCGACACCATTTTCTCTTTTTCTCCTCTTCCTATCTTTTCTTTTCATTAAATTACCTTCCCTAATTATTTTATGACTATTATAAGAGTATTAAAAGTGGTCCACTATTAATTATAACGATATATTCTTTAACCATCAACTATATTAAATATTAAAATTACCTTCTTACTTATATAATTATAGTTACGGATATTCTAAAATAGCCATTTAGAATTCATCGAAAGAGTCATTTATGAAACAAGAAGCTCTAGTAATCAAAACGACCAAAATTGTCGTTACAATAGATAACAATTTACCCATTGTTCGTCCTCGAACGATAAAAAGAAAGTTAGGGTAAGAAAGGGTACCTCCTGTCTTAATGATTCATTCAAAATATTAGTACCCAAGGTCTCATCTCCAAAAGTATCAAACCAAGCAAGTGGAGATCTACATTTCTTCTCATACAATGTTTCAAATGGGGCCATCTCAATACTTGAATGATAACTCTTGTTGTATGCAAGCTCAACTAACAACAAAACTATTCTCAAATAGACTTTTCAACTAACCGATTCTCCAACTAGATCTTGACACAACCATCAGGATAATATCCCACATAACCATGATAAAATCCTTATTCATTATTGGTTACAATCAAGAGTTAACCTGAACCATCCACCACACACTTATAATTCACAAACCATAATATATCTTATCAATATTTCATTCTCACGACATAAGCTTTCCACGAGCTTAAGTTATAAAAAAAATATGTTTAGATATTAGTTACTCATCCAGGAGGAATTAAACTTATCTAACCACAAGAAGAAAATGATCGAGTAACAATCGAGCAATACAACCGTGCATACAAAACCTCTAACAACACTATTGAAATGCAAAATTAATGGCTATTATAGACAAACCTCAAGAATGACAAAACTAGACTCAATGGTTCTCACATTCAATCATACATACACAAAACATGGTACCGATGATGAGATAAATCTTAAGTATATCAAACAACTGTAAATTTTTATAGTAGCTCTCCTATAAATTCTCATAAACTAGCAGACTTCAACTAACCCAAGCAACACCAAATCTTCCATTAACTGGAATGAATAAGTCTAACCAAGGATGTCACCCTACTAAGAGGACAATCAAATAATTGATACATAACGCAAGTCGAATAACTCTAGATACTCCTTCCATATTTGTCCATATCAAACATTTTCATTCATCTGACTCTACCTCTTTGATTTTTAAGCTACCCACAATCACTAATTTAGTCCCTATTATAAGTGCACAAATACTTGGTTTATCGAACCCCACATCCACTGAATTCAACACCTTTAAAACTAATAAAATATCATAACCACATTGATCATCTACCTTACTCCCAACCATCATTAGTACCAAAGTATTCTTATCAATACATGTTCAAACCATGACTATCTCTATTTCTATTCAAGCATTTCACGACAAATACAAGTCCCAAACAAGGCTAATAACACTAATTTAAAATTTGATAGAATCTTTTCATCGAGATAAAACTATTAAATCACACCCAAAGTCAACTTCACACCACTTCCACATACCTCATGTCAACACTTAGGAAAATTCTTGGTCACTCAAATTAAAACTTAATATTTATAAAAATCGATGATAAAACCCTAGAAAGTCTATACCTAACAAGTCCATATCTCACAATCATTTCTAAATGCATAGGCAAAAATCAATACAACATTCAACTACACCCCATGGATTTATACGAGAGGTTTTATTCTTTTACTTTTCTCAAATTTTTCCCATAATGAAAAGAAATCCAAATATCTTAACCCTTCAACATTTTAGACTTTTTGTAACAACCCTAAAAATGAATAGGATCAAGACTTAGGGTGTCAAGAATGCTTGCGATTAAACCAAAGTTCACACGGACTGATACGCGTAGAACCAGACCTCAGAACCCTTACTACAACCAAGACAACTAACTTGGGGAGTTAGTTGAGCTTGTAAAGGTTGGAACCAACCAAGTAAGGCTCTCGAAAATGAAGATTGAATCGAAGGAGTCTTTACCGGACTTAAAAAAGAAATTTTAGTTTTTGAGGGTCTAAGGGTAAAATGGTCTTTTACCAGGCTAGGGGTAATATCGTAATTAAATATATAATTAATTAATTATTTAATAAAATAGAGGGGCAATTTGGAGAGAGTGAGCCGAAATTGATCTCTTGAAATGAAGTCTTGCTCCACCCGGGTTCGAACCTAGGTGGGAGCAAGGATTTAATATGTTTTTTTTTATTATTGGTGAATTAATTTAATAAATTTATAATTAATGGCTGATGTAAAAAGGAAAATCAGATTTTATTATTATTTATTATTTATTTACTTATTAATTAATATTTTTTAAAATTGACTAAGTCTTGCCAACTATCCTAGTTTTAAGATGCACTATCTCACACTATCTCTCTCCCTCACGCCTAAATCTCTCTCTCTCTCTCATCCAAATTGTTTTCTTGGCTGCAAAAACAGAAGATAAAAACATTAGAAAGCAATCAAAAGTTCTCTACACTCAACGAACTTACCAAAAAAAAATATACAAGCAAGCAAGCTAACTAAAGAAACGAAAACTTTGCATCATCTTCTCGACGGGTTTGTGTTGAAGGTTTAGGGGAGGATTTGGGCAGCACTTATAAGGTGTGGAAAGCTACAACAAGGTATGGGTTTTCTCTCTTGGAATCTTTTCTCCAAGAGGAATTTCTTTCTACAAAAGTCGACATATGAAACTAGGGTTGTCCCCTTGAATGTTGAACTCCTTGTCCCTAGTCTCCTTCCGATTTCAATCTAAATTAGTTTAGAAATCATGTTGTTGGTATGGTTGCTGGTAGCTAAGTGTGAAATATGATGTTCCTTGTATTTTATGTTTGGAAATAGCAAGCATGTTCAATGATGTCAACCGAAAATGATGTGGTGCAATGTGTAAAATATATTGTTGTTGTTCTCCGTTTTGAAGTCTTAAAATGGCTTGTTTGATGATTGGAATTAAGGTGCATAAGATGTGTAATTTGTGATGTTTAAATGAAGTGTAAGGTGACTGATCTTAAGTGAAAAAAAATCTAAGCTAAAACAACAATGAATCTACACTTGAAAACGCGTTAAACAAATTGTGAAAATACCACAAAATGAATGTGTGAATGTTGTTAAATCAAGGCTGGAAAATTTAATCAAATTTCCAGCACTTGGTGATGGAGTTTCGGCCAAAACACTTGAGCTGTCAGAAGTTTAAAAATAAATTTAAAACATGTGAGGTCAGTGGGGATTGAACCCAAGACCTCACTTCATGAAAGCTGAAAAAAAAAATGAGAGGTGTGGGATTCGAACCCACAACCTCTTGGTCAAACAAGAGAGTAAAGAGAAATTTTAAGCTAATAAAAATAATGAGAGGAGTGGGATTCGAACCCACCACCTCTTGGCTGAAGGAGGAGACAAGGAGAGAAAATAATAATAATAATAATGAGAGGAGTGGGATTCGAACCCACCTCCTCTAGGCTAACATTAAAAAAAAAAAAAAACTTAGGAAAAAGAGAAATAAATGAATGTTGCTATGGGGGTTCGATCCCGGATCCCCTAATGCTTAAAACGCCTAAGGTGAAGTTAGGGGAGGGAAAAGGAAAGGAAAAATAATGTTAGTGAGGGGGTTCGAAATCGGGTTCCCCAAGCCGAAATGTAAATCCAAAATTAGGTGAAAGAAAATTAACTAAGTATTGTCCAAGGGATTCGAAGTCGTGTTCCCTTGCCCAATTCCGTATTGACATATAAGTCATACGTAAGTAAATACTTAATGAATGCTGCCTCTAAAGATCAAAATCAATATCTTGGCATATCTACAAGATGCATAAGTCTTGTACCACATAATCTTGGGTAAACATGAATCACTTAACGAACTATGAATGAAGCCTCATGACTTGTATGTATAGACCCATAAGTCTAGCATACGCTTAAAAATAAGTGAACCTAAGATGTATGTAAAGAAATGAAGAAACCTTAGAAGGGTTAAGTAAGAGTGTGAAATACACCAATGGCCAAGTACATTGGCATATGATGAAATGAACTTTCACGTAAAATGGGGTGAGTAATTATGAAGAGCAATTGTGCTAATGTTAATGAATGTGGTGACAACATGATATGAGGCTAATGTAAAAGATGAGGACAATCTCAAATGAGCCTAAGTAATTGTTACCAAAACGTACTCACCTATGAGAGTGTAAAGCTAATGAAGAGACCAGTCTCTATGAATACTCTAATGAAAGTATTGAGATTAACACACTTAATACTAATGATGAGATGAGAAATCATCTAATGAGCTATATTATCCTCATACTAGAAGCCAACTTCCATGACGTATGAGTTGAACGTAATGGAACTTTATACTGAGCACCGATAGGCTAGCTATGAGCGGTGATGCCTTCTTTTGGGAAGGGCGAAGGTTCATGTAACTCTCATGAGATGAGACTGTCCGGCTTTCCGGGTATGGGTCGCCATACATCTCCTAGTCTTTGAACCTATACTGCCAATATAGGGATCTGGCGGGGTTAAATTCCCATGTACGCTAGCATGTTTATTAGGTTACTTTGGTCGGTGATTCCACCTCTTTTCGGTGTGGGGGAGACACTGGATTTCATGATGCTCACATGATCTATGTCGGTTAAAGTTAAAGTTCCCAACGAATGAATGAGGCCAGCCTTAAATGAAGCACATAAAGAAATGAATGATACCGAAGGTGTTAGGATAGGATAATCAAGAGGTGACCTAGACTCAGGTAATGACATAAGGTTATTTTTAATCATTGCACAGCAAACCCGATGAAAGTCGTAAACTACACCCTAGGTATAGCTGGTGTTCACACTGGCCTATGAATGAAATGCAATGAAGTACGTATGAATGAATGAAGCAGACTCTGTGTTTGCTGATGAAGACTCCCTAGTTGAGGTCCCATATGTTGAGCCCTCATTTTGGAAAGTCTTAATGTTAAGTACATTATTCCAAGGTCTCATGGCATATGAATGAATGATACGAACGAAGCAATGTGTTATGTGTGCTATGATATGTGCTATATGAAGATGATATGTGTTGTGTGCAATACGATATTTAATATGATGCATGTTACTCTCATGGCATGACCTTCCTAACTCAATTTGGAAAGTTTACTAACTTTCCTAATCTCAATTTGGCAAGTCTACTGACTTGACTTCCAAAAATCATGTTGTTAGGAAAGAGCTATTCTTTCTCATGCATGTCCTTGGTGTGTGCTTGCATATACCCGTACTTAGTACAAGTGTGTATTAACCCTATACATCTATACTATTTTAGGTGCAGGCACAGGTGATCGATAGAGTTGCAGGATCATTGTTGTAGCTATCCGGACGTCAGCATTTATCCGTAGTTTGGTAGGTCCTCATGCTTTCGAGGATACTACTGTTTTATATTCTAGCGTAGTTTTAGAGTTGAGCTAGTGGAGCATGTTCCACTAGCGTTTATTTCCTTCTCTTTATTCAGACTTTGTATTTGGGCCATTTTGGCAATTATACAATTAAGACTTATGAACTATCTCTTTCAGTTGTTTATCTCTTTAATGTTAGATGGTTGATGATGAACGATTATAAAATTTTAAGAATGTTTGGCAAACATGTTTAAAGAACAAAAAGTTTCAAATTTTCCGCTAAAATTAACCTATGTAAGGTAACTATGACGTAAGTAGGCTTGTTTGCGACCTCTGAGAGGTCAACGACGCCGGTCTCGTCTGGGGTCTAAATTCCAGTCGTGACAAAGTTGGTATCAGAGCCCTAGGTTAAATTACGAAAATAATAAGTTCACATCAACCACATTGAGTAGTTTCTAAGTCATGGTAGTGAAGTGCACCACTATCCTGAATTAGAGACTGCATGATGCGTAGGAAAATTTCCCTTCTTCTGATCTTATCGTGCTTTTCTGAATGTCTGATTTCCTGGTGTTATGAGCGTATCTAACATCAATTTTTGTTGTTTTCATAGAATGAACCCTAGGAGGTCTATTGGTCAGAGGAGAGGAAGAGCAGCTGCTGGGGGCAACCGAGTTCCACCCCAGGCTCCAGCTGAAGGAGTGGCTGTCCCAGTTAATCCAGCTAGGTTGACTGATGCTGAGGTGAGGGCATTTCTGGCCCAGATGGCACAGGCCATTACTATGCAGGCCCAGGCTATGACTGCCCAGGTCAACCGGCAGGATGTTCAGAGGGAGAACCCACCGGTTCATAGCATGGCTGACAGGCTGAGGGATTTCACGAGGATGAATCCTCCTATTTTCACTGGGTCTAGGACTGCAGAGGATCCCCAGGAGTTTGTGGATGAGGTGCATAAGATCCTGGTGGCTATGGGGGCCACTGATATTGAGAAGGCTGAGCTGGCTTCCTATCAGATCAAGGATGTTGCACAGACTTGGTGCAAGATGTGGAAAGATAGTCGTGTCTTAGGTGGAGTGCCAATCACATGGGAGCTGTTCAAGACAACATTTCTGGAGAGATTCTTCCCCAGGGAGATGAGGGAGGCCAAGGTTGAGGAATTCATCAACCTTAAACAAGGCTCTATGACAGTCAGGGAGTATTCCCTGAAGTTTGTTAAGCTGTTAAGGTATGTTATTTTCCCTAGTATTTAATAGCAAGAATGAGGAGAATACTGAACTTTGTTGAAATCATCCAGGTATGCTACTTCCCTCGTTTCTAACACAGGGATGAGATGAGCAGGTTCCTCACAGGAATCAATGGGGACATGGAGGAGGAGTGTCGATCAGCGATGCTCCATGATAATATGGATCTTTCCAGGTTGATGGTGCATGTCCAACAGGTAGAGGACAGCCGCAGAAAGAGAGGTGTTCGTGATGCTAGGAGGCCTAGACCTCAAGATCAGGCAGGACCCAGTCATGGAGGCCACAGGAACAACTTTGGCGTCCGTGAGCAGCCAAGGTTCAAAAAGGGGCAACAGAGTTCTGGGAATTCTAATCCTCAGAGGAGTGCTACACCTAGAGAAGGCAGACCTGAGCCCAAGAAGGGCAATGGAGGTGAGATGCAGCGTCCTAAGAAGAATTGTGCTAAGTGTGGCCGAGCTCACAGTGGAGAGTGCAGACAAGGCACTAATGCCTGCTTCGGTTGTGGTATGAGTGGACACATGGTCAGAGACTGTCCACAGAACAGAGGTCAGGCTGGAGGTAATGCTCAGCCTAGGCCTAATCCACAGGGTGCAGCAGCAGCCGAGCCTCCTAAGAGGAACAAGTTCTATGCCCTGAAGGGCAGGGAGGAGTAGGAGAAGTCCGCTGATGTGGTCACATGTATGCAGCAAGTGTTCTCAACTTCTGTTTATGCTTTACTTGATCCAGGGTCTACACTTTCCTTTGTAACTCCTTTGCTTGCTCTTACTTTTGAGATATTGCCTGAAGTTCTGCATGATCCTATAGTGGTTAGTACACCTTTAGGAGAGAATGTAAGAACTGATAGAGTATACAAGGATTGCCCAATAGTTGTGAGTGGTAAAACTATGTGTGCAAATTTGGTTGAGTTACCCATGCATGATTTTGATGTTATTGTTGGCATGGATTGGCTTCACAGTTGTTATGCTTGCTTGGACTGTCGTAGGAGAGTGGTGATATTTCGCTTTCCTAACGAAGAAGAGTTAGTCTGGGAGGGGTACAATTCGAGTCGTCCTAATCCCTTGATTTCTAACCTTAAGGCCAATAAAATGATGTCCAAGGGGTTATTGTGTCATCTTGTGAGTGTTAATGATTTAGATCATGACATTCCTTCCACAGACTCAGTACCTGTAGTGAATGAGTTCTTAGATGTGTTTCCTGATGATTTGCCTGGAGTCCCTCCCCTTCGAGAGATTGACTTTGGTATCGATTTAAAACCAGATGTTAAACCAATCTCAATTCCTCCTTACAGAATGGCTCCAGCTGAACTCAAAGAGTTGAAGCTGCAGTTAAAAGATCTCACTGACAAGGGTTTCATTCAGCCGAGCATATCCCCTTGGGGCGCTCCAGTGTTGTTTGTAAAGAAGAAATATGGGACCCTTAGAATGTGTATCGATTATCGGCAGCTCAACAAAGTCACTATAAAGAATAAGTATCCACTCCCCAGAATAGATGATTTGTTCGATCAGCTCCAAGGGTCTAGTTTCTTCTCTAAGATTGATCTTCGTTCAGGGTATCACCAGCTTAGGGTTAGGGATGGAGATATCCCAAAGACAGCCTTTTGTACCCGCTATGGTCACTATGAGTTTCTAGTCATGTCATTTGGTCTCACGAATGCACCTGCTGCATTTACGGATCTCATAAATAGGGTTTTCCGTGAATACCTTGACTCTTTCGTCATAGTATTCATTGATAACATTCTCATCTACTCTAAGACCAAGGAAGAGCATGAACAACATTTGAGACTAACCTTGCAGGTACTTAGACAGCATCAAGTTGTATGCCAAATTCAGCAAATGTGAATTCTGGCTGAGATCAGTGACCTTCCTGGGTCATGTTGTGTCCGATCAGGGCGTGGAGGTGGATCCCAGGAAGACTGAGGCTGTGAAGAACTGGCCAAAGCCTCTTACTCCCACTGACATCCGTAGCTTTTCGGGATTGGCTGGTTACTACCGCAGGTTTGTGGAGGGCTTTTCTTCCATTGCTGCCCCATTGACAGCTTTCACTAAAAAGAAAGCCAAGTTTGAATGGACGGAGATTTGTGAGAAGAGTTTCCAGGAGCTTAAGGACAGACTCACTTCAGCCCCGGTGCTTACTTTGCCTAAGTGTGGTGAGAATTACACTGTTTGTTGTGATGCATCTAGGGTTGGTTTGGGTTGTGTTCTTATGCAGGTTGGTAAGGTGATAGCCTATGCATCCAGACAGCTCAAGGTTCATGAGAAAAATTATCCCACTTATGACCTGGAGTTGGCAGCTGTGGTGTTTGCACTGAAGTTGTGGAGGCATTATATGTATGGAATGCATGTGGATGTGTTCACAGACCATAAGAGTCTCTAGTACGTGTTCACACAGAGGGAGTTGAATCTACGTCAGCAGAGATGGTTGGAGCTGTTGAAGGATTATGACATGAATGTGCACTACCATCCAGGTAAGGCTAATGTTGTAGCTGATGCTTTGAGCAGGATGAGCATGGGAAGTACAGTTCACGTTGAGGATGAGAAGAAGGAGCTAGTGAAAGATGTACACAGACTGGCCAGACTGGGTGTGCGTTTGGTTGACTCCACTAGTGCGGTGTTTCAGTTCATCCTAGTTCTGAATCATCCTTGGTAGTTAAAGTCAAGAAGGTTCAGCATCTAGATCCTGTGTTGATGGAGCTGAAGGACTCAGTGCTGATGAAGATGAATGAGTCTTTCGCTTTGGGAGATGATGGCATACTTAGGTATCACGACAAGCTGTGTGTGCCAGATGTGGATGATTTGCGGACCAGGATTATTGCAGAGGCCCATGGTTCCAGATATTCCATACATCCAGGTTCCACCAAGATGTATCATGATCTTAAGCAGATTTATTGGTGGGATGGTATAAAGAAGGACATTGCAGAATACGTAGCCAAGTGTCCTAACTGTCAGCAAGTCAAGGCAGAACATCTTAAGCCTGGTGGTCTGACTCAGATTATTGATGTTCCAACTTGGAAATGGGAGGCCATTAATATGGACTTCGTGGTTGGGCTTTCGAGGACTAGGAGGCAGCATCACTCTATATGGGTTATTGTGGACAGATTGACTAAGTCTGCCCACTTTGTCCCTGTGAAGTCTACCTACAGAGCCGAGGATTATGCGATACTCTACATTGATGAGATTGTGAGACGGCATGGGATTCCCTTGTCTATTATTTCAGACAGAGGAGCTCAGTTTACTTCTCATTTCAGGAGATCTTTCCAGAATAGCTTGGGCACGCAGGTGAAGCTTAGCACTGCCTTTCACCCTCAGACAGATGGGAAGGCAGAGCGCACCATACAGACATTGGAGGATATGTTGAGAGCGTGTGTGATCGACTTCAGAGGTAACTGGGATGACCATCTGCCTTTGATAGAGTTTTCGTATAATAATAGCTATCACTCCAGCATTGGGATGGCACCGTTCGAGGCACTGTATGGTAGGAGGTGTACATCTCCAGTTGGGTGGTTCGAGGTTGGAGAGTCATCCATTTTGGGTCCGAAGATCATTCATGAGGCCTTAGAGAAGGTCAGAGTGATTAGGGACAGGTTGACTACTGCTTACAGTCGGCAGAAGTCATATGCTGATAACAAAAAATGGCCCTTAGAGTTTGATGTTGCTGACCAGGTTTACTTGAAAATATCGCCTATGAAAGGGGTAATGAGATTTGGTAGAAAAGGGAAGCTGAGTCCGAGGTATGTTGGGCCATATGAGATCCTACAGCGTGTGGGTGAGGTGGCCTATGAGTTAGCATTGCCTGCAGAGCTAACTTCTGTTCATCCAGTCTTTCATGTCTCTATGTTGAAGAAGTGCCTAGGTGATCCAGCATCAATCTTACCTGTTGAAGGTTTGGGGGTTGGTGAAGACTTGTCTTATGATGAGGTACCTGTTGAGATCTTAGACAGACAGGTCAAGCAGCTGAGGAACAAGGAAATTGCCACAGTGAAGGTATTATGGAGAAATCATCTTGTTGAGGGTGCTACGTGGGAGGCTGAGGCCGACATGAGAGCCCGCTACCCTCACCTTTTCATCTCTTGAGGTTAGACTTCCTACTCTTAAACCTATGGTTCCTTATCCCTCCGTGTTTTGTTGCTATTTTGATTGACTATATATAGTGATTTTATTATGACCTGACTGGCATTACGATGTGAAGTGGTAGTGTCATTCGAGGACGAATGTTCCTAAGGGGGGGATAATGTAACAACCCTAAAAATGAATAGGATCAAGACTTAGGGGGTCAAGAATGCTTGCGATTAAACCAATGTTCACATGGACTGATACGCGTAGAAACAGACCTCAGAACCCTTACTACGACCAAGACAACTAACTTGGGGAGTTAGTTGAGCTTGGAAAGGTTGGAACCAACCAATTAAGGCTCTCGAAAATGAAGATTTAATCGAAGGAGTCTTTACCGGACTTAAAAAGAAGAAATTTTAATTTTTGAGGGTCTAAGGGTAAAATGGTCTTTTACCAGGCTAGGGGTGATATCGTAATTACCTTAAATATATAATTAATTAATTATTTAATAAAATGGAGGGGCAATTTGGGGAGAGAGAGCCGAAATTGGTCTCTTGAAATGAAGTCTTGCTCCACCCGGGTTCGAACCTAGGTGGGAGCAAGGATTTAATATGATTTTTTTGAGTATTGGTGAATTAATTTAATAAATTTATAATTAATGACTTACGTAAAAAGGAAAATCAGATTTTATTATTATTTATTATTTATTTACTTATTAATTAATGTTTTTTTTAAAATTGACTAAGTCTTGCTAACTATCCTAGTTTTAAGATGCACTATCTCACACTATCTCTCTCCCTCACGCCTAAATTTCTCTCTCTCTCTCATCCAAATTATTTTCTTGGCTGCAAAAATAGAAGATAAAAACATTTGAAAGCAATCAAAAGTTCTCTACACTCAAAGAACTTACAAAAAAAAAATATACAAGCAAGCAAGCTAACTAAAGAAACGAAAACTTTGCATCATTTTCTCGACGGGTTTGTGTTGAAGGTTTAGGGGAGGATTTGGGCAGCACTTATAAGGTGTGGAAAGCTACAACAAGGTATGGGTTTTCTCTCTTGGAATCCTTTCTCCAAGAGGAATTTCTTTCTACAAAAGTCGACATATGAAACTAGGGTTGTCCCCTTGAATGTTGAACTCCTTGTCCCTAGTCTCCTTCCGATTTCAATCTAAATTAGTTTAGAAATCATGTTGTTGGTATGGTTGCTGGTAGCTAAGTGTGAAATATGATGTTCCTTGTATTTTATGTTTGGAAATAGCAAGCATGTTCAATGATGTCAACCGAAAATGATGTGGTGCAATGTGTAAAATATATTGTTGTTGTTCTCCGTTTTGAAGTCTTAAAATGGCTTGTTTGATGATTGGAATTAAGGTGCATAAGATGTGTAATTTGTGATGTTTAAATGAAGTGTAAGGTGACTGATCTTAAGTGAAAAAATCTAAGCTAAAACAACAATGAATCTACACTTGAAAACGCGTTAAACAAATTGTGAAAATACCACAAAATGAATGTGTGAATGTTGTTAAATCAAGGCTGGAAAATTTAATCAAATTTCCAGCACTTGGTGATGGAGTTTCGGCCAGAACACTTGAGCTGTCAGAAGTTTAAAAATAAATTTAAAACATGTGAGGTCAGTGGGGATTGAACCCAAGACCTCACTTCATGAAAGCTGAAAAAAAAAATGAGAGGTGTGGGATTCGAACCCACAACCTCTTGGTCAAACAAGAGAGTAAAGAGAAATTTTAAGCTAATAAAAATAATGAGAGGAGTGGGATTCGAACCCACCACCTCTTGGCTGAAGGAGGAGACAAGGAGAGAAAATAATAATAATAATAATGAGAGGAGTGGGATTCGAACCCACCTCCTCTAGGCTAACATTAAAAAAAAAAAAAAACTTAGGAAAAAGAGAAATAAATGAATGTTGCTATGGGGGTTCGATCCCGGATCCCCTAATGCTTAAAACGCCTAAGGTGAAGTTAGGGGAGGGAAAAGGAAAGGAAAAATAATGTTAGTGAGGGGGTTCGAAATCGGGTTCCCCAAGCCGAAATGTAAATCCAAAATTAGGTGAAAGAAAATTAACTAAGTATTGTCCAAGGGATTCGAAGTCGTGTTCCCTTGCCCAATTCCGTATTGACATATAAGTCATACGTAAGTAAATACTTAATGAATGCTGCCTCTAAAGATCAAAATCAATATCTTGGCATATCTACAAGATGCATAAGTCTTGTACCACATAATCTTGGGTAAACATGAATCACTTAACGAACTATGAATGAAGCCTCATGACTTGTATGTATAGACCCATAAGTCTAGCATACACTTAAAAATAAGTGAACCTAAGATGTATGTAAAGAAATGAAGAAACCTTAGAAGGGTTAAGTAAGAGTGTGAAATACACCAATGGCCAAGTACATTGGCATATGATGAAATGAACTTTCACGTAAAATGGGGTGAGTAATTATGAAGAGCAATTGTGCTAATGTTAATGAATGTGGTGACAACATGATATGAGGCTAATGTAAAAGATGAGGACAATCTCAAATGAGCCTAAGTAATTGTTACCAAAACGTACTCACCTATGAGAGTGTAAAGCTAATGAAGAGACCAGTCTCTATGAATACTCTAATGAAAGTATTGAGATTAACACACTTAATACTAATGATGAGATGAGAAATCATCTAATGAGCTATATTGTCCTTATACTAGAAGTCAACTTCCATGACGTATGAGTTGAACATAATGGAACTTTATACTGAGCACCGATAGGCTAGCTATGAGCGGTGATGCCTTCTTTTGGGAAGGGCGAAGGTTCACGTAACTCTCATGAGATGAGACTGTCTGGCTTTCCGGGTATGGGTCTCCATACATCTCCTAGTCTTTGAACCTATACTGCCAATAAAGGGATTTGGCGGGGTTAAATTCCCATGTACGCTAGCATGTTTATTGGGTCACTTTGGACGGTGACTTCACCTCTTTTCGGTGTGGGGGAGACACTAGATTTCATGATGCTCACATGATCTATGTCGGTTAAAGTTAAAGTTCCCAATGAATGAATGAGGCCAGCCTCAAATGAAGCACATAAAGAAATGAATGATACCGAAGGTGTTAGGATAGGATAATCAAGAGGTGAGCTAGACTCAGTTAATGACATTAGGTTATTTCTGATCATTGCACAGCAAACCCGATGAAAGTCTTAAACTACACCCTAGGTATAGCTGGTGTTCACACTGGCTATGAATGAAATGCAATGAAGTACGTATGAATGAATGAAGCAGACTCTGTGTTTGCTAATGAAGACTCCCTAGTTGAGGTCCCATATGTTGAGCCCTCATTTTGGAAAGTCTTAATGTTAAGTACATGATTCCAAGGTCTCATGGCATATGAATGAATGATACAAACGAACCTATGTGTTATGTGTGCTATGATATGTGCTATATGAAGATGATATGTGTTGTGTGCAATACGATATTTAATATGATGCATATTACTCTCATGGCATGACCTTCCTAACTCAATTTGGAAAGTTCACTAACTTTCCTAATCTCAATTTGGCAAGTCTACTGACTTGACTTCCAAAAAACATGTCATTAGGAAAGAGCTATTCTTTCTCATGCATGTCCTTGGTATGTGCTTACATATACCCGTACTTAGTACAAGTTTGTACTAACCCTATACATCTATACTATTTTAGGTGCAGGCGCAGGTGGTCGATAGAGTTGCAGGATCATTGTTGCAGCTATTCGGACGTCAGCATTTATCCGGAGTTTGGTAGATCCTCATGCTTTCGAGGATACTACTGTTTTATATTCTAGCGTAGTTTTAGAGTTGAGCTAGTGGAGCATGTTCCACTAGCGTTTCTTTCCTGCTCTTTATTCAGACTTTGTATTTGGGCCATTTTGGCAATTATACAATTAAGACTTATGAACTATTTCTTTCAGTTGTTTATCTCTTTAATGTTAGATGGTTGATGATGAATGATTATAAAATTTTAATAATGTTTGGCAAGCATGTTTAAAGAATAAAAAGTTTCAAATTTTCCGCTAAAATTAACCTATGTAAAGTAAGTATGACGTAAGTAGGCTTGTTTGCGACCTCTGAGAGGTCAACGACGCCGGTCTCGTCTGGGGTCTAGATTCCAGTCATGACACTTTTGTTTCTCTAGCTCGCTTACCGATCTCATCTTTTTACCAACAACCCGTGACATTTTAGTTCACACTCTCAAATTAGATCCTTTAACAATCAAAAGTAACAAACTTTACGACTCTAAATCACATGTGAGTTCTTTCAAATTCTCAATACTCGATGCAATCAATCCTTTATTACCTTACAAATTAATACCTTGATAAGACATATCATCAGAAATGCAGACTTATAATAAAAAAATGAAGTGTAAATCCAACTATGTAACCGAATGCCCTTATATATATATATATATATATATCTACAATTGCTTATACTTTGAATACATATATAAATGCCTATATCTTAGCTTATCAGTGATCATCTCTTCATCGACCTTACCATATTCATCTCTAAAAATTCAACTATACTCATTACTAAATTCAACACTACAACAGAACTTATCATCCCACTTGAGTTGAATGTTTACACATACCTTTCATAAGTTTATCCAATAGATTTTAACCGATCTTATGACATGTGACACTATTACCTTAACCAAGACAAAAATAGATAAAACCACGCGTCCCTAAACCCAGATATGCTCCAATAAAAACTTTTTCACCTCCCTGGAAGCCAAATTCTACAAGATTTTAAAGTATCAAGTCTTACAAAGTTATTGGATTAGGACTTGACATCCATAGCCAAGGGACACTCTCCCACATGTACCAAAGGTAGACTACTTAAACACACTGTCTTTCAACCTAAGACATCTACTACCACATTCACTTTGCCAAAACGACAAACGATAGTAATTCCATCATCCTTGAGAACTCTAATAATCTTCATTGTCTTAAATTAAGATTCTCTTTATTAAATGTTATACTAAAACACATCATAATATACACTATAAATACAATGCCTCTACAATTTTAATGCAAGCAGTATCCAAACGCAGCTGCTGTTTGGGACCTACAAAGATGATCTTTCCAACATTCAAATCCAATCTCCACCATTCAAAAAAACAACCAAGACGTCAGGAACACGTAATTCAAATTTTAGCCAGATCCAATGGTTAGTTAATTGAAAAACACAATCTGAAGGTTGCTGGTCGGAGAAAAGGTATGCAACAAAATAAATCTTTTTATTCTCTCTTCTCTCTTCTCTCTTGTTGAAAGCTCTTTCAAAACCTCTCTTATGTCCTAATGTCTTTAAAGGAAAATACTAATGAGTAGTTCAATTTTTCTCTCAAGACCATCCTCTATTTATACAGTTGTGTTTTTCCTTAGAAAGGCAAAATCAACTACAAATAGGATTACAATTCCAATCATTTTCCTAATACAATTGAAAACCAAATAAAGAGAATAATTTCAATACTTTTAAAGTAGGATTATGACTAGTGTCCAACTCTTAAGGAAATACTAAATTCGATATCAGAACCGGTGAAACACTTTGAAGACTTTGTTGCCACTAAAACTGATTCTAAATGAGAATTTTCGATACTAGTACAACAACATAAATCGTATAGGTCTTATATCACTTTCTATTTTTACCATCATTCTTAGCTAGACTTTTTCATCATCAAGAAGTGAACCTTTTCCTCGACACGACACTTTAAACTCAGGTATACCAATCAAATTTAAGGGACTAACTCAATTTTATAAGCATTTTCTTACTAAAATCTTCAATTTAGTTCACCCAAGTATACTCAATAAAACTTTCTTTCCCTATAAGTTTTTCATCCTAGTATCAATCTACCTTTTGAAGCTTAAGATAAAATTGTCAGTCCTCATTCAGAACCCATATTGGCGCAACCTAGTTTCACCATTCACTAAACAACCCATACATGTCATGAAAACTTTACTAACTGCATTTTCTAAATTAATGATGTTCATTTTCTAGTTGTCCTTTACAAAACTTTTTGTATATTGCCACTTATCAAGATAAAAAAAAAGATTGATCTCATAGGCTGCAAAACATATCTTCCATTTCTCTATATTCAGAAAACCATCTCTCATTCTATCGCTCAAAGTTTGAGGTATATAATTGGATGAAGAAGCGAGAAAATGCTTCCTTAATTCATAAGTAGTGCCTTTACTAATCAACACTCAACATGTGACTATCACCACATTTTGCGTCTCCCCAAAACTAGTAAGTCAATACTCAACACTATGCCTTTCCACAATATTCATTTTATGGAAAAACTCAAATCAATCAACAATGAAAGTATAAGCATCTTCATAATCAATACCAATGAAGAATTAAACTTTATGAACTTAATTAAAAAAAACATGTTGATCACTAGTCCTTACAGACCCTTTAGTTAATTGAGGAAATATACCTATTTCTAAGGACACATTTATTTTTCTTTCTGTTGTTGCTACTTGAACTTCCAATACTCTAATACTAACAATATGTGAAATAGAGTGAAGAAATTCATATACCAATTTGTATCACCTAGATACCAGTTGGATTCAGGTAATAACACGAAAGAAAGAAGGAATGAAGTTTTCCTAAAGTCCTATAGCCTCTCAAAGAAAAGTATAAACGTCCCCATATTATTCCGCAAGACTCTAGTAGACTCGTCCTTGTGTGATGAGATCACTGAACCTAACACTCTGATACCAAGTTTGTCACGATCCAAATCGAGTCATGAGTGACACCCACACTTAACCTCCTATGTTGGCGAACCAATGAATTCAACTCCAACATATATTAATCATTCACCTTAAAAATTACTAACCATAATGCGGAAGCTTAAATATCATTAGTGTAAGAAACGCAAATCCATTATAATCTACTATGTGTCATCCCAAAACATGAAAGTTATCACATTAAGGACATCTAATTTTCAAATGCTAAGTCTAAGTTATCAAATGCACCAAAATACAAGAATAAAATGGTATGTGTCCGAAAACAAATGACATCATGTCATGACCGAGAGAATCCAATACGAGCTTGAATGAATAGTTCACCCTGGAACCTGATATGCGGGAGATTGACTAGAGCTGATGGCAAGTCAAAGTCGTTGGTACACTCGCTACACTCCGTAAAAGAAAACAAAGAAAAACACAAATAGGGCTTAGTAAGGGGCAACATGTACTGATTAGGTATCATCGGTCAACCCAAAATAAAAACTAATATATAATGAATAATAGTATGAACTCAACTATAACACTTAACATGTGATAAGCAACAAACAACATGAATCAGTGTCAACAACACTAAAAATAATAATATAATAAGTCAACAATATCAAGAGCATCCATGAGGACTTATGCCTCCAACTAAACAATTTGGGGAATTGAGGTCTTTGATATTGAGTACATTCCGTTAATTCAATATGTTTTTCCTTTAATACTATCGTGTCGGAACGTGAAACTCCGATCCAAGAATACTGTGTTGGAACTTGATACTCCGATCCAAAAATACCGTGTCAGAACGTGACACTCCGATCCAATTATACCATGTCATAACGTGACACTCTGATCCAAGAATACCGTGTCAGAACGTGACACTCCGATCCAAGAATACCGTTAATTTATTATTTATTTACACCACTTTCAATTCATTGATAATATTTCATCAAACCTTCTTTATTCAACGCATCACTTGGATAAAGAGGGTTCAAGATTATAAATTCCACGGTCTCAGGATTTCATACCAATAACAAATCACACAACCAAGCTACACAATAAACAATCAAGTACATAGAGGACTTCAAATATCATTCAATACATATCAATCACTATTAAGAGTTTACAATCAAATAGCATAAACCATAACCTACCTCCACCGAAGAACCGGATTCAAGCAAGCTACTTCTCCAATACTTTTCCTTTCCTCTATGACTCCAAACATTTCTAATCTAACAAGTATATATGCATAATTTGTAAGCTAACAAGTCTATAAAAACTCAAATTATTCAATGTCTAGCCTAGAACCACAACTCACCTAATTCTCTAATCAATTTTCTAAAGTTCCAACCTAATGGATAAGTTTAAATTCCTCCAATTAGCATAACTTTAATTATAATAATATTATATACCTTATATTTAATTATCTATCTCAATATGTCAAATATAGTTATAATCTGATGAAAAAATAAAAAGAGATCAAAAATCAACCCACCCACAGTACTTAACATGCACACAAGACCAAGCAGAACCTATATAATTTTAGCAATTCCTTTCCATCTAATATAATTCTCATTAATTGCGAATCATTGACTATCAATGATAAAATCCACAAACTCAAAATTATCAATACTATCCAATTTAAATGTTAATTATTTTCCTTTCACCAATAGAATAACTACCACCACACCGTTCTTTGTTGGCAGTGGCCACCACGTGCATTGTCATATCCTCTTCCACGGTAAGAACGATCCCACATAGTTCTTATTATTTTACAATATAATTATAATAATATATGACCCTTATAAAATTATAATGACTTAATCTTGATTACCCAATTTCACGTATAGGGATTTAAGATTGATAATGGTCTTATATCCATTAGTCAATCATTAGCCATTATGGGCAAAACGTTAATATTCTCACTTTCTACTCCAAAATTCAACCGACCAGTGAATCAAATTCACTGAAAAAAACTATTACTTTGTACTAATCTATTTATCTTATCTCACCATAATAACAAATCACAATTCAAGCTTCTATATATAATTAGTGTTACTTAAAAGAATTTGGAAGAGTTTACCTGAAGCCGCCGTTCAAATTTGGTTTCGTTCGACGCCATTTTCTCTTTTTCTCTTCTTCCTATCTTTTCTTTTCATTAAATTACTTTTACCCTAATTATTATATGACTATTATAAGAGTATTAAACGTGTTCCACTATTAATTATAATGATATATTTTTTAACCATCAAATATATTAAATATTAAAATTACCCACCTACTTATATAATTATAGTTACGGATAGTCTAAAATAGCCATTTAAAATCCATCGGAAGAGTCTTTTATGAAACAAGAAGCTCTAGTATTCAAAACGACCAAAATGGTCGTTACATAAACATGTGATTAGATATATGATTTCACAGATAGAATATATTTTTTAATTCATTTTTAAATTTTTTCGATAAAATAATAAAAACATTTCTGAGTTAACTATGGACAGTTAGATAACCAGCTCTGATTTGTTTACACAGTCAATTGAGAAGTCTATATGATAGTCAACAACAAGAACACCATTAATTATGTTATAACTTTTAACATATAAAACTATATACAAAAAATAGTTCTAAAAATAAAATATAGTTGTTCTTTTCAAATATTCATATGAATAGTAAACAGTATAACGTTAAATACATGTGCAAACACATCTTCTTAGATGACAAGAAAAATATACAACAAATATCGACTATAAGGTAATATTATTAAGTTACGAAAAATTATATGAATGAACCTTAGCAAATTGAAATAAATATTTTCATTTAACTAATAAAAAATTTCATTGACCATCTTCATATGTTCGCGTGAATATGAAATATATATTATGATCCACATTAAACATACACAAAAGAATTTGTAATATTATTTTGTGCAAGCAATATTATTAAAATCTTCGTTCAAATAAGCAATACTATTTACTCTAACACATATTTTCTTAATTGGTAATCAGGTGCAACACACGTATAGAAAATCTAGTGTATATATATATATATATATATATATATATATATATATTAAAATCTTCGTTCAAATAAGCAATACTATTTACTCTAACACATATTTTCTTAATTGGTAATCAGGTGCAACGCACGTATAGTAAAACTAGTGTATATATATATATATATATATATATATATATATATATATATATATATATATATATATATATATATATATATAATAATTCATACACATAGGAGATCAAAATAAATAAAGAATAACCATGGACATTATCACACATAGTTAGAGGAAAGAGCGAAAACTAATTCGGGTGCTTCCTTTTATTCATTCCAACACACAACAACATTTGACGTAATAATGCAAGATAAAATTTAAACTAATGGAGGAACAACTAACAAGTTAAAGCATAAATATTTATCATGAATGAAGACAAAATCAATCCACTATTTGACTCGAATACAGAAAAACCGATTGGAGAGACCTCTTAGAGTTCACAAGAATTTCATCATGCATTACTACGTCACATAGTTATGCCAGAACGTGGAAATCTAGTCCAATATTCATGTTGAAACGTGGCAATCCAATCAAATATTATGCCAAAACACAAAAATCCGATCAAACGATATGCCGGAACGTGGCAATCCGATCCAAAGTTTTATCGGAATGTGACAGTCTTATATAAATTAGATATGTCAGAATATGGAAACTGATCCCAAACAAACACCACAATCACAATCACAAGGATATCATCAAGATCATAAATTTACATCATGATTTTATATCAACATCATTCATCTATATCATTTTTAACAAGTGTGATCAACATTGCAACATTCATACATAAAAAAGTATCACAATGAATCAATAACAAACATACACCGCACAAACATAGAATCACAACAATCACCTACCTCGAAACAAGCTTGAAATCCTTAGAAACTTGATCCTTTCCTTTCCGGATTCGTTTCTCTTGTTTTTGGTCAACAAAAAATCATAATAACACGGGATTCAACAAATAATCGCTAATTACTTGAAATTATAACAATTCTATGAACCCTAGATCAAACCCATAATTCCAACTAACCAATTTATGATTGTCTCCCCTATAGAATTCATAACAAAACCCTTCCTCATCATTATTCACCCATTCTATTATGTTCTACAGACTGAAAAATGGATTCGGGGTGTGAAAAATCTTACCTTTAGCCTCAAGAATGATGAAAAATGAGTAGAAATCGCTCAGGGTCAATCCTTAGCTCTAAAAGTCGAAAAGTGCTAAAGAAGGTTGTGTAGAGGTTTATTAATGACATTGAATCATGTCTAGACCACCACCGTGGCTCTCATCCCGCTATAGAAGCGGCTGTAGAGCGACTCAAGTGCCCGCCAACGCGGCTCTTTTGAACGACTGACCACTTCATCTTTCATCTTAGATTTTTTGTTCTGTCGCATCCATCATAACACCCAAATCTCGTTGTAGCATACCCACCAAAGCGACAAAACTCCTGCCACAGCCGCACAAACTAAACCAGGGAGCTTTTTAAAGAATTTTGAAATCACTTTTTTTACAACACACTTTAACCGACGACGCTCAGAAAATACCCTATACGTTACATTCAATTCACGGAGATATACTCTCTCAAATTCAATTACATAAAGTTGTACATGTCCGTTAATGATTTATCTAACTAGTCATGAAATCATAATCATAAATGGTTCACCCGATTGCTACCAGATTTCTCTATACTTTAATGACTCTGATTTCCTCAAAATCTGGACAAGGTTAGGAAAATCCAAATAATGGCAAAATAATCATAACATCAAATTCACATACACAGGAGATCAAAACAAATACAGAATAACCATAGACATTATCTCACATAGAGAGAGGAAGATCGCAAACTAACTTGAGTGCTTCCTTTTATTCATTCTAACACACAACAACATTCGACGTAATAATGCAAGATGAAATTTAAACTAATGGAGGAACAACTAACCAGTTAAGCAGAAATATTTATCAGCAATGAAGACAAACTCAATCAACTATTTTACGCGAACACAACATAACCAATTGGAGAGGCCTCGTAGAGTTCACAAGACTTTTGTTTTAATTCTTTTATTTAGAGTGGAGAGAGTTTTTGATAATTGCTAAGTGTAAGCCTCTAAGTCTTTTTCTAAATTTTAAAGTCTATACTAATTAGAATAAGGGCATCTCTTTATATAGTGGAGGAGAGGTCATGTATTATATAGCAAGAAATTACTTAGGATCAATCACATATTATTTACCTTATTTAAAGAAAAAACCAAATAAGTAATCCTATTTTAAATTATTTTTGGTTCAATCAAATAAAGTTTTACTAAAATATAACAAGTGAGAATCAATTCAACTTCAATGAAGGAAATTATGATCAATTAACATTAATAAATAAAATAATAAGCAAAATTTACCTTACCCAAGAGACAAGAAATCTGTCTGGATTAGCACAATACCATAAAAATCACCTTAGTATCAATTAATCAATTTTAAGAAAGGATATGATAATTGTATATTATTCTAAGTGAGAAGCTCGAAAGTAAAAAATTAAATTACCATTTTGCTCTTTTACTAAATTAAAATTGTCATGTAATTAGTTACAAATAATTTTAATTACATAATGACAAATTTTTTAATACTTAAGTTATTATTTTCTTGATAAGTGAGTAGATTGATATTATTTTTAATCTTAATCATAATTCTCATAAAGGATGAATTTGAAAAGTTATGATAGATAAAAACAATGTATACATCATCCTATCATACCATTCATATATTATATTACTATTATTCTATTTTTTAATTATCATATACCATCACATCATATTACATAATTGTTAGTATATTTTATATTAGAGGTGGGAAGATGCTTAGTCTAAAGTTGGACTAAGAAAAGGCCCTTCAACTTTTTAATTATCATTGTCATATTATTAAAAATAATAATTAATTATTATTCTATAAATGTGAAACTGTTTAAGTTGAATTATTTTTTAACTCTTCAAGAAATCACCATTTAAGTTGAATAACTTTTTAACACTTCAAGAAATCACTATAAATAAGTCTCTTACACAATGTCTTCTAATGACAATATTGTACATTTGAATTTGGTTTAGAGAGCATAAAAATCTTTATCATACTATGATTTTTTCAAGCCTTTCTTTATTTTTCGATTTTTCATTCTTTGCTATCATTCAAATTATATTCTTAAATTGATATTTAAATGTTTGATCTCTTACATGAAAATATACTGCTAAAAATTTTGTTTTATGAACTTATGATGTAATTTTTTTCTCAGGTATAAACCAGAGGTGATTCTTTTACAGACCATTGAATAGAACTTATAGTAGAAATTGCGCCAATACAAATGAGGTATGCGGCTTGTCTCTCCAACAATTTTGCATTTTTTTGCATGATTACTTTGTTAAATTTTATATACATACAATAATTGTATTTCTAATTAGATTTTAATTATGTGTATTTTATAAAGTAGAGCCTTCTTGATAACATTAGTTTGAAACAATGACTTATTGATATTTATTTTTCTTCAATCTCCTAGATTTTGAGGTAAAAAGGATAACTAATGTTTCTCCCTCAACAACATAGAGCAGAAGAAAGCGAGAAGATCTGTGAAGAAGACATAATCTAACAAATGAGATAATTTAATTTAATATGAAGGAGTACATAAAAGTCAAATATGAATAATAATGTAAGAGTAAAAAAGGACAAAAAAATTAAAATATGATAAGAAGTATGAAAAATAACCATGAACAAACTATTGAAATTTTTTGTTCATGCTACAAAGGAGAATAAACACACTATGACATTTGAATGTAATATGGAAACAACATATATAATTGCTACAAGTAAATATGGTATTTCAAACTTCGGTACAAATTGAGAAGGTGTGTTATATGTGTATTGTCCGTTTCTTAGAAAAGTAACAAACTAATATATTGTAGGTTTCGACCTAATAACATAAAAAGTAAATTATTTATCACATTAAATTTTATTGTCCAAATTTGACAGGTTAACGGAATATATAATTATTTTATATTTTACATTTTACAAAAAAGAAGTCATTCATATAGGTTGATTGTTCATTTATTTCATTTATATTTTTTCGTTAAATCATTTTTTGAAATTCTTCAAATTGTGATTCTAATTGTTTTTGATAAAAATTCATTTTTTTAATGTGATTCTAATATAACTTCTACCATATATAGTATTTTTGTGGGACTCACGTGCAAAGCACGTGTCCAAGACTATTTATATTAAAGGTAGAAAACACAAGTCGAGAAGTATTTACACATTCTTAATAAAATATATTCACAACAAGAAAAGAGAAATATGTCGAGGATGAATCTAAACTCAATTATAGCTGTCACGCCCCGAGCTACCCCCGAGACGCGGACACGGAACCTAAGACCATAAGTGATCCCAAGCTAACCCTGCTGGCATGATCATGAGCATACTAAAGATAATAAACTGTTGCAGAAGCTAAATCATACTTAAAATGAAACGATGGGGAATACCCATATGCTAAAACTGAGTTATATGAAATCTGATGAGTTTAATACAAAGAAATATTAACTCAACGCTAAGCTAAAACTAACTATGTCTGAAAAAGCCTCTAAACTGGACTAGAAATACTGGGACAAGCCCCAGCTAAATGTAGCAAAAACTGAAACTAAATGACTAAAAGACTGAAATTAAACTCATAACTGTTGTCCTCGGAGAATGAGGACTCACCATTGAATTTGCTGAACTGGAGATCAAAAATCGATCTATGCGTGATCTGGATGCTAAGAACCTGAACCTACATAACGAGAAGATGTAGCGCACATATGTGTCAGTACTTGAAAGGTACTGAGCATGCAGGATAGAATAAAGCTGAAACAAAACATAACTGAACAAGCACAAAAGCAAGTATAATAATCTGAACATGATTTAGAGAATTCTGAGCTAACTGAATGGAATGACCAATTTATAACATGCTCAAACTGAATACTGAATATACTGATTAATGGTCAATGCAAGAGAGTCTGACTGAACTGTGGGAGCTACTAATAACCGATAATAAAAGCAGATGAGCTAAATATGGAGTCCAATGTATACGCCCCATCGAGAGGATCCAATACCCTGCCAAAGGTATAAAGGCATGTTGGCGTGATCACTAAACTGATGCCCACAGAGGGGACTTACAACCTACGTGGCTAGTAGTTCTGTGACTATTGGGTACGTTGAACTCTAGTCCAACTCGGTATTATGCGACTCCCATTGATTTATGTAGTTAACTGATTATATGTGAATTTTCTGTGAATATTTGATAGCTCAAAACTGAACATGCAAATTGAGAATGCAACAATTAATCTGGTAAATATGCATTTATAACTAAGGCATGTATATCTAAAGTAAGTGAAATATCTGACCTAGCATGTGTAATTCAAGAACTAAAGAAATACATAGCTAGGGTTCTGAAATTCATGCAATAATCTGAGTAACAACATGATAATATGATTTGGAACATATAACTAATAAATTCTTGAAGTTCTGTTAAAGTTCTAGAAACCCTAGGTCTAATCATGATATGGGAATCAAGAATCTGACTGAAAAATAGGGATCTAATGGGTGAAAGGAACCCACTAGTGAAATCCCACATACCTGGTGATGAAATACACGGAAAAATACTTAGATTTCGTGGATGGAACTGCTGGAAACTTGTTGCGTTCTTGAACTAGGGTTCTTGAGCTTTTTCTCCTTTCTTGCTTCTAATTTTCTGACTTTTGAATAATGATTTTGACTTAAGTAAGTTTTAGTTATGTTTCTAGGCTTAAACAGACTAAAATATGATGATTTAGGGTCAAAACGACGTATCTTAAGGTTTAAACGAAGTGGAAAAAGACCAAAAGACCTCTGGGTAAGTTGCTGTCGGACCAAACGACGACCTGGACAGACGGTCCGTCACTCCATGGACGGTCCGTCACTCCATGGACGGTCCGTCGTTTGGTTCCATAGGTTGGATCTGTTCGACAGGCCTTTACTAAAACGGGCATAACTGTTTACTCAGAGCTCTGATTTTACCATTGTTGGTGGATATGGAAAGCTAATTCAATTATCTATCTGTTGATATGTCATGGGACACCTAATTCATTTTGTGCTAAGAGTTATGATCATTTGATGTTAACCCTACTGCATTTTCCCCCTAACTGGCTGCTAGTTCCCACCTCGGTCAGACCTACGGACCGTGGGTCTACCTAAGGACCGTGCTGGTCACCAGTGGTCCTTGTCAGAGAGTGTCTGAAGGGGGTATCGATCAACGGTCATAGACTACTGACCGTAGTCTGACCTACGGACCGTAGGTTCGTCCATCGACCAAGACTTAACCAATTTTCCTGGGCTGAGATTTTTGGGAGTTTCTGACCCCATTGACGGATGTGCAGGACGGACCGTGGGTCAGGCTAAGTTTCGTCGATACCACCATTAGTTGCACCTGCAGATTTTTCTGAAAAGCTGTTTTTTGGTCTGTTTTGGATACTTGGTGTTACATCATCTCCCCCTTAGGAACATTCGTCCTCAAATAAAGACTAACTAGCTAGAATAGAGGGAGAGAGATGCAAACCCTATTACTAAACACTGAGAACTGAGTTTCTGACTGAATTGAGTTCCAATAACATGCAAATACGCTTAAAATGCAAGTACAAACCGAGGGAACATGATTCTAAGACTAAATTCACGCATGAATGACTGGAAAACTAAAGAGGAACTATTACCTCAAGCTGGAGTTGAATCGGAAGGAAAGAGGTGAGGATACTTGGCTTTCATGGCTACTTCTGCTTCCCAAGTAGTTCCCTCTACGCACTGACTCCTCCACAAAACCTTGACTGAAGCGGCTTTATTATTTCTCAACCTTCTAACCTGACGGTCAAGAATCTCAACTGGTACATCCTCATAACAAAGACTATCCTTCACCGCCACACTCTCTAATGGCACTATAGAGGCTGGGTCACCCACACACTTCTTCTAGAGTGAGATGTGGAAGACCGGATGCACTGCTGTTAAGTCTGCTGTTAACTCTAACTCATATGCCACCTTGCCAACCCTTTTCAAAATCTTGCAAGGGCCTAAATATCTAGGACTGAGCTTCCCTTTCTTGCCAAATCTCATCACCCCTTTCACAGGTGAGACTTTTAGAAAAACCCAATCATCAACTTGGAACTCTATTTCCCTTCTCCTTACATCTACATAAGATTTCTGACGACTTTGGGCTGTCTTAAGTCTCTCTCTAATTAGTTGCACTTTATCCATAGCATAAAGGACTAAATTTGGCCCTATCAAGGCTGCTTCACCTAATTAAAACCAACCAACGGGAGATCTACATCTACGCCCATACAAAGCTTCATAAGGGGCATCTGAATGCTGTAATGGTAGCTATTGCTGTAGGCAAACTCAATAAGAGGAAGGTGATCATCCCAACTACCCTTGGAATCGATCACACAAGCTCTCAACATATCCTCTAGGGTCTGAATGGTACGCTCTGCTTGTCCATCCGTCTACGGATGAAATGATGTGCTAAGGTTAACTTGAGTACCAAGACCCTTCTGAAATGACTTCCAGAAATGAGAGGTAAACTGAGGACCTCTATCTGAGATGATAGACAAAGGAACCCCATGAAACCTCACAATCTCATTAATGTAAAGCTTGGCATAGTCCTCTGCCGAATTTGTAGTCTTGACCTCCAAAAAGTGAGAAGACTTGGTCATCCTATCGACTATCATCCAATGGAGTCATGTTGTCTGCGAGTACGCGGTAACCCTGTGATGAAATCCATATTGATAACTTCCCACTTCCAAGTAGGAATGTCGATCTCTTGAGTCATACCCCCTGGTTTTTGATGTTCTACCTTGACTTGCTAGCAAGTGGGGCACTTACTCACAAAATCTGCTATATCCCTCTTCATGCCATTCCACTAATAGACTTCCCACAGATCGCGGTACATCTTAGTGGCACCTAGATGAATAGAATACCTGGAGTTATGGGCTTCTTAAAGAATATGTTGTCTCAACTCGCCCACATCTGGAACACATAATCTACCCTAGTAGCGAAGTACACCATCTCCCTCTTGAAAGAAAACCTCCACTCTCTGATTGTGGACTGCACCTTTAAGTTCAAGCAGGATTTGATCACTGTCCTGCTTTTCCTTAACCTCCACTACCAAAGAAGATTCTGCCCCTTTTTGAACTGTTACACCATTGTCTGATATTCTCATAAGGCGAATTCCCAAGCGAGCAAGCATGTGAACATCCTTCACTAGCTCCTTCATTTCTTCCTCAACATGGGCTACACTACCCATAGATAATCTGCTAAGAGCATCTGCTACTACATTCGCCTTACTAGGATGGTAATGCACACTCATATCATAATCCTTAATGAACTCAAGCCATCTCCTCTGGCGAAGATTCAACTCTTTCTGGGTGAACACATACTGAAGGCTCTTATGATCAGTGAACACATCTACATAAACACCATACAAGTAGTGTCTCCATATCTTGAGTGCAAACACCACTGCTGCAAGATCGAGGTCATGAGTTGGATAGTTCTTCTCATGCACCTTAAGCTGTCTAGAAGCATAAGCTATAACCTTATCTCGTTGCATCAACACACAACCAAGGCCAACTCTGGATGCATCATAATAGATCACATAACTATCTGAACCCTCTGGTAGAGTCAAGACATGAGCTGTAGTCAATCTAGTATTCAATTCTGTGAAGCTTTTATCACAATCATCTGACCATTGGAACTTGACCATCTTCTGAGTCATCCTAGTCAATGGTGAGGCTATGGATGAAAATCCTTCCATGAACCTTCTATAATAACCCGCTAGACCTAAGAAACTTCTGATATTTGTAGAAGTGGTAGGTCTAGGCCATTGTTTCACTGCTTTTATCTTCTGCGAATCCACTCGAATCCCCTCGCTAGATACAATGTGACCAAGAAAAGCAACAGATTGCAACCAGAACTCACATTTGCTAAACTTAGCAAATAACTGGCGATCTTTGAGAGTCTGTAGAACAACTCTCAAATGACTTGCATCTTCTTCCTCATTCCTAGAGTAAATAAGGATATCATCAATAAAGACGATAACGAACAAGTCCAGGTACTGTTTGAACACTCTGTTCATCAAATCCATGAAAGCTGCAAGAGCATTGGTTAGTCCAAACAACATAACTACAAATTCATAATGACCATACCGAGTTCTGAAGGCTGTTTTTGGAATGTCACTATCTCTGACTTTGAGATGATGATAACTTGATCTGAGGTCTATCTTTGAGAAATGACTAGCACCCTGAAGTTGGTCAAACAAGTCATCACTCCTGGGGATGGGATACTTATTCTTTATTGTGACCTTGTTCAACTATCTATAGTCAATACACATTCTAAGAGAATCATCTTTCTTCTTTACGAACAACACTGGTGCACCCCATGGTGAAATGCTAGGTCTGAGTATCTGGAAGGAGATCTGGAAGGAGATCAATTCCAAAGTCGATTTCCCTTTCGGCGGAAACTCCGGGAAGATCTTCTGGAAATACTTTTGAATATTCACTGACTACTAGAATTGACTCAACAGTTGGGGTTTCAGATCTAGAATCCTTAACCCGAACTAGATGATAGAGATAACCCTTAGAGATTATCTTTGTGGCCTTAAGGTAAGAAATAAATCGACCCATAGGAGCTAAGCTACTACCCTTCCATTCTAAGATTGGTTCGTCTCGAAACTGGAAACGAACAATCCTAGTTCTACCATCGACTAAGGCATAACATGAATATAAACAATCCATGCCTAGAATGACATCAAAGTCTACCATTTCTAACTCTACTAGATATGCTGAGGTGAATTTCTGAGTGATTGTGACAGGGCAATTTCTGTATACCCGTCTAGCTATAACTGGGTCACCGACTGGAGTAGAGACTGAGAAAGGTTCTGAGAGGGTTTCTGGATTGACAGTAAATTGGACTGCTATGTAAGGAGTTACAAAAGAAAGAGTAGCCCCTGGATCTAACAATGCATAAACATCAAGGTCAAAGACTCGTAACATACCAGGACTACATTAGGAGAACCTTCCTGATCCTGGAGAGCCTGAAGAGCATACAACCTGTTCTGGCGCTGACCGCCACCTGTACTAGATGAGTTACCCTGCTGAGTTGGGCGATTTGCTGGTGCTGATGAAGTTTTAGACTGAGCTCTACCATTTTCACCTCCTTGACCCTATCTCGAAGGACAATCCCTCAACCTTTGACCAGACTTACCGCACCCAAAACATCCTTATTTTCCTGCAAGACACTTGCCCGGATGGTTCTTACCACACTTAGGGCAAGCGGGGTAAGTCTTGGTGCCTGAAACACTTCCCTGAGACTTAGAGCCTAGTGCTCTAACCTTCTGGTCAAACTTGTTCTTGGAGGATGAAACATTAGCTGATGAAGGGGCTGGAGATGAGAACTTCTGCTGACTTTGCGAGCAATTTCCACTACCCGATTTCTGCTAAGAATAGTCATAGTTCCCAGTCCTAGCCTTCTTATTCTCTTTGGCCTGTTCTCTAAGCTTATCACCCTCAACCTGCTGAGCATGAGTCATAAGCCTAGAGATGTTCATATCTCCAGTAACATAGCATTTCTGCACTCTTTTTTCACCAAATCCGACACTCCATACAAGAACTTATTCATCTGAGCCCTGGAGTCAGCAACCATGTGAGGAGCATACTTGGAGAGTTGGTTAAACTTCAACCCATACTCTTGGACTGTCATGTTTCCCTGCCTCAAGTTCATGAATTCTTGAGCCTTTGCTTCTCTCAACTCTATTGGGAAAAACCGGTCGAGAAAAGTCTCACTGAAGCACTCCCAAGTAATAGAAGCTGCATTTGCACCCCTATTCTCCTTCCACAGAGTGTACCAGATATGATCCACGTCTTTCAGCTGGTATGACGCCAACTCAACCCGATCATTCCCAGTAACCTGCATCACCTCAAAGATCTTCTTGATTTCGTCCAAGATATTCTGAGGATCCTCATTAGTTTGCGATCCTAAGAACTCAGGCGGATTCATCCTAACAAAGTCACGGACCCTTGCTGCTGCTGATCCACCATTTTCATTCAGAGGAGCATGAACCCGATTGTTCTGGTGGTTCATACTCTGAGCCAACATCTGTATGGCATTCCTGAACTCAGCATTGAAGACTGGTTGATATAGGACTGGAGGAGTTGCGTTGGCATTCCTGGCATTCGCATTCCTAGCGTTAGCTCTACGAAGAGGTATGATCTGAAACGTAGAACGTCAAGTAAGAATAGGATTAGATCATACCTTACGCACGATAAGAGTAACAACAAAATAAAGTTTTCCTAAAACACTTCATAGCCTCTCTCTCATTAGATGTGGTGCACTTCACACACATGAAAAGGACTCTACTTAGTGCGGGTTTTCAGACATCCTAGGACTCTTGAACCTAGTACTCTGATACCAAGTTTTGTCACGCCCCGAGCTACCCCCGAGACGTGGACACAGAACCTAGGACCACAAGTGATCCCAAGCTAACCCTGCTGGCATGATCATGAGCATACTAAAGATAATAAACTATTGCGGAAGCTAAATCATACTTAAAATGAAAACATGGGGAATACCCATATGCTAAAACTGAGATATATGAAATCTGATGAGTTTAATACAAAGAAATATTAACTCAACGCTAAGCTAAAAATAACTATGTCTGAAAATAGCCTCTAAACTGGACTAGAAATTCTGGGACAAACCCTAGCTAAATCTAGCAAAAACTGAAACTAAATGACTAAAAGACTAAAATTAAACTCATGACTGTTGTCCTCGGAGAATGAGGACTCACCACTGAATATGCTGAACTGGAGATCGGAAATCGATATATGCGTGATATGGATGCTAAGAACCTGAACCTACATCACGAGAAGATGTAGCGCACGTATACGTCAGTACTTTAAAGGTACTGAGCATGTAGGATAGAATAAAGCTAAAACAAAACATAACTGAACAAGAACAAACGCAAGTATAGTAATCTGAACATGATATAGAGAATTCTGAGCTAACTGAATACAATGACCAATTTATAACATGCTGAAACTGAATACTGAATATACTGATAAATGGTCAATGCAAGAGAGTCTGACTGAACTGTGGGAGCTACTAATAACCGATAATAAAACCACATGAGCTAAATGTGGTGTCCGATGTATACGCCCCATTGAGAGGACCCAATATAACATGCCAAAGGTATAAAGGCATGTTGGCGTGATCACTAAGCTAATGCCCACAGAGGGGACTTACAAACTACTTGGCTAGTAGTTCTGGGACTATTGGGTACGCTGAACCCTAGTCCAACTCGATATTATGCTACTCCCATTTATTTATGTAGTTAACTGATTATGTGTAAATTTTCTGTAAATATTGGATAGCTCAAAACTGAATATGCAAACTAAGAATGCAATAATTAATCTGGTAATTATACATTTATAACTGAGGCATGTATATTTGAAGTAATTGAAATATCTGACCTAGCATGTGTAATTCAAGAACTAAAGAAATACATAGCTAGGGTTATGAAATTCATACAATAATCTGAGTAATAACATGATAATCTTATTTGGAACATATAACTAATAAATTTATGAAGTTTTGTTAAATTTCTAGAAATCCTAGGTTTAATCATAATATGGGAATCAAGAATCTGACTGAAAACTAGGAATCTATTGGGTGAAAGGAACCCACTAGTGAAATCCCACATACCTGGTGATGAAATTCACTGAAAAATACTTAGATATCATGGCTGGAACTGATGGAAACTTGTTGCGTTCTTGAATAGGGGTTCTTGAGATTTTTCTTCTTTCTTGCTTCTAATTTTCTGACTTTTGATTAATGATTTTGACTTAGGTAAGTTTTAGTTATGTTTCTAGGCTAAAACTGACTAATATCTGATGATTGAGGGTCAAAATTACGTATCTTAAGGTTCAAACAAAGTGATAAAAGACCAAAAGACCCCTGGGTAAGTTGATGTCGGACCAAATGACGACCAGGACAGACGGTCCGTCGTTCCATCGACTGTCCATCGTTTGGGTTCGTAGGTTGGGTCTGTTCGATAGGACTTTACTAAAACGGGCATAAAGTTTTACTCGGATCTCTGATTTTAGCAAGGTTGGTGGATATGGAAAGCTGAGTCAATTATCTATCTGTTGATATGTCATGGGATACCTAATTCATTTCGTACTAAGAGTAATGATCATTTGAAATTGACCCCAAAAGATAGATAATTGAATAATCTTTCCATAGCCACCAATTTTTCTTAAAGCAGACCTCCAAGTAAAAAGGTATGCCCTTTTTAGTAAAAGTCTATCGAACAAACCCAACTTATGGACCCAAACGACGAACCGTCGATTGAACGACGGACTGTCAGTCCAGGTCATCGTTTGGTCCGACAACAATTAACTCAGTGTTCTTTTAGTCTTTTCCCACTTCGTTTAAACCCTAAGTTACGTTGTTTTGACCTTAAATCATCATATTTTAGTTAGTTTAAGCCTAGAAACATAACTAAAACTTACCTAAGTCATATAATTAAATCAAAACTTAGAAAATTAGAAGCAAGAAAGGAGAAAAAGGTCAAGATTTCTAGTTCAAGAACGCAACAAGGTCCCATTCGTTCCAGCCCCGAAATCTAAATATTTCTCCATAAATTTCATTACCAAGTATATGAGATTTCACTAGTGAGTTCCTTTCACCCATTAGATCCCTAGTATTCAGTCAGTTCTTGATTCTCTTATCATGGTTAAACCTAGGTTTTGTAGAATTACAGTAGATCATCAAAAATTAGTTAGATATATGTTCCAAATTCGATTGTTAAGTTATTATTCAGTTTATCGTATGAATTTCAGAACCCTAGCTATGCATTTATTTAGTTCTTAAATTAGACATGCTAGGTTAGATATTTCAGTTACTTCAGATTTACATGCCTTAGTTATTAATGCATAGTTATCAAATTGATTATTGCACTCTCAGTTTGCATGTTCAGTTTTGAGCTATCCAATATTTACAGAAATTCAGTCATAATGTCTTAGTCACTTAATTCACTAGGAGTAGCATAATGCCGAGTTGGACTAGGGTTCAGCGTAGCCAAATAGTCGCAGAACTACTAGCCAAGTAGGCTGTAAGTCCCCTCTGTGGGCATCAGTTTACTGATCACGCCAGCATGCCTTTATAACTCTGGCAGGGTATATTGGGTCCTGTCGATGGGGCGTATACATCGGACTCCACATTTAGCTCATGTGGTTTTATTATCTGTCATTCGTAGCTCCCATAGTTCAGTCAGACCCTATTGCATTAACCATTTATCAGTATATTCAGTATTCAGTTTCAGCATGTTATAAATTGGTCAATAAATTTAGTTATCTCAACATTCAGTATATCATGTTTAGACCGTTTAACTTGTGTTTGTGCTTGTTTGTTATGTTTTAGTTCAGCTTTACTCTATCCTACATTCTCAGTACCTTGAAGTACTGACACATACATGCGCTACATCTTCTCGTGATATAGGTTCAGGTTCTAAGCACCCAGATCACGCTTAGATCAATTTCCAATCTCCAGTTCAGCAAATTCAGTGGTGAGTCCTTATTCTCCGAGGACAATAGTTACGAGTTTCTCTTCAGTATTTAGTCTTTTAGTTTTAGTTTTTGCTAGACTAAGCTGGTGCCTGTCCCAGCATTTCTAGTCAGTTTAGAGGCTTTTTTCAGACATAGTTAGTTTCAACTTAATATTAGGTTAATAACTTCCTTGTATAAAACTCATCAGTATTTCAAATATCTCAGTTATATTATATGGGTATTCCCTATCTTTTCATTTTAAATTATCATTTAGCTTCCACATCACTTATTTCATTTAGTATGCTCATTATCATGTCAGCAGGGTTATCTTGGGACCACTTGTGGTCCTAGGTCCCGTGTCTGCGTCTCGGGGGTAGCTCGGGGCGTGACATCAGTGATTTCATAACCAAACTTATCATTTTTACCAAGAATCAACAATCAAAGTATTGTTAAAAATACAAGAGCAAACTTTCACACAATATTCTTGTGAAGGAAACAATGAGCTAAGTGATCAAGAGCATCAAGCACATGAAGGAGACTATAATTCAACCTTGTATCACACATAAATAGTTTATAAAATCTGAAAGTCATAAATAGTTGTTCAATTTTAGGACTAAGAGAACTTCTATACCAAACATGCATAAAACTTTCATCACAATGCATATAAGAAAGAAGAATAAAATTGCTAAGATGAGATAATGATTTTAAAAGAAATGTACTCGGACGGATAGGTTAAATATCCCTCTTTTGAACAGTTTGATACTTTCAAAAGATTCGCCAAAGATTCGCCTTGTTCACTGGTTTGGAGCTGTTGTTCGAAAATGGGAGAGGGGAGAGGAGGCAGGCGCCGCTGCTGGCGCCAATTGGTTGCTGACTTTGACGGAGCACACAGGCCGGAGGTTTCCTGGTCACTGTTGTTCTTCGCTGGCTGGCTGCTGATTTTGTGCCGGAGATGGCTGCTGCTGTTGTTGTTTTTGTTTCACCTGCTAGTAGCGTTGTTTCTGCCAGCTAGAGCTCCTAGCGGTCCTGACATCACCGTAGTCGCTTGGTTTATGCTGTTTTGTTGCTGCTACGGCTGGTTGCTTTCGTTTGCCACAACGGAGAAAGAAGAGGTGAGAAGTAGAGGTAGCCAGCGGCTGCTGGACTCGCCAGAGCTGCTGTTTTCCTCGCCTAGCTGCTTTCCATCGCCGGAAAGAGAGAGAAGGGAGGAGAGAGTAGAAAAGTCTAGGGGGAGAGAGAGAGTTGTCGGTGGAGAGAAAAGGTGGGAGAGAGGGCGGCTAGAGAGGGAGGAGAGGAAGAGTAGAAAAATTGAATAGTCAGGGTTTGGGTCTTTTGATATCAAAAAAGAAAGAAAGGATGGGTGAATCTGAACCGTTAATTATTAAAGAGATGAGGGGATGAGATTCAATATCAAAAGATGGATGTTCCAGATTATAAGATGAAATCTCAAAATCACATTGGATTGGATTTGAATGTCCAAAATTGCAATAAAAATTAGCTAGAATTGGAACGGAAGAGTGGATATAATTGAAATACCATTGGAATTGAATAGACTATAATTGAAGAAATAAGAATAGAATAGACTAAGATTTAATGGATTTTGAGGAAAATTAAAGAGATGATATCCAATTAAAATACTACATATATTATAATTTTTTTTTTATATAATTAAACTCACTTAAATTTTTAAACATTTCAGTAAAATTCGAAATTTATTAATAATTATAAAATATTTTAATAATAATTTTTATAAAGCATGCATACCAAAATATATATTTTTGGACAAAATCGACTAACATTTTAAACTCGAAAGACATTTTAAAAATTAAGTATTTAATCGAATAACATTTCTGAAATAGTTAAAGGTTGGTTAAAATTGGGTGTCAACAATCATACAAGAATGAAATAAACAAATAAATACAAAGTTTAATCGAAAATAATAATGAAACCCCCAAAAAGTTATATTTTAATGAATCTTTTGAAAAACATTAGAAAGAATGAAAAAGAAAATAAAAAAATTCAAGATCGTGAAATGACAACTACTTATTTATCAAAATAATCATTTTCTATTTAGAAAAAGGAAACCAAAAAAATACAAAAAAAACACCTTCATCAGTAGTCTCACAAAGTAAGGTTGAAGATACCGACCACAGATAAAACATATCGTAACTCGAAGTAGGTAGGAATAAGCTAAAAACGTAAAAATATTCATTTTGAAAAGAAAAGTGGAAATCTGGAAATTTTTCTAAATTTAAGAAGTGAGTTTTGTCCATTTTCAAACGGCCATAACTACTAGCTCAAGATAATTTAGAGGTAGTTCTTTATATGGTTGGAAAACCCCTGGAGAGATCTTTCGAAAACCGCGGAGTTTGCGCATTTTCAATATCGTGTGAGGGAGGTATTCCTATCGCAAGTTGGGTTGTTAAAGTTAGGAAAGTCCAATTCCGGATCTAAGTAAGGGCAAACTAGTCTTTTCACCTATCTATTTCCTAATTCATTTTATGAGTTTATTAGGGGTAAAAATAAGCCTTAATTCAATTTTGGAAAATCAATTTACGCTTAGGGCTTGGGAGAAAAGAGAAGAGAAGAAGCAGAAGGAAGAAAGATCAAGGTTTCACCAAGAACACCAGATCGTCGAGTTCATAATAACTTGTGGATTTAGTCGGGGGTGATCCCTAAAAAGGTATGTGAGTCTTCCATAATTTTGGGTTCATTCACCCATGTGCAAAGCATGATTAATTCAGCGTGATTTCATCTTAAAAAGATTGGATTTTGAATGTTCTTGAATGTTGTTCTTTAATAGTTCTTGTTCTTGAACATGAGTTAAGATTTAGTTGTTCTTAATGATTTAGGTGTTGTTCTTGAATTAATTGGGTTAGATCCTCCTATATATGATGTGGGTACATGAATATAAAGTGAAGTTAAGAAAAATAATCGAATTAAAAGGATTTAAGGTCAAAGTAATGGAGGAAAACTTTGGCTGATTTTTGCCTAAGGAAAAAGTGGCGCGACGTGCCCCCATAGCGCCAGGAGGGCTGGGGCAGCATGCCAGAATGGTGACTCAATCAATTGAGGCTGGCGCGGCCAAAACGTTGTTTTTCACAAGTTTTCAATATTCCGTCCGTTTAAGTTTTTCTAAAGTGTTATAACACTTTCTACTGATTCTCACTACTCTAAATGACTTCTAAACATATAGAAATCATCCAGAAAAATGAGTTACAACCTTGAATCAATAACTTCAAATTAAAGGAAAGTTTAGAGCCAAGTCTAGAAAGTTCTTAGAGTTCTTTCAAAAAGTCTATTACAGATACTTTAAACTTGTTTTAAGACTTAAAGTTCAGGTTGAGTAAGAAGTAAAGCTAAGAATAAGATGAAGTTCATTTTAGATTTTCATAAGTCTTCCACAAACGTGTTAACTTCGTTTAAGACTTAAGTTGAATTCTGTTCAGTGTAAAGTGAAGTCTTTTCTTCAAAAACAATATACTAAGTATTCCAAAAGCAGTATTAAAATGTTTTCACATTTAAGGGAATGGAAACTGAGATTCCAAGGAGTCTTAGGACAAGTTTTCAGAAAAGAACTATAGCTTTCTAAATGAAGCAAGCAGGGAAACTAAGATTTCCAAGATAGCCCTTGAGCTAAGTATATTTTGAGCACTAATCTCAAACCACAGAATAAATATCTTTTAAAAACATAAGAGCCAGTATATGTTGGGAGTAGTATTGAGCACTGATATGGGGGAGAGTTCAGAAAACTCACTGCCCCCATAAACCAAGTAACCACCATGGCTGGAAAAGGATCATACTTTTTAGATGAACCCTTTGCACAGTAGACTAGTGGATCCATTAGACAGTTCCGGTCTTACACCTTTATTTGGGTATAGGATGTGCTGGCAGCATGAGGTAGATTGTTTTATCATCACTATAACTCTTAAGTGATGGTTGTCGATTAGAGAAACTCCCGCAGAAGTTAAATGTATTTATTTATATACATCAGTTTATTTTCTTTTTTTTTTACATCACGGAGTTAGTTGTATACTTGTGTACTTTCAGAGTTTACAACATGTTTTAAAACAACTTTTCTTTTTATTGAACTTCTTTTTAAATTTCTTTATATTGAAATGAGTTAGTTATTCATGAGTTGAGCAGAGCAAAGGTATGTGTTTCACACTCTTTTGTAGCCTATGTTGTTTAGCATTCCAACTCACATACTTGTACATTCAATATACTGATGTCAGTTGTCCTGCATCGTATCATGATGCAGACACATGTAACCAGGATCAGCACCATCTAGTGCCCGGTTGATCCAACTGAGCACTAGGAGTCAATGGTGAGCTTCCTTGCATTTTGGAGGACACATTTATTGATTTTAAGTACTTTATTTATTAGGATGTTGTGGGGTCTGTCCCAACATCCATCATAGTTTTAGAGGCTTCATAGATAGACAGTCTAATGCTAGTCTTTTTACTACTATTCCTTTTGTTATGTTTTGAGTTGACAACTTTTGGCTAAGTTTGAATGTGTCAGCTTTACAAACATTCTCAGTTCTGATATTCTTTTTAGTTAAGTTATGATTATTTCCTTCCGCTGAGCTAAGTAAGCCATACCAAGGGTTCGCTCGAGATCAACAACGGTAATTGAGTTCCAGCCACGTCTAGTGTGTAGGCTCGGAGCGTGAAAAATATTGTATTAGAACATAGAGTTCAAGAGTCTTATGGAGTCTATGAAGGCGTGTCTGTAGGGTCTTAGTCATCGGTTTGAAGCGCGCCACATCTATGAGTAAGAGGCTATCACATTTTGGAATTTCTCACTTCTTTCATATTTTTTTCGTGCATTAGATTTTCTCTCTCAAAAGTTTCTCTATAATTCGTGCTTGCGCGTGTTGTAGATCATCATTCCTCCATGAAGAGAAGTAAGAGGTCTTCCAGCTAGGAGAAATGTTGAGGATCCATAGGTACCTAATACAAAAAATGTGCAACCTGAAGGGAAAATTACCAATGCTAAATTCTGTGAGGTTATTCGGTTGTTAAGACAAATAGTGACTAACCTAATATGGAAGTAGAGAGGAGCTCGAATAGGAGAGGCTGACACTTCAAGGATTCATGAGTTCTTGAGGATGAATCCCCCAAGTTTCACGGGTTTGAGGACTACTGAAGATCCAGAGAACTTCACTGAAAAACTGAAAAAGGTTTTCAAGGTGATGCATGTTGTTAGCACAGAGAGAGTTGAGATAGCTGATTATCAACTCAAGGGAATTGCTAGAACTTGGTTTTATTAGTTGAAAGAGGGTACAGATGAATATGCACCACCTGCGATTTGGGATTGTTTTGAGGAGGCCTTCTTGGGGCGTTCCTTTCACCAAGAACTGAGAGAGTCCAGGGTACGTGAGTTCCTCACACTTAAGCAGGATTCTCTAAGTGCATGACTATGGGTTGGAATTCACCCAATTATCTCGTTATGCTCCATAAATTGTTAAGAACATGAGGAGTAGAATGAGTTTGTTTGTTGCTAGATTGGGTCGCTTTTCAAAGAAAGAGGGTCGAGCCACAAATGATTCTTGGGGACATGGACATTTCAAGGTTGATGATATGTGTGCATCAGGTAGAGGAGGAATATCTTAGAGACAAAGAAGAGTACAAGAACAAGATAGCTAAGACAGGGAATCAATCCGGGCAACAGAAGAATAATGCCAACTTGTCATCCTTCCAACAGAAACAGAAGGGTCCTGCTCCATCATCTGCTAGTGCACCTGCACCTAAGAAAAAGGGTGAGTATTATGGTCTGAATTAAAGATCTAAGTCGGGGTATTCACAGGGTAGTGTGTAACAAGGGGATAGTAAGCCTCTTGCCTGTTAAGATTTTCTTTGTTACGTTCTATTCTATGTTTATTTTTTTGCTCATCAAGGAGGAGTTATCGAAACAATTTGTCAATCTGTGTCGTCTGAGGTCGGTATCTTCAAACTTACTTTGTGAGACTACTGATGAAGGTGCTTTTTTGTAATTTTTGGGTTTCCTTTTTCTAAAAAGAAAACGGTGATTTTGATAAATAAGTTGTTGTAATTTCACATTCTAGAATTTTGATTTTCTTTTTCGTTCTTTCCAATTTTTTTAAAAAGATTAAGTAGAATGTAACATTGGGGGGGGGGGGGGGGTTCATTATTATTTTCAATTCAAATTTTTTATTTAATTTGTATGTCATTATTGTATGATTGTTGACACCCAATTTTGACCTTTAACTATTTCAAAAATGTTATTCGATTAAATACATATTTTTTAAAATATATTTTGAGTTTTAAATGTTAGTCGATTTTGTCCAAAAATATATATTTTAGTATGCATTATAAAAAAATTATTGTTAAAATATTTTAGAATTATTAATAAATTTTGAAATAATTATTTTACTAAAATGTTTAAAAATTTAAGTGAGTTTAATTATATAAAACAAAACATTATAATATATATAGTATTTTAATTGGATATAATATCTTCAATTTTCCCCAAAATTATTTAAATCTTATTTTATTCTATTTTAATTTCTTTCAATTATAGTCTATTCAATTCCAAGTGTATTTCAATTATATCCACTCTTCCGTTCCAGTTCTAGAAATTTTTTATTGCAATTTTGGCCACTCAAATCCAATCCAATGTGATTTTGAGATTTCATCTTATAATCTGGAGCATCAATCTTTTTATATTGAATCTCAGCCCCTCATCTCTTTAATAATTAACGGTTCAGATTCACCCATCCTATCTTTCCTTTTTTGATATCAAAAGACCTAAACCCTGACTATTCCATTTTTCTACTCTTCCTCGCCTCCCTCTCTAGCCGCCGTCTCTACGACCTTTTCTCTCCACCGATGACTCTCTCTCTCCCCCTTGCCTCTTTTCCTGTCTCCTCCCTTGTCTCTCTTTCTGGCAATGGACAGCACCCAGGCGAGGAAAACAGCAGCTCCGGCGAGTCCAACAGCCGCTGGCTGCCACTGTTTATCTCCTCTCCTTTCTCTAGTGTGGCAAACGAAAGCAACCGGGCATACAAGCAACGAAACAACAACAACAAAGCGACTCCGGTGATGGCAGGAGTGCCAGAAGCTCCAGTCGGCGGAAACAATGCAACTAGCCGGCGAAACATAAACAACAACAGCAGCAGCCCTCTCCCCCACAAAATCAGCAGCCAGCCAGGGAAGAACAGCAGTGACCAACAACCTCCGGACTGCGTGCTCAGGCAAAGCCAGCAACCAAATGACGCCAGCAGCGGCACCCAGTCGCCTGCCTCCTCTCCCCTCTCTCATTTCAAGACAATAGCTCCGAACCAGTGAACAAGGCGAACTCAGGCGAAGCTTTTTAATGTTTCAAACTGATCAAAAGACGAATATTTAATCGATCCATCCCGGTACATTTCTTTTAAAATCATTATCTCATCTTAGATATTCTATTCTTTTTCTTATATGCAATAGGATGAAAGTTCGATGCATGTTTGGTGTAGAAGTTCTCTTACTCCTAAAATTGAACTACTAGTTGTGACTTTGAGATTTTACAATCGGTTTATGTGTGATAGAAAGTTGAAATATAGTGTCCTTCGTGTGCTTGCTGGTCTTTATAGTTATGGTTAAAAATTTTCTAACATGAAAATTTATTAGTAATCATGGATCTAGGTATTATGCAATATGTGTGACATTTCAATCATTTAGAATTATTCTTAGGTATTATCAAGTAATTTTCAGCATGTTTAAAAATTATGACAATTCTCTGGGTATTTGTTTTCCACAACTAATTCTGTATTACAATTATTTTTTGTCACTTAAAATAAATCAATTATTTGCTAGCATGTTAAATAACTGAGCTATTCTTATGCATTTTCTGTCACCATGCCATGACATTTTATCAAAAAGATAAAAATTAATAACTCATTTTTCTCTCCTATATGCTAGTTTGCTTGGTAAATATACTGTCCTCCAATCTGAAAATAAATTAATCCTTTACTGTAAATCTGCTACTTTTAAATTCTTGCAACATAAAATAAGATGTCAAATCTTTCTCTGCATGCTCATCTGCCCTGTTCAAAAATGTTAATAAATTAATTCGGCATTTTGGATAATGTTTTGCCACTTAAAACCAGCATTGACCCTTGTAATGTTCTGCTTGTTAATATTATTTTATTACTTGTTATTTAGTCGTTATTATTATATTTTTTGTTTGCACACATACCTAGCATGAGACCTTCACAACTATGTGTGTTTGAAAGCATGTTTAATAAAATTTAGAGGTCAATGTGAGATTTATGTATTAAATGCCCATCCTATTTGTTTGACTTGGTGTCTAGGGGGCCTATTAGGAGCATACTCTTTTCATTCAGTCTATAACCTCCTTAATATTAGTCCAATGCCTCTCGGAAATTAAGCGGTGGTCGCTAGGCACCTTTTAGGACGTTATGCATGCGGTTGTGGGGTAGGGGTACTTGAGGCCCTACAGAGATGATGACATTGCCTCGAGACGTAAACAACAAACATATGTTTTGTATTTTCCTATATAGAAGTCGATCGTTGATCCGTAAAGTCTTTTAGAGTCTCCCTTCCCTTTTCCCCTTTTATGTGTTGTAATTATATTTATTTGGTGTGTTTTACTACATAAAATAAAATTTTTCACTTGACTATTAAATTGTATAATATATGTCACCTCGCTTTTTCCTTTATTATTTGCTTAGTATTTGTTTTGTTTCACATTATGTTATCATCTAGTCTCGCATGCTTAAATAATTAATTAAAATAATGAAGTGATTAATATTATTCATCACCTAGCTGACATGTTTAAATTGAATAACCTAAATGAAGTGACCGTACTTGCTACTTTTAACCCCCCACATAAGTTGCATGAGATACGATCGGGATCCATATTTGTGGACCTTGAGGGATGCCTAACACCTTCCCCTCGAGGTAATATAAACCCTTACCCTGATCTCTGGTTCGTTGAACTTAGTTAGATTTAGTTAGGTTAGATAAATGACCTAACGCGCATCAATTCTTTAGGTGGCGACTCCTCAAAATATTTATAAGTCCCAAAAGTGTTGTTAGGTCGTGAATAAAACACATTTTGCGAAAAATGGAGCGCGATGGTGATCAATTGATTTCATTTGTCCCTAGTCATTAACACTACTATATTTTTATGTATTATTAATTTGGGATTTTATGATTAAAAGAGGGGAGTTTTGCAATATGGTTCAACATTTTTCTCTTTTCTTTTCACTTTTTATTTGTTAATTCATTATATATTATATATTGGTGAAAAAAATAATTATTTTATATCAATTTTTTTAATGGAATCTGATTTATTTATGTTTAATATTTTTCTTATAGTTTTCAATAATTGCATAATGAGGAAGGTAAAAGAAGAGAAAGTGCAAGTTTGTTAAAAATGTAATACAAATTTAGGTATTGTCCCCTCGCAAACAATCAGGTATGTCCTCTAATTCTAATGTTTTTTTATTGTCTTTTAATTATCTTTGAATTATTATATATCGTGATTTATCTATAAAAAATTTACTCTAATAAGTAAATTTTATTAGAAAATACACCAAAATTGTATCAAATAAGGTAGAACAGAGATAGTCATATTGATCCTTCGTCCTATTTTAAGTGAATGTATTATTGTTTAGAGAGTCAAATAATTTTTTCTTTGATTGTAGTTTTCACAATTTACTTTTGAATAATTCTTTATCTTGACTTACAATATATTTTAAATATTTAATTAGTTTTAAAAAAAGATTTGAAGAATTTAAACCCAAATTAATAGTGAAATTACGTATTTTGACTTTCTTATGTTGACTATAGGCTTAAATTATAAGAACAAAAATACACTTCTAATGCAACCATAGATTATTCTTCTAAATGTTTATGGTGATTAGAGTTCTTATTATTCATATGTTAATGAAAAATAGCATGTACTTAGTAAAAGAAATTAAGGTTGTATCAAAATTGACCTACACACCACTCTTTTTTAAAATGTAAAAATGACCATTGTCGTTTGATATTGACTTTATTTTTCCGTTTGGTTCATGTTATATGGATTAATTATTTATACTATGTTCATCCTATTATATGTTAAAGTGTTATTATTTGAGGAATCAAACAACTTCTTTTATACAATATTTTATTTTATTCTCTATGTTGATTTGTAGCACTTTTTGTGTAGACATTTTTACTTTAAAATGTTGAAGAATTTATGCCCAAATTCCTAGTCAAACTAATATGTTTTAATCTTCGTACTTCATACCTTTTCACGTAATTCAAGATAAAGAAAGTACATGTAACAATTAAAATTTTCAAATACAAGTACAAGATTTTGACTCTAGGTTTATGTCAAATAATTAGACAAAACTGTAATTTCTTTCATAGTACAAATAAATGTGTGTGAAAAATAATTGATACAACTTCGTATAATGCTTAGTTTTTAGGCCTGATCACCAACTGTAAGATAATTTATTGAGCGTGGACTAATTGAAAAATTTAAAAAAGGCGAATCCAAAAAATTCATTTGTAAGGATATTGTGTGAATAAAAGTCCTGACATGCTCATTGATACTCCACTATCATATCCTTCTCCTCCTGTTGTTGTTGCTGCTACAAGTGTAAGGAGACTGGAGAAATCAATTTCTTCCATCGTAAATGATATACTACTTGTTGATTGTGATCAAGTTTCGAATGAATACATCATATCGAGTAGTACTGGAAGGTGAAGAGGTAGAGATAGAGGTAGATGAAGAGTGTGTTGATTCGGAACTTGATCACCAACAAGTGGTGTAGTATTTACTGTGGAAGAAATTGAATCCTCAATTCTCCTTGAGTTTGTAGAAACAACAACAGGAGACGGAGGAGGAGGGGATGGTGAATTATCAATGAGCATGTCAGCAATTTAATTAATATGAATATCCTTAGGAGCTAACTTTTTTTTTGGATTTTTATATTAGTCCAAGCTCAATTAATTCTCCTCTTTTAAGTGAGAATATGTGTCTAATCCCTTACATTTGGTGAACTGGCATTAAAATTAATCATTATAAGGAACTTTTGTTCGGTTCCTTTATATATACATATATATATATATATATATATATATATATATATATATATATATATATATATATATATATATATATATATATATATATATATATAGGAACCGAACAAAAGTTCCTTATAATGATTAATATATATAAGGAAACCAATTACAGTTCTTCCTATTGGTTCAACATAGCTTAGAGTAAAAATTTTGTACTTGTATTTGAAATTTACTTATAATATGTGAAATTATTAGGATTGAAACTATGAATTTGGATATAAAATCTTTAAATTTATAAAAATGAAATGTTTATAGATTTAAAGACTACACGAAAAGTACTCCAAAAAACATTTCTAATGAATCAACATTTGTTTCGTAAAATATTGTTGGACACCAAAAATATTAACACTTTAACATAAAATGGTGAGGAGGGAGCATAAACAATGTCTCCATAACTTAATAAGCTAATTTGTTTTCTTTTAGAATTAAGAATCCTTAAAATTAGAATGATAGATAAACCTCTACCATCGTAGTGCATAAGTACTCTTGTCAAGACCATATAAAACTAGTTGTGCTTTTGTACTGCTTCTTGCCACATTATGGTTTTAATTAGCGCAGGTACAAATCGTTCATATTGTTAAAAAAAAATACATTTTTGAAAATAACAGTAAAAATATTGCAAGTCAATATAGCGAATGATTTAAAATGTTTGATTTTTTTGAGATAAAACTATAGTTAAAAGAAAATATTATTTGACTCAAATAGTAACTCATCCACTGTAAAAAGAGACAAAAGAAGTATATAACTTTATTTGTTCCACTTTATGAATACAATTTGTATGCTTTTTTAATAAAACTTACTTGGTGGAAGCTAAAAACAATATACTCTCACTATAACTAACAATTCAAAATACTTTAAGTGGAGAAAAATATATACCTAATTTTCTGAAAGGGGGCAATACCTAAATCCATATTGCGTTCTAGACAAACATCCCATATTTCTTATGATATCTTACTCGTTATTCATTTGCTGCAAACTGGTAAAAAATATTAAACATTAATCAAATTTCATAGAAAAAACCCATTAAAAATAAAGAAATTTGTCATGTAATGAATTTTTATTTTTAATTCATCACATGAGAAATTTCTTTAATTTTATGTTTTTTTTAATGAGATTTAATTAATTTATGTTTAATATTTTTTAACAGTTTGCAATAAGTGCATAAGGAGGAAGATATCAAAAGAAAAAGGGGATGTTTGTCGAGAATGCAATATGAATTTAGGTGTTGCCCCCTTGCAAAATAACAGATATGTATTATTCTCCAATTAAAATATTTTAAATTGTTAATTATAGTGGCATATATATATATATATATATATATATATATATATATATATATATATATATATATATATATATATATATATATATATATATATATATATATATATATATATATATATATGTATATATATATATATATATATATACTCACACTAGGCAAAATGCTCGTGCTTCGCGCGGGTTGTTTTTCTTTATAGAGATCACTCATGATCATAGGTTAATATTGTTATTTCGTAGTGAGCACTATGATTTGTTATCGATATATAATTTGTTTCTGTCCATGTATCTTTTCCTACTAATTGTTCAACATTTTATTAATCATTTGCGCCGTATTTCCTTTATGCTCGTTTTTTACATATTCTATGTTCCCACATTCTTTATTATTTATTAAGTTAGCTTTCACAGAAGAGGGGCCAATTGAAGAGGGGCCTATAAAATGTACACCTACAGATTAATCCATCTGTTTGCGTTATCGTGTTATCGTGTTATCTTTGTTTGTCTATATTGTGACTATTCTAATTTTAAATTGGTAATGATAGCCTATGTTGATACAATAAACCTTGTGGATTCAGATTAGATATAATAATACAACTTTAAATTACATTGATATTAAATAAGTTAGGCCGATAGAAACATAAACAATACTATCCTTATTGTGTGCAATTGTAAGCTACAGATCCAATTGTCCTTACATTATATGTGATTCATATTCATATGTTTCCATATTGTCCCTTGTAAGATTCCTATGACCATTCGTTATGTGAGTGATGACCTCCAATGTATGTATTGGCAACTGACGCGTCATTTTTTGGATTGACTATGTTGTCAACAACGTGACATGTGGTTATGTTCAGCGGCCTTTCCCGCCATATAATTTTGAAAATCTACAATTAAAAGTACATGTTAATAAATACCGCTCTCCTGTCTTTCTACAAGTTTTGGATATACATTCTGGAAGATTTCTCTGTAAACAATATTTTTAATGTGTGTATGGTCTTCCCTGTCCTCGTCTACATTGAATATTTTCTATCCTTCTCTTGTTGTTACACGTGATGCTGCGACATATAATTGTCCATGTGTGAATACCTATTTTGGAATATATACTCCTACTCTCTGAAGAGTTTGTCCTTGAGTTTTATTGATTTTCATAGCATAACAGGTTGCTAAAGGTAGTTGCCGTCTATTAAGCTTGAATGGCCGTTTTGAATCATTTGTAAACATGATAATTCTGGGTATTGTGACTCTAGTGCCGATGTTCTTACCATATATGATGCTTCCACTTACAGACCATTTTCCCAGATATATATTTGTGCAAATTGTGGTTTTTTTCCAATTTCTGGTAAGAGAAGGCCAATATGATGATAATTATGTCCACTGATTCTGAATACATAAGTACCTTTTGTTCGATTGATTGATTTGTCCACTCGACCTCCCATAGATGTAAATGCAAACATGGAGTTGTATACCCTGATATTTTTTCTAAAGTGTACACCTATTCTTCCGGATGTAGTTCCCAAAAGATATTGAAGGTAGGGTGGTGGTTGGGTCAGTAATGGTTAACGAACACGAGCTTCCATACAACAGATTGAAAATTTGGGTTGTCGCGTATTTGTACTTTTGATTGTCCGTTCTTCATACCATAGAATTGCCCCGCAATATTGGCAGGTGTAGGTTGGAGGCCCTAAATTCCAAGCTTTCTTGTATGCACCTGCCATAGAAGATTGTAGCTAATGAGTATAAGTATTGTATGCACAAATATTGGATTTCCTAACCTTATGCAGAGTTAGGTGCATAGGTAATTATGTGTCCTGTTAAATGTTTTGGAAATGTACTTGTATTCTGGTGAATGATTGGGTTGTTGCTTTTGTGCAACTGATTTGGATTTGATACGTCTTCACATTCCTCCATAACTGAATCATAGGACTGTTTAGGTTGACCCCCTGAAAAGTAGTTTTGACAATGTTGTTACTAAATATTGTACATCTGGGAAGTTGTTTGTTAGTAAAGATTAGGTTCATTTAATTTCTAGCAATAATATTACTCTGTTTATTGTATTATGTGTCATGACGCGTCAGGGCATTCACGTAATGTAAGCGAAGGGGGTCACATAGTAACAGATAATGTGCATGTGTAATTGATAGGTATACAATTATACAAATTGGGTCGGTTGTGGTGGTATATTCGAGTTAATTGAAATGTACCATGTATTTGTTGTTGCCGTTGTATAGTTGTGATATTAGTCAGTTTCATCTCGTTTGCCATTTTTTTGACAAAAGGTACAAACAAATCCTCTTGCTTCTGTGGTTGATCTTTGTATTTTCTCTGAACTAATGTGAGCTTCCTCTTCAAGAGATCATACTTTTGCAGTAATTTTCTGATATATACTAATTCCTCCGTCCGCGTATTATAGGTTGTTGTTAATGTATTACTCTTCATATTTTTTTTTGGACTTCCTGTATTTTCTTTCTAACTGAGGTAGAAGTTGGTGTAGTTCCTGAATGTTGGTGGGAATATCAGTAGACCCACAAAATGCCTTAATACTGTGAGTTATCAAATCCATTATGTCTGGCCCCATGATCTGGTAATATTGAATTTTGTTTTTTTAATTTATGTTGGTACGATTACTGGCCAATATATCATCTACTGATTTTTCAGTGTAGTGCAATAGAATTCTTATTAGCCTATGTATTAATGTTGGTAAGTAGTGTGTTGCAATAGATTCTTATTAGCAGATGTAGTTGCCGGAGGAATGGAAAGTAAGTTGTACAATGATGATAGTAGTTTCTTACAATCGTAATAATTGATTAAGGTTGGATTTTAATTGTGTTGTGAAGAAAGTAAATGTTAGTTCCTACTCCCTCCGTTTCAAAAAGATTGGCCTAGTTTGACTTGGAACGGAGTTTAAGAAAAGAAAGAAGACTTTTTAATCTTGTGGTTCTAATTTAAAGTTATGTCAAATGTACCAAAATACCCTTTAATCTTGTGGTCTTAAACATGCCACATGGAAAATTAAAGTTAAAGTGTTGCCAAAAAAGGAAAGGGGTCATTCTTTTTGAAACAGACTAAAAAGGAAATAGGGTCATTCTTTTTGAAACAGAGGGAGTATTTTATACCAACTGGAGGCGGTGTGTATTAACTGTGTGAAAGAACACACCATTTCGGTCCGGCGGTGTGATTTTAATTGCGTTGTGAAGAAAGTAAATGTTAGTTCCTATTTTATACCAATTGGAATCGGTGTGTCTTAAGTGTTCGAAAGGACACAACGTTTCGGTGCGGCGGTGTTTAGTAGTCCATTAAGGCAGTCAGTTGTCATGTCATTTTGTTTTTGTAGTTGGTTCTTTCTATTTTGTTTCAACCAATTAGATTCATTCCATTTTAGGTGTTGAACCACAACTATTTTCCCTCATTACTATTATGTTTGGTATATTGTGCATTTGTATCCTTTGTAGTGATATTCTTTTGTATCTGTTTCATTTGTGAGTCGATGTAATAGATGGATTGTATATATCGAATGATAGTTATTCATGGGTAGTAGACCCGGATATTTTTAAGTACTCTGGAGATGTTGTAGGGATTATGTGGTGGAGTATTTTGCGATTGTCAAATAGGTTATTTTGTATACTCGCTTGCAAAGACTATTTTTATGGCAATTTCATAGGATTCATTACTATTCTTAAAGTTTAATCTATTTATCTATCATCCCATGAACAACTGAACTCAAAATAGAATCAATTTTTAAATATATTTATTTTTAATCAGATGGTAAAAGATTCGTGTTAATTTGAAGTATTTCTGAAAGACGAACTATTTGTATTGTAGAGTGGTTTTTATTGGTTATGTTTGTCGTTTTAGTTTTTAAAAAAGACATTACTTGAGTGAGCAATTAACCCCCTTTGAAAGAAGTCTGTATCTTTGTTTGATTTCTCTGAAAATAGTTTTCTAATTATTGCATTTTATTGTTTAATTATGCAGTAAGTACTCCCAACAAAGTGTAATATGTTCGTCGGTGAGGATTTTCAAAAGACCATAACTTGAGCGACTAATTCTCACCCTGATAAGTAGCTATAGCGTATAACTTAAGGAGCAAAATGTGTGTCGGAAAATGACATATAAACAACTCAACTTTTATAGAAATGTGCATTTAGTAATGAAAGATTATTTGGCGGTAGACTAAACATAATCACCTACCATAACAGACATCAACTACATATAGCCACTGTTGGACATGAAAAGTTTCACTATTTGATCAAACTAATAATGGTAAGTTCCCTAGCATAAAAATGACTCTACTTTGTCCTTTTTATGGTGTCACCGTCACTCTTTTCACTGTCAACTATAAATAAGTTTCTTCTCTTCTTCAACTTTCTTGAATAAACTCTTTGTTTGGAACTGGAAGCCTCCCCTTCATCAGGAAGTTCTTTAGAGTAGTCTGTGTTTGATCCTTTCACATTGAAGTCTGTTTGTTCAGTTGAGTCTTCCAATTTCTCTTTACCATGTACAGTAAAAACCTTTCCAATAATTAAGTAGGGTTTCTGTTGAATGGATGGTACGAAAGATGAATGATTTACTATCAAGAGAGTATAAATTCGACAAAACTATCACACTGTATAACTTAACCTTTTTGTCTTTGTTTATGCGGTGCTGCGATTCTAATTCTGCATCTGGCACATAAACTTTTGTGATTGTATAGTTTTCCTGCCCTTCTTTCAAATTTAAACTGCTCAATTTGAGTTTGAAGACCAAATCCATCCCGCAAAGACTTTGAATTTGGGGCGGTATATTAGTCTCGCTTTTCGACAAATGATTAATCAACTTGTGAGCAGAAGTATCAAGATGTTTTTCAGTGACCACATTAAACAGGACCAAAGTAGTGTTCCCACCATTTTCCTTGACCTTAATGTTGATCTTAAACCTGTGCGAGTGTCAAACGTTAGTGTTCCTTCAAATATAAGGTGTGAATTGAATGTTTATTAGTTTCTTACCTAATCAATGGTAAGTCACATTGTTTGTTGCACTTCTGGCATGTGTAGACACCGTTTGAAGATTCAAATTTCTTGTTGCATAAGTTACATGAAATGTAATACCAATCAAAGAAGTTCTCTACTGCAGTGAGCTGCGTACGGAGTGTAACCACACATTCCTACCATATTAAAAATGAGGATAGATATATAAAAATATATATACATTAGAACAAATATAAATAAGAGGAGCATGTTGATTCAATGCATGGTAATTTTGGTCTGAAGGGTTATTATGGTACTAACCTTTATGTCAGAACTCCATTCAGAATCTAATAACTCTGCAACAGTCATCAAGTTTTCAAACATAGCTTGTGCAATGGGAACGTTACTTGTGTTTTCACTCGTGATAGTTACGAGATCAACTGACTTTTTTGAGAACTTATGAAGCAAGGCGGTGATGTTGTCCATTTTAAGATTGACGTAAATTTTACTTGCAGCGGTGGTGGCAAAAGTTAGTTCACCTATTATGAAATAAACAACATTTAATTGTCATAACGTCATATACATGTGACTATTAAAATGTTGCAGCATGTTCAGAATAAGTAGATACCTCTGAATTCTTTTACCGTTGTAGCAGTGACTATGACAATGTAGGGTCCAAAGTGGTTGGGATATACATAGGGGTAAACTGATTCGTCATGGTCCTCCCTCAAAGTTATCATTGCTTTGATAGTCAGGTCCTCCCTAAAAGATAACTCTAATTTATTACACAGTGAATCAATATGATTTTAATGCTGCAATTTTGGGATGAATGAATATGAACGTAAATGAAATAAGAAAATATGGATCGGTAAGAATGTGTATGTCGCGCTTCTGCCATTTTGAACCCACACTTTCTACATCACCGATTCCGCATAAGCATCCAACAACATCTACAAGTTAAGTAGGGGAATTATTCATTGTATACGGTGCAAACAACGTCTAACATAAATGAAAGGAATAAATATACCGGATAGGAGAATGTTGTTGTTGATCTTTGAGTGAATCATCTCTGGTTGAATAAACTGAAAACCATTCTGAGGGATATGGACAATATCATCCTGGAGTTTTTGGATGGCAGGTTTTCGCAAAAATGTTATTTTAAAGTTCGACTGTACTGGTGTGTAGTCACCGTTTAATTCGGAAACTTTATAGTTTCTAATAATGACTGTCGATCCTTCACTCAACTTATCGCGAAACTTATTGACTTGGTTCTTCCAGATTATTGCATGCATCAAAGTTCCCTGAGAGAAGTCAATGTGAAATACAGTTCCTAATAAACAGATTAAAAATTGGAAGCAAATGATGTGAATGATGCATTACCTTTTCATCAATTAGTATCATGTCAAGTCTTATCATGTCTGGGTTGCGCCTGTAATTAATAAATTCCCATAGCCTGCAGACTCGAACTCTAATCAGCCAGTCATCGTGAGTAGCATCCAAATCAGAAAGAAGTGAATAGGCCATGTTTAGATTTCTTTGCCAGAAAGTATGAGAATGTTTGTAATTGTAATCGGAAAGATGGAAAGAAGTGATGGAGAATGGGTGTATCCAAGGGCGGTAGGCATTTTATATAGAGTTTGGAACCGTTAACGATGAGGCGTGTTTTTTCGGAGAAGGCAGAGTGAATGGATGTTTCGGAATGATAGGAGGCGTTTTGTCGAAAAGGAAAAAGAGAAAGTTGAACGGCAGATCATTTGGGTTGAAGAGGCGTCTGTTGTGGGGATCATACAAAGAAGGGTATTTTAGGGAATATGTTAAAGTGGAAGGGTTTTCTGGATGGGGGAGTTGACACGTAGGCGAAATAAGGTTTTGTTTTATATACATATATGAAATTTAACTTCCAGTAAGTTAGTTTTATTGAAAAAGCATGAAAATCGTATTCATAAAGTGGAATGTAAAAAGTTATATACTTCTTTCTTCTCATTTTAATTTGAGCGTGTTACTATTTCGGAAGTCAAATAACATTTTTGTTGACTATAGTTTTCTCCCAAATAAAAATCAAAATATTTGAATTGTTCGCTATACTGACTTGCAATATTTTTCGTCTAATTTCAAATATGTATTTTTATTTTTAAGACTTTTACAATTTGTTCCCGCGTTAATTAAAATCATAATGTGGGAAGAAGTTGTAAAGAATCACAACTAGTGTCATATGGCCTTGACAAGAGCACTTATGTCATTATGGCGGTAAAGGCGAAGCTATTCTTTTATGTTTAATGATTATGCTTTTTTTTTAAAAAAAAACAAAACAAATCAGTTTATTAGGTTATGGATACATTGTTTATACTCCCTTCATCCTATTTTATATTAAATGGTTAATATTTGAGGAGTACAACATTTTTTAAAAAGAATGTGTTTATTCATTAGCTATGTTTATATGGAGTACTCTTCGTGTAGTTTTAAAATCTATAAACATTTCATTTTTATAAATTTAAAGAATTTATATTAAAATAAATAGTTTTAAGCCTTATAATTTCACATATAATAATGGCACGCCCCGAGCCTAAACCCTGGGTGTGACCGACACTCGAAGACTATTGTTGGTCTTGAGCGGACCTTTGTCCTTGCTTACAAAGTGGATGACATAAAAACAAGAGATAACTTAAACGTAATGCTTAGCCAAAGTGGCAGTCATGTCTGAAAAGTTTACAACTGAAATGAATAACACCAAAGAACTATTCTATTTGTCTATGAAGCCTATAAACAAAGAGGAATGTTGGGACAAGACCTCCAATTATCATAACAACTGGTAAATGAATATAATGTGATAAAAGATGTCCTCTAGAATGTAAGGAGGCTCACCAACTGACTCTGAACAGCTCACTGGATCAACGCTGATCCTAGTTACATGCGTCTGCATCATAAGACGATGCACACAAACTGGCATCAGTACAGTGAATGTACGAGTATGCGAGTTTGAAAAATAAACACAACTTATGCTTAAAAAGGATGTGAAGGTAACACTAACCTTGGCTCTTCTCAACTCAATGAATAACTTAACTCAACATAAGGACACATGAAATATATATAAAGCTTGTAAGACAGTGAAAAAACTTAGTTCATTTAAGAAAATTCAATAACAAACTCAACTTTACTTATGTAATGAAGTAACTAGTTTCTGTGGGATCTAACCAACAACCGCCACTATGAGCCTAAGTGGTGATAGAACGTCTTTCTCATGCTGCTAGAACTATCATATACTTTGTCGTTACATAAAACAACTTAACTTAGTGGAGCTAGTAGTTTAACTTAAGTGAACATCTAAAAAGTATGACCCTTTAATAACCATGATGGCTACATGGTTCATGGAGACTTGAGTTTTTATGAACTGGCATCCCCATATTGGTGCTCAATACTACTCCAAAAATATTCTTAGCTCATATTTTTTAAAAACAACTTCTTTCTTTGGATTCAGATAATTAGTCAACACTTAGCTTAAAAGCTCTCTTGGAATCGATGTTCCCTTTCTTGTTCAAATGTGAAAAAAATTATGAACTATTAGGGAATACTTAGTTCCCTTATAACATTTGAGAAATGATTCGACTCATTACTCTTTACTAAACTTGAAACTTGAGTCTGAAAAACAAAGTTAAAACGTTGCTAAAGACTCTTGAAAACTTTAAAGTACTTTGCTTTGACTTTCTTATTAACTGTTAGACTTGACTCTTGACTTCTTTGACATTGATCTTAACTTTCCAGGAATTGAATTATAGATTCAAGGTTCATGATCTCATGTTTATGGATAATTTCATGATGTTTAGATGTACCTAAGAGTTTTCGAATCAACTAGGAAACATAGCTACATCACTAGGTAACTAGTACGGAAAGATGGGGGAATAATAGGGAGAATTGGCGACCCTGGCTCTCTGAGAGGCGTGGCGTGCCAGCCCTCAAATATCAGATAGCTGGGTGGGGCGTTCTTGCTAGCGCGGCGATTCAGAGGCCAATAGAAAAGACATACCTTTGGGGCTCTAGGAAGCGCGAAACCCCAGGGCTATCCCGAGGCATTCTCCGACTTTTCTCCTTCGTTTTTCATTTCCAAACCTTCTAAAATTCAATGGTTCTTTCCCCAAACACTTTGGATCACTAGTACAACCAATATACCATATATTCAACCCGAAATTATACCTGGAAACATGAATCAAATCATTAAGAAACTTCATCAACAGAACCATCAAGACATCAACAAAACTTTCAACAATGTTCTTCAAGAACTCAATTTCTTAACATTCAAAACTTGAATTTGCTGAATTAAAACAAGCTTGGCGCGTGACTGAACTAACCCAACACTATGTGATCTCACATACCTTTTTAGGGATCACCCTTGAAGAATTCCACACGCAAAGCTTAAGCGTTGTTGACGATTCTTGATTTCTCTCCTCTTTATTCTTCTTTTCTCTCTTCTCCATGCCCTAGCGTGAATTCTGTTTTTTCTAAACAGAACAAAGGTCTGGTTTGACCCATATTAATTTCTAAAAATGAATTAATTTAATTAGTTAAGGGAAAGACAACTTTTGCCTTCCCAAATTCGTAATCACACAAACTCTGCGGCGCTGGAATGATTATTCTAAGGGATTTCCAACCATATCTGTAACAACACCTAACTCATTCTGAGCTTGGAGTTATGGTCGTTTGAAGTTTGCCAAAACACACTTTTAACTTATTTAAAATTTCCAGATTTTCTTATTCTTTCCAAAAATATGTATTCTCAGATTTAAAACTCTTTTCCAATCTTTCTAGTTGTGATATATTACAATATATCCACCTTGAGAACATTCATTCTCGAATTTGGTTACTCTTACTAGACTTAAGGTAGCAACATCAACTTCAAACACCCACAAGCAATTGCAGCCAAACAACATGCTTACTAAAATTTTGATAGTACTCAGAAGAAACTTTGTGCCTTGGTCTGCATTTTCTGCGGATTCAAACAAATGCAAATATCTCTTCTTCATATACTCTTCAGCTTCCCAAGTAGCTTCTTCAACAAATTGGTTCCTCCAAAGTACCTTGACTGATTCTACCTGTTTTTCTCTCAACTTGCGAACTTGGTGATCTAGGATTTGAACTGGAATCTCCCCATAAGACAAGTTATCTTTGATATGAATATTCTCAGCTTAAATGATCAAGGAAGGATCACCCATGCACTTCTTCAAAATGGAGACAGAAAACACCAGATTAACCGTCACTAACACTTGTGGTGGCTCCAACTTATAAGCTACTTTCCTATCCTCTCAAAAATTCTATATGGACCAACTTAACAAGGACTAAGTCATTACAACAAATAGGGATATAGCGGCAATTAAAAATGAAATTAGCGTTTATAACTATGGACGCTATAGCTATTATCAACCAATGCACTTTGGCTACTGTATCGTGGGTCGGCAAAGGCTTTTGCAACCATTTGGACAAAAGTTGGTAAAGCCAAGCTCTTTTGCCGTTAAAACTCATTTGATTTAGTGGCAATTGGTTGCAACAATTAAGAATTCTTCAAAATCAAATCCAAAGTGATTAGTTTTCTCATGTAGCATCCATTTATATAGAAAGTAAAACCGAGTAAATTATCGCTAACACACATTTGTTCTAGCGGCAATTGCTTACGACAATTAAGATGGTTGTTAAATCCAATAAAAATTGTAGTTATACTTTTGTAGTGTCCTTTTTTATAGACGGTAAATCCTACTAATTGCTTCTAAAGCGCATTAGTTCTACTGGCAATAAAGATAATTTTTAAATAAAATCTACTACTACAATCATGATCATGTAGCGTCTATTTTGATAGCTGGTAAATTCGATAAAAATATCGCTAAAAGTTCATATCTTTAACGACAATGGTTTGGTGGTAATTATAAAGGTTAGAATATCCTTTTGAAACCATCTTAATTTCCCCCATTTAGCGACGAATATTTTTGTCTAGAAAAGTCGCTTAGTATGACGCTAAAATTCACAAACCTTACAATCGTTACAGAGAACTGATAAATTTACATCAGTTTCGAACAATCAAAACCTATTTAAGATATAAAAAAATCAAATTAATACAAACAGGCAGCAAGCTAGAGAATGATACCAACATAAAGTTCATACATTGGAGGAGAAAATCAGTGCACAAAGTAGCTTCAATAATTAGACCACTAATATGCTACTATACCAACAAAGCCTGTAGTTAAAAGTAACTACACTTCCTGGCAGCGTCACCATTTTGACACTTCAATATGTGTATCTTTTATATCTTTTGATCAACGACACTAACCTACAATTTGAATGTCTACGAATTGAAGCTAGTAAAGTAACCCAACCAAGGGTTAGGGTCGTATCTTAAGGGAGTGGTAGTGAAAGTAGTTGTTACTTTGAATTTAGTTCTAAATAGTGATAGCTCATGATATTTTCTAGTTATACAAAAATTAGATTCAATTTGTGACACCACAGTGTCCAATATCAAGAAAAAAGGATTTTTGTCACAAGTAGTAGAACACAAAAAATAAAGGACAAAACAAGTATTGGAGAGAGTTCATGGGGTGTGACCGCAATCTATGTTGACACAAAGTAATGGGTACATGATTTTGATATGAACATTTGCAAGACAATGGTGACTAGGCTAAGCTTTTGGTTAAAGTAAAGTAAGTTCCCTCTCAGGAAACATATCCCATATCAAATGGGTTCCTCTTGGACACCACTCATCTAAACTAACCAGGCTACGCCTTTTCCGTTTGATAGAGGTTGCTTGAATATGGGACTAGGGCTCAGCCTCTCGGGCTGAACCTTATATCGACCCATCCCTCAGGCCATCACTCTACTTGTCTTGGTTTCGCTACCTCTCTCTTGGGCAAGGCGAAAATACATAGGTGGTTTTGTATTTGCCACTACAAACCCATTAAATTAAACCACAACATGTAGGTTAAATCATAATTAAAATGCATATTATCCTATCAGCAAGCAAGACCCTACAGTAATATAAACACATATTTGCTAAATCACACCCCAAGAATGGAGGGTTTTAGCCACACATAAAGCAATAATCAAATATACTTAAAATGATAAAGTAATCAAGTGGGTATAATAGATTAAACCTTAAAAATATCAAAGAAAGGTAAATGGAGAAGAACCACTTCCAAGTTTGGAAGGAGAACTTCTTTCTTCAAGCTTCCTAAAAACGCTCTACAAATTTGAGAGAAAACTTAAGAATAAAGTTTCTAAAATAAAATAGTAAGTTTATATTTTTTACTCTCTAAGATTTTCTTCTAAACAATAAAAAAGTTTAGGGTTTATAGAATTCAGATTTAGTGCTGGTGGATCCATTTGTCATCTTTAGTCGTGAATAGCCGAGCGATTGCGAGTCGCCTTTTCTCTAGTTCATCGCCATTTGTTGGTTGCCTTAATATCCATGGATGCGGTATCGTTGGGTGGAATAACTCTACTTTGCGGAATTATTCCGTGAAGCGTCGACTACTTCTTTTCGTCACCTTTTGATCCACCTCATTCACGACTCACTTGCTGTAACAGAAAATGGAACTTTTTTACATGGCGTATCGCCAAGTGTGTTTGGCGATGCGTACTTTGAATCTTTAGATCTTTTCATCCGTTTTGTGCTTGAGTGTTCATGATCTTACCAAATCCCCAAATACCTTAAACTTATAAATTTTTATCAGATATTTAGATAACATACATAATTGAGGAGACTATTTGCCTTAAATAAGGCCCTAGATGAGTCCAATTTGAGGACTCATCAAACCCAAATTAAAACAATTAGAATACCGGAACGTGGTACGCAATGCCATAGTTATGTTGGAACGTGGTAATCTAATCCCAGTTAGTTAGGCAGGAGCGTGGCAATCTGATCCCATCTCTATGTCGGAACATGGTAATCCGATCCTAGTTAGTTATGTTGGAACGTGCCAATCCAATCCTTTAACACACCACAATCACAAATGCAAGTTTACTGTGAAGTTATCCAATCAAGAAGTGATTCATGCATAAATTCATTCATCTATCTCATTTACAACAAGTGTGATCAATAATGCAACATTCATATACATACAAGTATCCTAATGAAACAGAACATACATACATTACACAATCATAGAATCACAACCATCACCTATCTCGAATCCAAGTTTGAATCCGCTAAGGAGCTTGAATCTTCCCTTTTCGTATTCTTTCCGCTTGTTCTAGGTCTACAAATAATTAATCTACGCAAGGATCAACAAACAATATCCAATTACCTGTATTATAATCAATAATATCAACCCTAGGTCAACCATTGATCTCATGTATAAAAACAAAGGCTTTTCCCACCATAGTTTCCAATTCAAAACCCTCCCCCGTTGTTAATAGGACAAGAAAATAGATTCCACGAATTGAAAAATTCGGAAGGTGAAAAGATTAGTTTAGCCTCATGAACGGTGAAAAATTGTCAAGAAGTCATACGGGGTTGTTCCTTAGTTCTCAAAGTCAAAAAGTGCAGAGTAAAGATGTTTTAGGGTTTATTTACGACTTTATGTTGCGTCTGACTTGCCACAACGACACCTACCCCGATATAGCGGCCCCGCTAGAGACACCAAATTTGGCATCAAAGTTGCTTGCACAAAACAGTGAGACATTTAATTAATTACTAGACCACCATTCCACAACACACCTCTAACCAATGACACTCCACTAAGAAAATACCATTTACGCTAAGATCGATTTCGAGAGTTCTATTCGTCCGAATTCAATTTTGTAAAGCCATACACGTTCCTTAACGTCTTATATAATTACTCATGTAATCAAAATTATAAATGAATCAACCTATTTCTACCACATTTCCCTAATGATGAAAATCAGGTCGTTACAAAGTGCAATATTACAAATGGGGTCTGAAAATGACAGTATGTATGTACACGTTATCCCTATAAGGTAAATGTTGTTTACGATAGACCCTTGATTTAAGTAAAATGAACCCTTCTTAACAGATGCAAAGAATATCTCTCCTCTTTCTACTTTCCACTTGTGAGGTTATTATTGGAAACTCGATTCAATTTTTTATTTATTTTGTGTTTCATTCTTGTATGATTGTTGATACCCAATTTTGACCTTTAACTATTTAAAAATGTTATTCGATTAAATACATATTTTTTAAAATATGTTTTGAGTTGTAAATGTTAGTCGATTTTGTCCAAAAATATATATTTTAGTATGAACTTTATAAAAAATTGTTATTAAAATATTTTAGAATTATTAATAAATTTTGAAATAATTATTTTACTAAAATGTTTAAAAGTTTAAGTGAGTTTAATTATATAAAATAAACATTATAATGTATATAGTACTTAATTGGATATAATCTCTTCAATTTTCCCCAAAATCATTTAAATCTTAGTTTATTCTATTCTAATATCATTCAATTATAGTCTATTCAATTCCAAGTGTATTTCAATTATATCCACTCTTCCGTTCCAATTCTAGCAAATTTCATCTTATAATATGGCGCATCCATCTTTTGATATTGAATCTCAGCCCCGCATCTCTTTAATAATTAACGGTTCAGATTCACCCATCCTTTCTTTCCTTTTTGATATGAAAAGACCTAAACTCTGACTATTACATTTTTCTTCTCTTCTTCGCCTCCCTCTCTTGCCGCCGTCTCTACCACCTTTTCTCTCCACCGATGAATCTCTCTCTCTCTCCTTTGCCTCTTCTCCTCTCTCCTCCCTCGTTTATATTTCCGGCAATGGACAGCATCCAAGCGAGGAAAACAGCAGCTCCGGCGAGTCCAATAGCCGCTGGCTGCCACCGTTTCTCTCCTCTCCTTTCTCTGGTGTGGCAAACGAAAGCATTCGGACATACAAGCAACAAAACAACAGCAACCAAGCGACTCCGGTGATGGCAGCAGTGCCAGAAGCTCCAACCGGTGGAAACAACGCAACTAGCCGGCGAAACATAAACAACAGCAGCAGCAGCCATCTCCCCCACAAAATCAGCAGCCAGCCAGGGAAGAACAGCAGTGACCAGACAACCTCCGGACTGCGTGCTCAGGCAAAGCCAGCAACCAAATGAAGCCAGCAGCGGCACCCAGTCTCCTGCCTCCTCTCCCCTCTCTCATTTACGGACAATAACTCTGAACCAGTGAACAAAGCGAACTCAGGCGAAGCTTTTGAATGTTTCAAATTGGTCAAACGATGGATATTTAATTGATCCGTCCGGGTACGTTTCTTTTTATTATATGCAATGTGATGAAAGTTCGATGCATATTTGGTGTAGAAGTTCTCTTAGTCCTAAAATTGAACTACTAGTTGTGACTTTGAGATTTTACAACTTGTTTATGTGTGATAGAAAGTTGAAATATAGTGTCCTTCGTGTGCTTTATGGTCTTTATCGCTTAGCTCTTTGTATGCTTCACAAGAATATTGTGTGGATGTTTTCTCTTATATTTTTAATAATACCTTGATTGTCGATTCTTGGTTAAAATTGATAAGTTTGATTATGAAATCACTGATTATCTTGATGAGATGTACCTATTATTTATTACCTCCAATAATGTCATTTAATCCCTTTAATTGATGAAATTTTACTTGTAGTAGTGGTAATAATTTTGTAGCATAATTTGGATTGCTACTTGAGTTTAGATTTATCCTCAACATATTTCTTATTTCTTGTTGTGAATATATTATATTAAGAATGTGTAAATACTTCTTCTCTTGTGTTTTCTTCCTTTTATATTGTCACGATCCAAAAATGGACGTGATGGCACTCGTCTTATCCCACCAAGACAAGTCAGCCTAAAATTCAACCAATACAATAAAACGCGGAAAATTTACTATCAACTTAAATTATACCCTAAAACCTGGTTGTCACGTATACAAGCCTCTAAAGTAGACAATTCAATCAAAAGAAAATATAAGTCTCATAAGATATTGTTTCTAGAGTAGAACAAAATCATAAACAGGAGTAAGAAGGTCTAGTGAGATGACAAGCAGCTACCTCACAAATCTCCAAAAAACCTCGGAAAAGAAGAGAATATATCAGTAAGTTTCGGGTTAGTAACCTACAAAAAAAATGGAGAAGAAAGGGGTGAGTACCAAACCATACGGTACTCAGCAAGTAAACCTCTAAACACAAACTAAGGGGATGAAATACGGGTACTCCTATCACCCCAACCGAACCTCCACAACTACAACCTGCATAAAAATCAGCCCAACCTAACATCTCGTAGTTTACATAGCACATAACTCAACAACAACACTTAGACAAATTACATATCCTCTACAACAACACTTTGACAAATTACATATCCTCAACAACAACACTTCAACAAATTACATATCCTCAACAACAACACTTAGACAAATTACATATCCTCCACAACAACATTTTGACAAATTACATATCCTGAACAACACCACCTCAAAAAATTACATATCCTAAACAACAAGCTCAGTATTCATCAATCACAAGTTCCACAGAAAGGTATTCACAAGATCAGCAAAACACAATATCAAGTTCACTAATGATAAATATGTGCAATGCAATGAAATGCAATGTCAAGTATAATGATGCATGTCTGAACTAGTGATACACACCCGCTGTCTCTCAGTCTGGGACCCATGGGGGACATATCAGTCCATGCATCTATCGCGACGCACGACACGACCCTCGATAATAGCAACCATCGCGGCGCGCGATACGTCCCTCCAAATATAGTATCCATCGCGGCGCGCGATACATCCCTCGAAATGGTACATCCTCTTTAAGTTCTCATTCTTTCTCAATGCATATAACACTTGTCACAACCATGTCTTAAAATAATGCAAATGACATGTTCACACAAATAAAGAGTATATGACCATTTTCATAACACTACGCAATTCACAACAACATCAACAATGATTCAACAAGACTTTCAAAACATTCTCTATTATCAACACATCACACACAATCAATTATTCACATTGCCTTTTATTAACCTTTGTTTTCATCAATAGATTTAATCAATGTGGACAAGTCAACCCATCACCAAGTCCCATTACTCCCAAACCTATACCACGAGGAAATACACGCATTTCATACACTTAGCAAGAGTTTAGAAATTCACTTGCCTCGAATAATCAAGAATTCACTCCGGCACATGAGCCTTCCACTTTCGTTGTACTTTCAATTCAAAGCAATCTATTCACATTAAATAATCACAATAAGGTTTCAAAACTAACAACACTTATATTACAATGTAACAAACTCTTAATCTTGATGTCAATTAACATGTCAACTCTCACATTTTCCACATTTTAATGCTAAGGTTAATTCTTAGTTTCTCCAATTACTATATTACTTTAAAGGTTTTCAAGTAATATAATACACCTAATATTTAATTATTTATCTTAATATGTTAAAACGTGATTTACAATACAGTAAGCAAAAGTTAAAATAAACAACAACTCAAATCACTGATATACTACGCCATTGGTTATATTTTCCAAGAGAGGCAGACTAAATCCATCAAAACAATTCAATTTATATACTTTTTCTAATGATTGCCTCCACCATTAGCCCTATATGTACCATAACTACCAACAAAATTCTCAAATCCTTATGTAACAGAGCGTTAGTGCAAGCCTAATAAATTTCAGATTAACCTTAACTCCAACTTCTCCTTTTTCTGTACCAATACTCCAACATAATTATAATAATATTATATGGACTTGTACCTATATACATGTCACGACCCAAAACGATCTCGTGAGTGGCACCCACCCTTATCCTACTAGGTGAGCGAACCAACAAATCTAAACTCCAATATTTACCAATAGTTCAACTGTAAATAACAATATAATGCGGAAGACTCAAAATCTGATTTAAGGTAACTAAGTAAATAAGCTTCTAAGTTTACACTTATCATCCCCAAAATCTGGAAGTCATCACATCAAGAACATCTATCCTCAAATTACAAAGTCTAAGAATGTTTGAGAAACAAAATAAGTGAGAAAATGGTCCATGTCCGAAATTCAAAGACATCAAGACTTGAAGAAGAGAATCCAGCACGAGCTAAGAATAATAGCTCACCCCGAACTCTGATATGCTGAAGACTGGCTAGAACTGAGGGCGAGTCGAAGACGATGGCACACTTGCTGCACTCCACAAAATAACAAAGAAGAAAATACAAGTAGGGGGTCAGTACAAGGAACACGTACTGAGTAGGTATCATCGGCCAACTCAAAATAGAAAACAATATATACCGAATAATAATATACAGTCAACCACAATACTTAACAGATAGCAAGTAACAATTACATAAACCATTGGCAACAACACCATAATAAGTACACCATCAATCACAACATCAAGCACAACCTTGAGGACTCATGCCTCCACACCATACTCATTTGGGAAAAATAGTTTTCTTTGAATTTGAGTAAAATAATATAATTCAAGATTCTTTTTATTTAAAAATACCGTGTCGGAACGTGACACTCCGATCCAAAATATACCGTGTCGGAACGTGACACTCCGATCCAAAAATACCGTGTCGGAACGTGACACTCCGATCCAAAAATACCGTGTCGGAACGTGACACTCCGATCCAAAAATACCGTGTCAGAACGTGACACTCCGATCCAAAAATGTATTTAATTTATTTAAACTGTTTTCAAACCAATTTTATTTCCACCAAGCCTTCTTTATTCAAGGCATCACTTCAAAAGAGAGTTTTCAAGAATAAAATTCAATAGTCTCAATATTTTAGGCAAAACACAAACCACACAATCATAATATACAACCACAAAATCAGGTAATAGGAGACTTTACAATATCATCCAATACATAACCTACCTCCACCGAAGAACCGAAATCAAGCAAGCTACCTCTCCAATGCCTTTGCCTTTCTTATTGCCTAAGAACCCTTTCAATCCGAAGTCCAAAATGCCTGTTCTCCTCTCCCTTTCACGTTTTTCTCTCACTGCTTCCCAGCTGATCAGTTCTTCCCTCTCTCAATTCAAGACTCCCTCCTCTAATAATAATGCAAGACTATACTTATTGTAAAAGTAATCCCCCATTAGTCTAAAGTTACTTTCTTTAATACCCACTAACTCCATTATAAAAGCTAGTCCACTAAATACATAAATAATAGCCCCAAACATCCATTAAAATAATTAGTGGAAGCTGACATCGTGTGGGGTTACGCTGCGTGTGACGGTTCGTCTGTCTGTGACGGTCCGTCCTGCAGGTCCGTCACGAAGTTCAGAGAGTCGATTTCAGCATGTCAATCTTCAAGAGTTGAAGTGTTTTGGAACGAGACCTCCTCGACGGTCCGTCATGTCTGTGACGGTCCGTCCTGCAGGTCCGTCACAGAGTTCAGAGAGTCGATTTCTGCACTCAATTTTAGAATTCTAAGTGTTTTGGAACGAGACCTCCTCGACGGTCCGTCGTGTCTGTGACGGTCCGTCCTGCAGGTCCGTCACAGAGTTCAGAGAATCGATTTCAGCACTAAATTTCAGAATTCTAAGACAGTTATTTCCAGAATGAACTCTACTGCTCAAAACAACTAAACAGGTCGTTACAATACATAAATCTATCAATTCAACAATTACGTGGGAAAAGATGTTGCTGCAAATCTTCGCGTAGGTATTTTAATTTGTGTTAGCGTGCTGTTGACAAATGCAATAACTTCAGCCACATTATTCAATTAGGGCGTAGCAGCCCTTTTCTTTAATTAGTTATTTTATTTATTATTATTTTTAATTAACTTTTTAAATTATTTTTGGGCTTAGCCTATTTATGTAATAAAATTGAAATAACTCTTAATTTAATTTAAAAATTGTAACACTCATTTTCGCAAATCAAAAATTATTTACAAAAGTTACTATAAAGGGTTAATATTAGAGAAATGTTAAAATTCATAAAATAACTAAGAGGGCCGTATCATTATCCACAACTAAAAATCATGTTCGTCCTCGAACATAAAGAAGAAGAAGAAGAAAGAATAATTGACGTATACTAAAAGCTTAAGTTATGACCTACTAGGTGGGTGTTCATCTCTCTAAGTTAATTCTTCTTTATGACTATTTCATCAAGATCAATTATCAAGAACTAAACTTTCGAATCAAACTTTGGCAGACTTACATATCAGGAGTTATTACTAAGCCACAGACTAACACATGAATTCATTATGAACCGAAGTCCTATGAACCATCACACAGTCACCATGATGAATCTTTTCTCACATAACCAAGATAACCTTTTGAATCAATACAGATTACAACCATAAGTGAGCCTGAACCAACCACTAGATGCTCATAATGCACATACCATCACATATCTTGTAACAATTTCCGTTTCCCAACACAATCTTTTCATGAGCTTAAGTTATAAAAAAATATTATCTTTAGACACTGAGTACTCATCAAGGGAGAATCAAACTTACCTAACCCAAAGAAATCTAAGATCAAGTAATCACCCAGCAAGTGATACACTTCAAAATGTAGAACCTCTAACAACATTCTTAGGCAATTGTAACTCTTCATATTTCATATATAAGTTTTAATATGACTATGAGATGTGATAATTAATTTAACACAGACTTACTAGGTGCTTATCAGCCCCATTAATAAAGTTTGAGTTTTGGTTAAGGTTACAAGTAATGAGGTGTGTAAGATTATGTGTTGTTATGTCAAGCTAAATTGTTCAGATTTATACATTGTTATTGAGAATTTCGAGGAGATTGAGATTACTTTGTTGATGGAACACTAACTGTTGTGATAATTTGCATAGACACTTGAGAGTAAATAGAGGTTATGTGGGCGTACTAAATAGACTTATTGAGGTAGCCAAGCATTTCTCTAAGTTTAAGCATGATATATATAAGGTTGTGAGTGGTAGTTAAAAGTTGGCATGTGAGACTGTGTGGAGATGACTTTGGAAAAAAAAATTCAATAGCTTTATCACGATGAAAATATACAAAAATAAAAAAATAAAAAAATTAGTGTCATCAGCCTTGGATGGAACCGATATCTATCATGAGGAATAGAGGAAGTCATAGTTCTGAAATTTTGGAGGCAAGAATGGTTTATTAAGAATATTTTGATACTACTGATGGTTTGAGAGTAAGGTGAATGGCCGTAGTGATTGTGATGGTTGTTAGTATTTAGAGTTATGAGCTTTAGTGGAATGATGTGAAGAGTATGTGGAGTTCGATAAAAAAGTATGCGAGCAATTATAATGGGGATCAAACTGGTGGATTTTGGGTGGCTAAAAATTGAGAGATGGAGTCATATAAATATAATTGCTTGATATTTTCACTATGAAAAGAGTATCTTATGTTATCCGGCCTTGGTTTTGTACATTTTTAGGTGACCATATACTTTGTTTAAACTCTTGCTAAGTGTATGAAATGCGTGTATTTCCTCGTGATATATGTTTGAGAGTAATGGGACTTGGTGATGGGTTGACTTGTCCAGATTGATTAAATCTAATGATGAAAACAAAGGGTAATAAAAGCCACTGTGAATAATTGCTTGTTTGTGATGTGTTGATAATAGAGAATGGTTTGAAAGGATTGTTGAATCATTGTTGATGTTGTTGTGAATTGTGTAGTGTTATGAAAATGGTCATATACTTTTTATTTGTGTGAACATGTCATTTGCATTATTTTAAGACATGGTTGTGACAAGTGTTATGTGCATTCAGAAAGAATGAGAACTTAAAGAGGATGTACCATTTCGAGGGACGTATCGTGCGCCGCGATGGATACTATATTTCGAGGGACGTATCACGCGCCGCGATGGTTACTATTATCGAGGGTAGGGTCGTGCGCCGCGAAAGATACATGGACTGGTATGTCCCCATGGGTCCCGGACTGAGAGACAACTGGTGTGTATCACTAGGTCAGACATGCATCATTATACTTGACATTGCATTTCATTGCATTGCACATATTTATCATTACTGAACTTGATATTGTGTTTTGCTGATCTTGTGAATGCCTTTCTGTGGAACTTGTGATTGATGAATACTGAGCTTGTTGTTGAGGATATGTAATTTGTTGAAGTGTTGTTGTTCAGGATATGTAATTTGTCGAAGTGTTCTTGTGGAGGATATGTAATTTGACTAAGTGTTGTTGTTGAGGATATGTAATTTGTTAAAGTGTTGTTGTTGAGGATATGTAATTTGTCAAAGTGTTGTTGTGGAGGATATGTAATTTGTCTAAGTGTTTTTGTTAAGTTATGTGCTATGTAAACTGCGAGCTGTTAGGTTGGGCTGATTTTTATGCAGGTTGTAGTTGTGGAGGTTCGGTTGGGGTGATAGGAGTACCCGTATTTCATCCCCTTAGCTTGTGTTTAGAGGTTTCCTTGCTGAGTACCGTGTGGTTTGGTACTCACCCCTTGCTTCTACAATTTTTGTTGTAGGTTACTAGCCCGGAACATACTGATATATTCTCTTCTTTTCCGAGGTTTTTTGGAGATTTGTGAGGTAGCTGCTTGTAATCTCAACAGACATTCTTACTCCTGTTTATGATTTTGTTCTACTCTAGAAACAATGTCATATGAGACTTACATTTTCTTTTGATTCAATTGTATACTTTAGAGGCTTGTACACGTGACAATCAGGTTTTGGGGTATAATTTAAGTTGATAGTAAATTTTCCGCATTTTATTGTATTGGTTGAGTTTTAGGCTGACTTGTCTTGGTGGAATAAGAAGAGTCCCATCACGTCCATTTTTGGATCGTGACAAATATTATTATTATATCCTTGCTTGAAATTGATTAATTGATACTAAGGTGATTTTTAAGGTATTGTGCTAATCCGGACAGATTTCGTGTCTCTTGGGTAAGGTAAATTTTGCTTATTATTTTATTTATTAATGTTAATTGATCATAATTTCCTTCATTGAAGTTGAATTGATTCTCACTTGTTATATTTTAGTAAAAATATATTTGATTGAGCCAAAAAAAATTTAAAATAATATTACATATTTGGTTTTTTCTTTCAATAAGGTAAATAATATGTGATTGATCCTAAGTAATTTTTTGCTATATAATACATGCCCTCTTCTCCACTATATAAAGACATGCCCTTATTCTAATTAGGATAGGCTTTAACAATCAGAAAAAGACTTAGAGGCTTACACTTAGCAATTATCAAAAACTCTCTCCACTATAAAGAAAAGAATTAAAACAAAAGTCTGTGAACTCTACGAGGGCTCTCCAATAGGTTTTGCTGTGTTCGGGTAAAATAGTTGATTGAGTTTGTCTTCATTGCTGATAAATATTTCTACTTTAACTGGTTAGTTGTTCCTCCATTAGTTTAAATTTCATGTTGCATTATTACGTCGAATGTTGTTGTGTGTTAGAATGAATAAAAGGAAGCCCTCGAGTTAGTTTGCGCTCTTCCTATCTCTATTTGAGATAATGTGTATGGTTATTCTCTATTTGTTTTGATCTCTTATGTGTGTGTGTGAATTTGATGTTATGATTATATATGTGTGTGTTACATTATCCCTTCTAGCATGTTATAAACTTAGAGTTCAAAATGTAGAAGAGAATTCCTAAAATAGCTACATTGTTTATTTTAATGTTGTATATTTTGCTCATTTGTTCTTTACTTTGCCTTGTTTTATATGTGTAACTCTAACTCTCTATTATATATGAAATATTTGGGGATCGTTCAAGGGAAAGGGAAAATTATGCGCTAATTGTTTCTCATTTTTTTTATTAGGTGTGATGGTTATAAAATCTTCGTATGTATAAATTGCTTGAAGAATGCAAAAATATTATAATATCTCTTAAATAATCATCTAAAATCAACCATTGGTTTGTATTTGTCTTATGTATTATCCATCGGGTGTAAATTAATGTTCCCAATATGAGAAAAATGTAGTAAATATTTATTTATAAATAATATTTGATTCCATGCATATACGACCTAATGTTGCATAAATTTTGACTCTTTGTTCGAGACTCCCGTCGGTTACGCCCTTTAAGTGTCGGAATCTGCCTGCATGTTACTCTGTTTAGAGATTTATTTAGGATGGAACAATTAATTTTGTTAACTCATTTTAGGGAATATTTTGGGATATAAAAATCAGCATATATGCTTTAATGCTATCTACAAAATAAATCATGTCTATATGTGTTCCATATTAATATTGGCATGTTAACTCATTCTCATATGTTATAGTTATGGTTAAATATTTTCTAACATGCAAATTTATTAGTAATTATGGATCTAGGTATTATGCAATATGTGTGACATTCAATCACTTAGAATTATGTTCTTAGGTATTATTAAGTAATTTTCAGCATGTTCAAAAATTATGACAATTCTTTAGGTATTTGTTGCCCACAACTAATTCTGTATTACAATTATTTTTTTCCACTTAAAATAAATCAATTATTTGCTAGCATGTTAAATAACTGAGCTATTCTTATGCATTTTTTGTCACCATACCATGATATTTTATCTAAAAGATAAAAATTAATAACTCATTTTTCCCTCCTACATGCTAGTTTTCTTGGTAAATAAAATGTCCTCCACTCTGAAAGTAAATTAATTTTGTGCTGTAAATCTGCTATTTTTAAATTCTTGCCACATAAGATGCTAAATCTTTCTCTGCATGCTCATCTGCCCTGTTCAAAAATGTTAATAAATAAATTCTGCATTTTGAATTATGTTTTGTCACTTAAAACCAGCATTGAACCATGTAATATTCTGCTTGTTAATATTATTTTACTACTTGTTATTTAGTCTTTATTATTATATTTTTTGTTTGCACACATACCTAGCACGAGACCTTCACAACTATGTGCGTTTGAAAGCATGTTTAATCAAACTTAGAGGTCAATGTGAGATTTATGTGCTAAATGCTCGTCCTATTTGTTTGACTTGGTGTATAGGGGGCCTATTAGGAGCATACTTTTTTATTCAGTCTAAAACCTCCTTAAATAGTAGTCCAATGCCTCTCGGAAATTAAGCGGGGGTGCTAGGCACATTTTAGGATGTTATGCATGCGGTTGTTGGGTAGGGGTACTTTAGGCCCTATAGAGATGATGACATTGCCTCGAGCCGTAAACGACAAACATATGTTTTATCTTTTCTTATATAGAAGCCGAGCGTTGATCCATAAAGTCATTTAGAGTCTCCCTTCCCTTTTCCCTTTTTATGTGTTGTAATTCTATTTATTGGGGGTGGTTTACTATATAAAATAAAATTTTGCATTTGACTATTTAATTGTGTAATATCTGTCACCTCGTTTTTTCCTTTATTATTTGCTTAGTATTTGTTTTGTTTTACATTATGTTATCACCTAGTCTCGCATGCTTAAATAATTAATTAAAATAATAAAGTGATTAATATTATTCATCACCTAGCTGGCATATTTAAATTGAATAACCTAAATAAAGTGACCGTACTTCCAACTTTTAACCCCCCACATAAGTTGCATGAGATACGATCAGGATCCACATTTTTGGACCTGGAGGGATGCCTAACACCTTTCCCTCGAGGTAATTTGAACCCTTATCCTAATCTCTGGTTCGTTGAACTTAGTTAGATTAAGTTAGGTTAGATAAATGACCTAACGCGCATCAATTCTTTAGGTGGTGACTCCTCCAAAAAATTTAGAAGTCCCAAAAGTATTGTTAGGTCGTGATTAAAACACATTTTGTGAAAAATAGAGCGCGACGGTGATCAATTTATTGCATTTTGTCCCTAGTCATTAACACTACTATATTCTTATGTATTATTAATTTGGGATTTTATGATTAAAAGAGGTGAGTTTTGCAATATGGTTCAACATCTTTCTCTTTTCTTTCTTTTCACTTTTTATTTGTTAATTCATTATATATTATATTTTGGTGAAAAAATTAATTATTTTGTATCAATTTTTTAATGGAATCTGATTTATTTATGTTTAATATTTTTCTTATAGTTTTCAATAATCGCATAATGAGGAAGGTAAAAGATGAGAAAGTGCAAGTTTGTTAAAAATGCAATACAGATTTAGGTATTGTCCCCTCGCAAAAAATCAGGTATGTCCTCAAATTCTAATTTTTTATTGTCTTTTAATTATTTTTGAATTATTATATATTGTGATTTATCTATTTTTTTTACTTTGAATAAGTAAATTTTATTTGAAAAGACACCAAAATTGTATCAAATATGGTAGAACAGAGATAGTCATATTGTTCCTTCGTCCTATTTCAAGTGAATTTATTATTGTTTAGAGAGTCAAACAATTTTTTTTCTTTGATTGTAGTTTTCACAATTTACTTTTGAATAATTCTTTATCTTGACTTAAAATATATTTTAAATATTTAATTAATTTTAAAAAAAAGATTTGATGAATTTGAACCCGAATTAATAGTGAAATTACATATTTTGACTTTCTTATGTTGATTATAGGCTTAAATTATAAGAACAAAAATACACTTCTAATGCAACCATAGATTATTCTTCTAAATGTTTATGGTGATTAGAGTTCTTATTGTTCATATGTTAATGGAAAATAACATGTACTCAGTAAAAGAAGTTAAGGTTGTATCAAAATTGACCTACACACCACTCTTTTTTAAAATGTAAAAATGACCATTGTCATTTGATATTGGCTTTATTTTTCCATTTGGTTCATGTTATATGGATTCATTATTTATACTATGTTCATCTTATTATATGTTAAAGTGTTATTATTTGAGGAATCAAACAACTTCTTTTATAAAATATTTTGATTTATTCTCTATGTTGATTCGTAGCACTTTTTCTGTATACATTTTTACTTTAAAAAGTTGACGAATTTATGCCCAAATTCCTAGTCAAACTAACATGTTTTAATCTTCGTACTGCATACCTTTTCACGTAATTCAAGATAAAGAAAGTACATATTATAAGTAAAATTTTCAAATACAAGTACAAGATTTTGAATCTAGGTTTATGTCAAATAATTAGACAAAACTGTAATTTCACTCATAGTACAAATAAATGTGTGTGAAAAATAATTGATACAACTTCGTATAATGCTTAGTTTTTAGGCCTGATCACCAAGTGTAAGAGCTCAGAGATAATATGTCAAGTAAAAGTAAATAATTTATTGAGCGTGGACTATTTAAAAAATTCAAAAAAGGCGAACCCAAAAAATTCATTCGTAAGGATATTGTTGTGAGTAAAAGTCATGACATGCTCATTGATACTCTACTATCACATCCTCCTCCTCCTGTTGTTGTTGCTGCTACAAGTTTAAGGAGAATGGAGAAATAAATTTCTTCCATCGTAAATGTTATACTACTTGTTGATTATGATCAAGTTTCAATTGAATAAATCATATCGAGTAGTACTGGAAGGGGAAGAGGTAGAGATAGAGGTAGAGGAAGGGTGTGTTGATTCGAAACTTGATCACCAACAACAAGTGGTGTAGTATTTACCGTGGAAGAAACTGAATCCTCATTTCTCCTTGAGTTTGTAGAAACAACAACAGGGGAAGGAGGAGGAGGAGGAGGGGATGGTGAATTATCAATGAGCATGTCAGTAATATAATTAATATGAATATCTTTAGGAGCTAACTTTTTTTGGATTTTTCCATTAGTCCAAGCTCATTTAATTCTCCTCTTTTACGTGAGAATATGTGCCTAATCCCTTACATTTGGTGATCTGGCATTAATCATTATAAGGAACTTTTGTTCAGTTCCTTTATATATTAACTACCCCCAATCATTATAAGAAACTGAATTACAGTTCTTCCTATTGGTTCAACATAGCTTAGAGTCAAAATTTTATACTTGTATTTGAAATTTACTCATAATATGTGAAATTATTAGGATTGAAACTATGAATTTGGATATAAAATCTTTAAATTTCTAAAAATAAAATGTGTATAGATTAAAAGACTACACGAAAAGTACTCCAAAAAATATTGCTAATGAATCAACAATTGTATCGTAAAATATTGTTGGATACCAAAAAGATTAACACTTTAACATAAAATAGTGCGGAAGGAGTATAAACAATGTATCCGTAACTTAATAAGCTAATTTGTTTTCTTTTAGAATTCAAGATCCTTAAATTTAAAATGATAGATCAACCTCTACCATCATAGTGCATAAGTATTCTTGTCAAGGCCATATAAAACTAGTTGTGTTTTGTACTGCTTCTTGCCACATTATGGTTTTAATTAGCGTAGGTACAAATCATTCATATTTCTAAAAATAAAAATACATTGAAGATTATTACATGAAAAATATTGCAAGTCAATATAGCGAATGATTTAAAATGTTTGATATTTTTGAGAGAAAGTATAGTTAAAAGAAAATATTATTTGACTCTCCAAATAGTAACGCATCCACTGAAAAAAGAGACAAAAGAAGTATATAACTTTATTTGTTCCACTTGATGAATACAATTTTTAAGCTTTTTCAATAAAACTTACTTGGTAGAAGCTAAAAATAATATACTCTCACTATAACTAACAATTCAAAATATTTTAAGTGGAGAAGAATATATACCTGATTTTCTGAAAGGGGGCAATACCTAAATCCATATTACATTCTGGACAAACATCCCATATTTCTTTTGATATCTTACTCGTTATTCATTTATTGCAAAATGGTAAAAAATATTAAACATTAATAAAATTTCATATAAAAAACCATTAAAAATAAAGAAATCATGTTAGTTTTATGTTTCTTTAATGAAATTTGATTAATTTATGTTTAATATTTTTTAACAGTTTGCAATAAGTGTATAAGGAGGAAGATATCAAAATAAAAAGGGGATGTTTGTCGAGAATGCAATATGAATTTAGGTGTTGCCCCCTTGCAAAAAATCAGATATATATTATTCTCCACTTATAATATTTTGAATTTTTAATTATAGTAGCATAAATATATATATATATTTAACTTCCAGTAAGTAACTTTTATTGAAAAAACATGAAAATCATATTCATAAAATGGAATGTAAAAAGTTATATACTTCTTTCTTCTCATTTTAATTTGGGCGTGTTACTATTTGGGAAGTCAAATAAATTGTTGACTATAGTTTTCTCCAAAATAAAAATCAAAATATTTGAATTATTCGCTATACTGACTTGCAATATTTTTCGTGTAATTTCAAATATGTATTTTTATTTTTAAAATTCTTACAATTTGTACCCTAGTTAATTAATACCATAATGTGGGAAGAAGCTGTAAAGAATCACAACTAGTGTCATATGGCCTTGACAAGAGCACTTATGTCATTATGGAGGTAGAGGCGAAGCTATCCTTTTATGTTTAAGGATTCTGCTCTTTTTTTTTTATAAAAAAACAAACAAATCAGTTTATTAAGTTATGGATACATTGTTTATACTCCCTTCATCCTATTTTATATTAATTGGTTAGTTTTTGAGGAGTCCAGCATTTTTTTAAAAACATATGTTTATTCATTAGATATGTTTATTTGGAGTACTCTTCGTGTAGTTTTTAAATCTATAAACATTTCATTTTTATAAATTTAAAGAATTTATATTAAAATAAATAGTTTCAAGCCTTATAATTTCACATATCATAATATCACGCCCCGAGCCTAAACCCTGGGTGTGCCCGACACTCGAAGACCATTATTGGTCTCGAGCGGACCTTTGACCTTGCTTACAAAGTGGAAGACTTTAACACAAGAGATAATTTAAAACTAATACTTAGCGAAAGTGGCACTCATGTCTGAAACGTTTACAACTGAAATGAATAACACTAAAGAACTATTCTATTTGTCTAATAAGCTGATAAACAAATAGGGATGTTGGGACAAGACCTCCAATTATCCTAACAACTGAAAAATGATTATAATGCGATAAAAGATGTCCTATGGAATGTAAGTAGGCTCACCAATGGACTATGAGCTGCTTACTGGATCAATGCTGATCCTAGTTACATGCGTCTGCATCATAAGACGATGCACACCAACTGGCATCAGTACAGTGAATCTACGAGTATACGAGTTTGAAAGCTAAACACAACTTATGCTTGAAAAAGATGTGAAAGGAACACTAACCTTGGATCTTCTTAACTCAATGAATAACTTAACTCAACATAAAGCAATAAGACACATGAAATATATATAAACCTTGTAAGACAGTGGAAAACTCAGTTTGTTTAAGAAAATTCAATAACAAAATCAACTTTACTTATGTGATGAAGTAACTAGTTTCTGTGGGATCTAACCAACAACTACTACTATGAGCCTAAGTGGTGATAGAAAGTCTTTCTCATGCTGCTAGAACTATCATATACTTTGTCGTTACATAAAACAACTTAACTTAGTGGAGTTACTAGCTTAACTTAAGTGATCATCTAAAAAGTATGACCTTTTAACAACCATGATGGCTACATGGTTCATGGAGAGTTGAGTTTATATGAACTCACATCCCCATATTCGTGCTCAATACTACTCCCAAAATATTCTTAGCTCATATTTTCTTAAAACAACTTCTTTCTTTGGGTTGAGATAATTACTCAACACTTAGCTTAAAAGCTCTCTTCGAATCAATGTTTCCTTTCTTGTTCAAATGTGAAAAAAGTTATGAACTCTTAGTGAATACTTAGTTCCCTTATAACATTTGAGAAGTGAACTCAACTCATTACTCTTTACTAAACTTGAAACTTGAGTATAAAAAACAAAGTTAAAACGTTGCTAAAGACTCTTGAAAACTTTAAAGTACTTTGCTTTGACTTTCTTATTAACTGTTAGACTTGACTCTTGACTTCTTTGACATTGATCTTTACTTTCCAGGAATTGAATTATGGATTCAAGGTTCATGATCTCATGTGTATGGATAATTTCATGATGTTTAGATGTACCTAAGAGTTTTAGAATCAACTAGGAAACATAGTTACATCATTAGGGAACTAGTACGGAAAGATGGGGGAATAATAGGGAGAATTGGCGATCCTGGCGCTCTGAGAGGCGTAGTGTGCCAGCCCTCAAACATCAGAGAGCTGGGTGGGGCGTTCTTTCTGACGCGGCGATCCAGAGTACAATAGAAAAAGACATACCTTTGGGGCTCTAGGAAGCGCGACACGCCTGGGCTATCCCGAGGCGTTCTCCGACTTTTCTCCTTTGTTTTTCATTTCCAAACCTTCTAAAATTCAATGGTTCTTTCCCCAAACACTTTGTATCACTAGTACAATCAATATACAATAGATTCAACCCAAAAATACATCTGGAAACATGAATCAAATCATCAAGAAACTACAACGTCAGAACTATAAAGACCTCAACAAAACTTTCAACAATGTTCTTCAAGAACTCAATTTCTTAACATTCAAAACTTGAATTCGCTGAATTAAAACATGATTGGCGTATGGCTGAACTAAACCAACACTATGTGATCTCACATACAAATAGGGATCACCCTTGAAGAATTCCACATGCAAATCTTGAGCGTTGTTGATGATTCTTGATTTCTCTCCTCTTTTCTCTTCTTTTCTATCTTCTCCAAGCCCTAGCGTGAATTCTGTTTTTGCTAAACAGAACAAAGGTCTGGTTTGACCCAAATTAATTTCTAAAAAAGAATTAATTTAATTAGGTAAGGGAAAGACAATTTTTGCCTTCCAAAATCCGGATTGGGTTTTCCTTAATCCAACAACCCAACTTCCAAAAGGCATAACTCACTCATCCGAACTCGGAATCACGCAAACTCCACGGCGCAGTAATGATTGTTCTAAGGGCTTTCCAACCATATCTGTAACTACACCTAACTCATTCTGATCTTGGAGTTATGATCGTTTGAAGTTTACCAAAACATACTTTTAACTTATTTAATATTTCCAGATTTTCTTATTCTTTCCAAAAATTTATATTTTCAGATTTTAAACTATTTTCCAATTCTTTCTAGTTGCGAGATATTACAATATCTCCACGTTGGGAACATTCGTTCTCGAATTTGGTTACTCTTACTAGACTTAAGGTAGCAACATCAACTTCAAACACCCACAAGCAATTGCAGCCAAACAACATGTTTACTAAAATTTGGATAGTACTTAGAACAAACTTTGCGCCTTGGTCTGCATTTTCTCCTGATTCAAACAAATGAAAATATCTCTTCTTCATGTCCTCTTAGCTTCCCAAATAGCTTCTTCAACAAATTAGTTCCTCCAAAGTACCTTGACTGATGCTACCTCTTTTGCTCTCAACTTGCGAACTTGGCGATCTAGGATTTGCATTGGAATCTTCCCACAAGACAAGTTATCTTTGATCTCAATATTCTCAGCTTGAAAGATCAAGAAAGGATCACCCATGCACTTCTTCAAAATGGAGACATGAAACACCAGATTAACCGCCGTTAACTCTTGTCGTAGCTCCAACTCATAAGCTACTTTCCTATCCTCTTGAAAATTCTATATGGACCAACTTAACAAGGACTAAGTCATTAAAACAAAAAGGGATATAGTGGCAATTAAAAATGAAATTAGCGTCCATAACTATGGACGCTATAGCTATTATCAGCCAATGCACTTTGGCTGCTGTATAGAGGGTAGGCAAAGGCTTTTGCAGCCATTTGGACAAAAGCTGGTAAAGTCACGCTCTTTTGCCGTTAAAACTCATTTGATTTAGTGGAAATTTGTTGAAACAATTAGGAAGTCTACAAAATCAAATCCAAAGTGATTAGTTTTCTCATGTAGCATCCATTTATATAGAAAGTAAAACCAAGTAAATTGTCGCTAAAACACATTTGTTCTAGCGGCAATAGGTTGCGGCAATTAAGATGGTTGTTAAATCGAATAAAAATAGTAGTTATACTTTTGTAGTGTCCATTTATAGACGGTAAATCCTACTAATCGCTGCTAAAGAGAATTATTTCTACTGCCAATAAAGATAATTTTTAAATAAAATTTACTACGACAATCATGTTCATGTAGCGTCCATTTTGATAGCTGATAAATTCGATAAAAATGTCGCTAAAAGTTCATATCTTTAACGACAATGGTTTGGTGGTAATTATAAAGGCTAGAATATCCTTTTGAAACCATCTTAATTTCCCCCATTTAGCATCTAATATTTTTGTCTATAAATTCACTTAACTTGACGCTAAAATTCACAAACATTAAGGACCAATTTTTTAGTTGTAAATAATAATAGTGTCTTCAATGAATTTCCACAATGGTTCGCCATATTGAAATATTTTATAGGAATTATTTTTGAAAATCATACCGAATGACCTGAAATAATAAAATAAATGTTCACGAGATCAAACAAGTTCTCATACTCTAACAAAATATTTACTAGACCAAATGTTACATAAAAAAAGCTATGTGCAAATACCAATGACCCTAGTATGAAAAAAACATTTCAGTTAAAAGACATTCACAAAACCATAAGCATATTCATACCCCGAGCAACAAACCATGAAAGAACGGAAGCACATTCACAGCTTAACAGACTGGATGTACAATACATATACATACACACATATACATTAATTTATGTCTAAAACTCCTTACTCAATCGGTACAGAGAACCGATAAAATTTACATCAGTATAGAACAATCAAAACCTATTTAAGATATAAAAAATATAACCAATACAAACAGGCAGCAAGCTAGAGAATGATACCAACATAAAGTTCTGTCACGACCCAAAATTTGGGCGTGATGGCGCTCGTCTTATCCCACCAAGACAAGTCAGCCTAAAATACAACTAAACAATAAAATGCGAAAAATTTACTACAACTTAAATTATACCCCCATAACCTGGTTGTCACGTGTACAAGCCTCTATAGTATTACAATTGATTCAAAAGAAATTATAAGTCTCATATGATATTGTTTCTAGAGTAGAACAAAATCATAAATAGGAGTAAGAAGGTCTGTTGAGAAGACAAACAGCTACCTCACAAATCTCCAAGAAGCCTCGGAAAAGAAGAGAATATATCATAAAGGTCCGGGCTAGTAACCTACAAAAAAAAAATTGTAGAAGCAAGGGATGTGTACCAAACCACACGGTACTCAGCAAGTAAACCTCTAAACACAAGCTAAGGGGATGAAATACGGATACTCCTTACACCCCAACCGAACCTCCATAACTACAACCTGCATAAAACCAACCCAACCTAACAGTTCACCATTTACAAGAACATATTCTCAGCAATAAGCTCAATATTCATCAATTACACCCTCCACAAGAAGGCACTCACAATATCAGCAAAACACAAGATCAAGTTCATCAAATAGAGGTAACCAAATATCAAATACTTTTCAATCACCAATAAATTACATAATCATAAAGAATGAAGAATGTTATGGGATGCAATGCAATATGACACCATGAAGTGATATGCCTCAGAAAATCCAGTACTCTCTCAACCGTATATACATGATACTCCTCGGAAATACATCGATAGTTCATGACCCATGGGGGACTCGCGAGGTCCATATACCGACACGGACGATCTCCACGTGTCTGTGCGGACGATCTCAACGCACTATCATACATCAAACAAATTCCGCACGGACGATCTCTACGTGCCCAAATCATAATCATAGCTTTTCTATCGCACGGACGATCTCCACGTGCCCAAATAATCATAACTCGATCTCAACACGGACGATCTCCACGTGTTAGACCTTTACTCAAATACCCAATGTCATGTCAATGCATGTGCACAATATGATATCAAATAAAGGAGATGATGCAACATATCAATAAATCAAATGTCACTATGACATATAATCATCTCAATTATCACAATTATACGGGTTCAATAAAGAACCAATCACACATAATAAATCAAATCAATAATATATCAGTTAATACTCACATGCTTTGACATTCTCGGATTACAATCCACATTCTATAGTATTAGACCTTTCCATTATAATACCGGTACTCGTTCCATTCTCAACACACCACATACAAACAAATAATCACATCATTTTTTTATTACCCCTTTTTATCATTAGAATTAATCAAATTTTTATCATTAGAATTAATCAATGTGGACAAGTCAACCCTCACAAAGTCTCATTACTCCCAAACATGTACCACCAGAAAATACACGCATTTCATACACTTAGCAAGTGTTTAGAAATCCACTTGCCTCAAATAACCGAACAATCACTCCGGGACTTGAGTCTTCCACTTTCCTTTGAACTTTCAAATCAATGCAATCTATTCACGAAAATAATTGCGATAAGATTTCTAATTTAACAACACCTATATTACTATAATCGAGTTTCTAATTCTTGATGTCAACCCATACACTACATATTATCCTCCTAAATTTGAAGTCTAGAATTAAGTCTAATTTCCTACAAATATCATATACAAATATCATAAATTTGACAATATTCATCTCAAACAATATACCTAACATTTAATTTCATATATCAATATATCAAAACTTGCTTTATAATATAATATCTTACCATGAAATTACAATCCAACACACAGATCATACCTATATATATATATATATATATAGTTAAAATTGTATAAACATAACTTCTGAAACAATTTATATATTCATCTCACCTAATTATTAACTAATAAACAACTACAAAATAATTTAGTAAAAACCCTACGAATCCATATGACCATTCTATGTACTTTTTATTTTCCAACTACCCATACACCATAAAAAAATTCAAAAATAGTAATAATTAATGTCCTCCCCATAAATCAAAAATCAAATAGCTATCCACTGAAAATTTAATCCAAACTTTCAGTTTCTTATCAAGGCAATTATATAATATCTACACTTCTAATTATTAATTATTAAAAATAAATATATATAAACAAAGGTTTGAATGTTTGGATGAGAAGTTACACCTGAAAGACGTGCGGCTGCTCTTCATCTTGGTGCAGGTATGTCTCTCGCTTAATCTCTTATTTTTTTCTGAATTTTTTTTGTTATGTATTAAGAAGTTACGGGCTTAGCCCATTAATTATAAATTTATTAAATTATCTAAATATTATTAATCTATTAATTAACTATAATTATCGAATAGTTTTAAAAAAATTTAAATCACCATCACGACTGATCATAAATGACTCGAAATCACTATCAGGAGAGGTAAAACGATAATTTAATAAAAATAATTATTTTCGGGTCATTACATTATTCACCACTAAAAATCATGTTCGTCCTCGAACATAAGGAAAAGAAGGAAGAATAATTGATTTTATCAAAAGTTTGGGTTATGACCTACTAGTCAGTGTTCATCTCTCTAAGTGAGCTCTTTTTTAAGACCATTCCATTAAGATCAACTAGTAAGAACTGAACCTTCAAATCAAACTTAGTAAGGTCTAAATATTAAGAGCATTATCAAGCCACAAACTAACTCATGAACTCAATTTTAAACTCAAACCCATTGGACCATAACACAACCATCATGACGAATCTTTTCTTGCATAACTAAGATAACCTTCTGAATAAATACTGGCTACAACCAGAAGTGAACCTCAAGCAACCACTGATACTCATAATGCACAAACCATCATGAATCTTATCAAGATTCCCTTTTCATAACATAATATTTTCACGAACTTAAGTTTAAAAAAAAAATATCTTATCTTTAGACATTGGGTACTCATCAAGGGAGAATAAAACTTATCGAACCCAAAGAAGAACAAGATCAAGTAAGCACCCAACATGTGGTACACTCTAAGATGCAGAACCTTTAACAACACTCATAGACAGATTGTAACTCTTTATGTATAGTAGCTCTCCTATAAATTCTCATAAGTAAGGTTGTGCGTGTAGAACTACTTATATAACTTCCAAACAAAACAAACCTATCATAACTGAAATGATCAAGTCTTCCCAAGGATCTCATCATATCAAGGGACATATGAGGATCGGTTCATCCGATCCACCACTAAGAATTCACCCATAGATGTGGAAACACGCGTAATATATGTAGGAATCATACTCCAAATAGTGCCCAATACGAAGAAGGTGGTTACACATGAATATACAGAACCAAAGTCGAATAACACTAGATACTTCTTCCATAGTGTCCATGTCAAACATTTTCATTCATATGACTCTATCTCTTTAGTTTTCTATCTACCCACAATCAACTAGTCTGATCCTTATTACAATCGTATACATACTTGATTTATAAAACCTCACATATTCTTATAGTACTCTGTTCAAGTCATTTTTTTTATGCCAACAAACATCATAACTACACCGGTCATTTACCTTACTCTCAAACAATCACTAGTATCAAAGTCTTCTTAGCAAGCGCATTGTAGCCTCCAAAATTTCCGAATTATGACTCCCTTTCTTTCTATTTAAGCATGCGTTGATAGATATGGGTCCACACCCAAGTTTGATAACACTAATTCCAAATATGATATTATTTCCTCCTCGACATAAAACTATTGAATCACGTTCAATATCATCTCCACACAATCTTTCACATGCAAAGCTTTAACTATCATTCAAACCATCATATATCTAATATCAAACCTTAAGAAATTCTTGATCACTCACATACTTCAATATTCTATAAACTCATAACCTCTACTCACCATCAATGCTTATGTAATACATCATAGCAGTCTATGTTGTCTTATAAATTTAGTAATTTTAATCCCTATAAATCCTTAATAACCTTGTATAATTGTAGGTCCATACTTTTACGGATCCATAAGTCACCTATTATAATCTGAACAGTTTAGCCCCACATAATCTTACACACCTCATTGTTTTTCACTCAAATAAAACCCAATCTTTAGAAAAGGTGATGATAATTCCTAGTAAGTCCATACTATTTCATATCTCACACTCATATCTAAACTCATAGATAAAAAAAATCAATAAATTCTTCAACTACAAACCAAGGGCTTATACGAGAGGTCTTATTCCTTCACTTTTCTTAAGTTCTTCCCGTGACAGAAATTTATAATACCTTGAACTCTTCAATACATCAAAATTTTATTCTTTTATTTATTTATTTATTTATTGCTAACTCACTTACAAGTCTTATTCTTTGTCCAACAACCCATGGTGTTTTTATCTTATCCTCGAAGTCAAAATATTACGTGAAATCCTATTTAGGTATAACAATCAAAAGTAACCAAATTTACTACTCAAATTATTTCTAAGTCCTTCCAAATGCTTCATACTCAATGTGATCAATCATTTCTTACTCCTTACCAATTCATACCTTGACAAAACACACTACCATAAAATCTAAACTCACAATGTAAAACTTGAATTTTGAATTCAACTATGTAGCCCAATCCTTTTATCTATTGACATTAGCTCATACATTGAAAATATTTACAAGTTCGCACATCTTAGCTTATTATTGATCGCCTATCCATCAACCTTGCCACACCCTTTCCTAAAAAGCTAATGGTACCTGTTATAAAACTCAAAACTATAAAAGAACTTATCACCACACTCGATTCGAACTGTGTAGGTTTCATTCTCAATTCTTACCCAATATTTTTTTTTCATCTGATGAACATGTGACACTATTACCATAACCAAAGTGAAACAGATGAAATCACGTGTCCCTGAACTAAATTCTCAACTCCCTAAAGATATATCTTTGTCCTTTTTAATTATAGTAAATATCCATTTTTTCGATTGCCTCTTTTCAATGACTAAAATACATCTCACTAATCCTTTTCCATTTATGACTCTAGCTCTTTTCAATTTTATTCAAACGGAATTTCCAACACATCCTACAACTTTTCATACAACCACATTACTCATCAAATAGTGAAAAATCACAACCTTAGATGCTCGCAAGTCGTTATTACCATCATTCTTAGTTAGCTCTTGTTATCACCACGAAGTCAACTTTGTCATCGAGATGACATCTCAAACAAACTATACTAATCAAATTCAAAAGACTAACACAATTTTATACGCACTTTCTTACTAAAATTCTCAATTACGTTCACACTTGTATACTTGTTGAGACTTCCTTTACTTATAAGCTTATCGTCCTAATGTCAGTCCACTTCCATGGAGCTTACGATGAAATCAACACTCATTTAAAATCACAAAATACATTTCACAACCTGAACACGCTAATATCATACCAAAAATCCACCACTAAAATATTTTTTATAAATAATGTTTAACCCATCCAACCGTAGTAAGAAGCTAGTTGTTTTCTCAAATCAAGTGTGAATGCAATATCAAATCTCATTATACGATCATGTGGTACAATTGATAATTCCTTAAGTAGTTTGTATTCACGCTTAACAATCAATGTATCCGTTTTCATATACCACTAGTAACACATCATGAAAGTTTGTTAAATCCATCACTAGAACACATCATACTATCGAGAAGATTGTATCCAAATAGCCCACATATTTTTATCAATTGAATAACTGCAAAACATTTTCAAATTCATTTCGTATCTAGCCAAGTGATATGCATTATTTCGTAGATCAGATCAATAGCAGAAGTAATACACTCAATAACTCTAAACATAAACATCGATACTATTGTAGTAGTCGTTTTATGATCCTTCTTAACATTCACCCGATCTATGAAATTGCATTGTGATTCTTAACTAAATTGGTTCAACATCATTCTCCCCATTCACTACGAAATTCACACAAGTTATCACAACATTCCTAATTGTAGTTTTCAAATATACATGTTCATTATCTAGTCATCACTTTAATCATTTCACTTCAAATCGTTAAATAACTCTAAATATCGTATATACCACACAAGTAATATTCACTTTACTAGGGTAACTAACATTACATAACCTCTTCAAATTTTTAAACATTTTAAATCTAACCTCACATTCCATAAGTATCACCTCACCTTAGTATCAGATCTAACATCCCAATCATACACGACATCAACTACTCACATGAGAAACTACGCAAGAGTCATCACATAAATGAGAGTGAATGGAATAAAGTGATAAAAATCAAATCAGACCAAGTATGCACGATAGAGATTCAAGAAGTGAAGATTTTTCCTAAAAGTCATTATAGCCCTCGAAGATAAGTATAGACGTCTCCGTACCAATCCTCGAGACTCTGTTTAGACTCGACTTGTACACACGTGATACCTATGAACCTGGGGCTCTGATACCATTTTGTCACGACCCAAAATTTGGGCGTGATGACACTCGTCTTATCCCACCAAGACAAGTCAGCCTAAAATACAACTAAACAATAAAATGCGAAAAATTTACTACAACTTAAATTATACCCCCATAACCTGGTTGTCACGTGTACAAGCCTCTATAGTATTACAATTGATTCAAAAGAAATTATAAGTCTCATATGATATTGTTTCTAGAGTAGAACAAAATCATAAATAGGAGTAAGAAGGTCTGTTGAGAAGACAAACAGCTACCTCACAAATCTCCAAGAAGCCTCGGAAAAGAAGAGAATATATCATAAAGGTCCGGGCTAGTAACCTACAAAAAAAATTGTAGAAGCAAGGGATGAGTACCAAACCACACGGTACTCAGCAAGTAAACCTCTAAACACAAGCTAAGGGGATGAAATACGGATACTCCTTACACCCCAACCGAACCTCCATAACTACAACCTGCATAAAACCAACCCAACCTAACAGTTCACCATTTACAAGAACATATTCTCAGCAATAAGCTCAATATTCATCAATTACACCCTCCACAAGAAGGCACTCACAATATCAGCAAAACACAAGATCAAGTTCATCAAATAGAGGTAACCAAATATCAAATACTTTTCAATCACCAATAAATTACATAATCATAAAGAATGAAGAATGTTATGGGATGCAATGCAATATGACACCATGAAGTGATATGCCTCAGAAAATCCAGTACTCTCTCAACCGTATATACATGATACTCCTCGGAAATACATCGATAGTTCATGACCCATGGGGGACTCGCGAGGTCCATATACCGACACGGACGATCTCCACGTGTCTGTGCGGACGATCTCAACGCACTATCATACATCAAACAAATTCCGCACGGACGATCTCTACGTGCCCAAATCATAATCATAGCTTTTCTATCGCACGGACGATCTCCACGTGCCCAAATAATCATAACTCGATCTCAACACGGACGATCTCCACGTGTTAGACCTTTACTCAAATACCCAATGTCATGTCAATGCATGTGCACAATATGATATCAAATAAAGGAGATGATGCAACATATCAATAAATCAAATGTCACTATGACATATAATCATCTCAATTATCACAATTATACGGGTTCAATAAAGAACCAATCACACATAATAAATCAAATCAATAATATATCAGTTAATACTCACATGCTTTGACATTCTCGGATTACAATCCACATTCTATAGTATTAGACCTTTCCATTATAATACCGGTACTCGTTCCATTCTCAACACACCACATACAAACAAATAATCACATCATTTTTTTATTACCCCTTTTTATCATTAGAATTAATCAAATTTTTATCATTAGAATTAATCAATGTGGACAAGTCAACCCTCACAAAGTCTCATTACTCCCAAACATGTACCACCAGAAAATACACGCATTTCATACACTTAGCAAGTGTTTAGAAATCCACTTGCCTCAAATAACCGAACAATCACTCCGGGACTTGAGTCTTCCACTTTCCTTTGAACTTTCAAATCAATGCAATCTATTCACGAAAATAATTGCGATAAGATTTCTAATTTAACAACACCTATATTACTATAATCGAGTTTCTAATTCTTGATGTCAACCCATACACTACATATTATCCTCCTAAATTTGAAGTCTAGAATTAAGTCTAATTTCCTACAAATATCATATACAAATATCATAAATTTGACAATATTCATCTCAAACAATATACCTAACATTTAATTTCATATATCAATATATCAAAACTTGCTTTATAATATAATATCTTACCATGAAATTACAATCCAACACACAGATCATACCTATATATATATATATATATATAGTTAAAATTGTATAAACATAACTTCTGAAACAATTTATATATTCATCTCACCTAATTATTAACTAATAAACAACTACAAAATAATTTAGTAAAAACCCTACGAATCCATATGACCATTCTATGTACTTTTTATTTTCCAACTACCCATACACCATAAAAAAATTCAAAAATAGTAATAATTAATGTCCTCCCCATAAATCAAAAATCAAATAGCTATCCACTGAAAATTTAATCCAAACTTTCAGTTTCTTATCAAGGCAATTATATAATATCTACACTTCTAATTATTAATTATTAAAAATAAATATATATAAACAAAGGTTTGAATGTTTGGATGAGAAGTTACACCTGAAAGACGTGCGGCTGCTCTTCATCTTGGTGCAGGTATGTCTCTCGCTTAATCTCTTATTTTTTTCTGAATTTTTTTTGTTATGTATTAAGAAGTTACGGGCTTAGCCCATTAATTATAAATTTATTAAATTATCTAAATATTATTAATCTATTAATTAACTATAATTATCGAATAGTTTTAAAAAAATTTAAATCACCATCACGACTGATCATAAATGACTCGAAATCACTATCAGGAGAGGTAAAACGATAATTTAATAAAAATAATTATTTTCGGGTCATTACATTATTCACCACTAAAAATCATGTTCGTCCTCGAACATAAGGAAAAGAAGGAAGAATAATTGATTTTATCAAAAGTTTGGGTTATGACCTACTAGTCAGTGTTCATCTCTCTAAGTGAGCTCTTTTTTAAGACCATTCCATTAAGATCAACTACTAAGAACTGAACCTTCAAATCAAACTTAGTAAGGTCTAAATATTAAGAGCATTATCAAGCCACAAACTAACTCATGAACTCAATTTTAAACTCAAACCCATTGGACCATAACACAACCATCATGACGAATCTTTTCTTGCATAACTAAGATAACCTTCTGAATAAATACTGGCTACAACCAGAAGTGAACCTCAAGCAACCACTGATACTCATAATGCACAAACCATCATGAATCTTATCAAGATTCCCTTTTCATAACATAATATTTTCACGAACTTAAGTTTAAAAAAAAAATATCTTATCTTTAGACATTGGGTACTCATCAAGGGAGAATAAAACTTATCGAACCCAAAGAAGAACAAGATCAAGTAAGCACCCAACATGTGGTACACTCTAAGATGCAGAACCTTTAACAACACTCATAGACAGATTGTAACTCTTTATGTATAGTAGCTCTCCTATAAATTCTCATAAGTAAGGTTGTGCGTGTAGAACTACTTATATAACTTCCAAACAAAACAAACCTATCATAACTGAAATGATCAAGTCTTCCCAAGGATCTCATCATATCAAGGGACATATGAGGATCGGTTCATCCGATCCACCACTAAGAATTCACCCATAGATGTGGAAACACGCGTAATATATGTAGGAATCATACTCCAAATAGTGCCCAATACGAAGAAGGTGGTTACACATGAATATACAGAACCAAAGTCGAATAACACTAGATACTTCTTCCATAGTGTCCATGTCAAACATTTTCATTCATATGACTCTATCTCTTTAGTTTTCTATCTACCCACAATCAACTAGTCTGATCCTTATTACAATCGTATACATACTTGATTTATAAAACCTCACATATTCTTATAGTACTCTGTTCAAGTCATTTTTTTTATGCCAACAAACATCATAACTACACCGGTCATTTACCTTACTCTCAAACAATCACTAGTATCAAAGTCTTCTTAGCAAGCGCATTGTAGCCTCCAAAATTTCCGAATTATGACTCCCTTTCTTTCTATTTAAGCATGCGTTGATAGATATGGGTCCACACCCAAGTTTGATAACACTAATTCCAAATATGATATTATTTCCTCCTCGACATAAAACTATTGAATCACGTTCAATATCATCTCCACACAATCTTTCACATGCAAAGCTTTAACTATCATTCAAACCATCATATATCTAATATCAAACCTTAAGAAATTCTTGATCACTCACATACTTCAATATTCTATAAACTCATAACCTCTACTCACCATCAATGCTTATGTAATACATCATAGCAGTCTATGTTGTCTTATAAATTTAGTAATTTTAATCCCTATAAATCCTTAATAACCTTGTATAATTGTAGGTCCATACTTTTACGGATCCATAAGTCACCTATTATAATCTGAACAGTTTAGCCCCACATAATCTTACACACCTCATTGTTTTTCACTCAAATAAAACCCAATCTTTAGAAAAGGTGATGATAATTCCTAGTAAGTCCATACTATTTCATATCTCACACTCATATCTAAACTCATAGATAAAAAAAATCAATAAATTCTTCAACTACAAACCAAGGGCTTATACGAGAGGTCTTATTCCTTCACTTTTCTTAAGTTCTTCCCGTGACAGAAATTTATAATACCTTGAACTCTTCAATACATCAAAATTTTATTCTTTTATTTATTTATTTATTTATTGCTAACTCACTTACAAGTCTTATTCTTTGTCCAACAACCCATGGTGTTTTTATCTTATCCTCGAAGTCAAAATATTACGTGAAATCCTATTTAGGTATAACAATCAAAAGTAACCAAATTTACTACTCAAATTATTTCTAAGTCCTTCCAAATGCTTCATACTCAATGTGATCAATCATTTCTTACTCCTTACCAATTCATACCTTGACAAAACACACTACCATAAAATCTAAACTCACAATGTAAAACTTGAATTTTGAATTCAACTATGTAGCCCAATCCTTTTATCTATTGACATTAGCTCATACATTGAAAATATTTACAAGTTCGCACATCTTAGCTTATTATTGATCGCCTATCCATCAACCTTGCCACACCCTTTCCTAAAAAGCTAATGGTACCTGTTATAAAACTCAAAACTATAAAAGAACTTATCACCACACTCGATTCGAACTGTGTAGGTTTCATTCTCAATTCTTACCCAATATTTTTTTTTCATCTGATGAACATGTGACACTATTACCATAACCAAAGTGAAACAGATGAAATCACGTGTCCCTGAACTAAATTCTCAACTCCCTAAAGATATATCTTTGTCCTTTTTAATTATAGTAAATATCCATTTTTTCGATTGCCTCTTTTCAATGACTAAAATACATCTCACTAATCCTTTTCCATTTATGACTCTAGCTCTTTTCAATTTTATTCAAACGGAATTTCCAACACATCCTACAACTTTTCATACAACCACATTACTCATCAAATAGTGAAAAATCACAACCTTAGATGCTCGCAAGTCGTTATTACCATCATTCTTAGTTAGCTCTTGTTATCACCACGAAGTCAACTTTGTCATCGAGATGACATCTCAAACAAACTATACTAATCAAATTCAAAAGACTAACACAATTTTATACGCACTTTCTTACTAAAATTCTCAATTACGTTCACACTTGTATACTTGTTGAGACTTCCTTTACTTATAAGCTTATCGTCCTAATGTCAGTCCACTTCCATGGAGCTTACGATGAAATCAACACTCATTTAAAATCACAAAATACATTTCACAACCTGAACACGCCAATATCATACCAAAAATCCACCACTAAAATATTTTTTATAAATAATGTTTAACCCATCCAACCGTAGTAAGAAGCTAGTTGTTTTCTCAAATCAAGTGTGAATGCAATATCAAATCTCATTATACGATCATGTGGTACAATTGATAATTCCTTAAGTAGTTTGTATTCACGCTTAACAATCAATGTATCCGTTTTCATATACCACTAGTAACACATCATGAAAGTTTGTTAAATCCATCACTAGAACACATCATACTATCGAGAAGATTGTATCCAAATAGCCCACATATTTTTATCAATTGAATAACTGCAAAACATTTTCAAATTCATTTCGTATCTAGCCAAGTGATATGCATTATTTCGTAGATCAGATCAATAGCAGAAGTAATACACTCAATAACTCTAAACAAGTAAACATCGATACTATTGTAGTAGTCGTTTTATGATCCTTCTTAACATTCACCCGATCTATGAAATTGCATTGTGATTCTTAACTAAATTGGTTCAACATCATTCTCCCCATTCACTACGAAATTCACACAAGTTATCACAACATTCCTAATTGTAGTTTTCAAATATACATGTTCATTATCTAGTCATCACTTTAATCATTTCACTTCAAATCGTTAAATAACTCTAAATATCGTATATACCACACAAGTAATATTCACTTTACTAGGGTAACTAACATTACATAACCTCTTCAAATTTTTAAACATTTTAAATCTAACCTCACATTCCATAAGTATCACCTCACCTTAGTATCAGATCTAACATCCCAATCATACACGACATCAACTACTCACATGAGAAACTACGCAAGAGTCATCACATAAATGAGAGTGAATGGAATAAAGTGATAAAAATCAAATCAGACCAAGTATGCACGATAGAGATTCAAGAAGTGAAGATTTTTCCTAAAAGTCATTATAGCCCTCGAAGATAAGTATAGACGTCTCCGTACCAATCCTCGAGACTCTGTTTAGACTCGACTTGTACACACGTGATACCTATGAACCTGGGGCTCTGATACCATTTTGTCACGACCCAAAATTTGGGCGTGATGACACTCGTCTTATCCCACCAAGACAAGTCAGCCTAAAATACAACTAAACAATAAAATGCGAAAAATTTACTACAACTTAAATTATACCCCCATAACCTGGTTGTCACGTGTACAAGCCTCTATAGTATTACAATTGATTCAAAAGAAATTATAAGTCTCATATGATATTGTTTCTAGAGTAGAACAAAATCATAAATAGGAGTAAGAAGGTCTGTTGAGAAGACAAACAGCTACCTCACAAATCTCCAAGAAGCCTCGGAAAAGAAGAGAATATATCATAAAGGTCCGGGCTAGTAACCTACAAAAAAAATTGTAGAAGCAAGGGATGAGTACCAAACCACACGGTACTCAGCAAGTAAACCTCTAAACACAAGCTAAGGGGATGAAATACGGATACTCCTTACACCCCAACCGAACCTCCATAACTACAACCTGCATAAAACCAACCCAACCTAACAGTTCACCATTTACAAGAACATATTCTCAGCAATAAGCTCAATATTCATCAATTACACCCTCCACAAGAAGGCACTCACAATATCAGCAAAACACAAGATCAAGTTCATCAAATAGAGGTAACCAAATATCAAATACTTTTCAATCACCAATAAATTACATAATCATAAAGAATGAAGGATGTTATGGGATGCAATGCAATATGACACCATGAAGTGATATGCCTCAGAAAATCCAGTACTCTCTCCACCGTATATACATGATACTCCTCGGAAATACATCCAGAGTTCATGACCCATGGGGGACTCGCGAGGTCCATATACCGACACGGACGATCTCCATGTGTCTGTGCGGACGATCTCAAAGCACTATCATAAATCAAACAAATTCCGCACGGACGATCTCTACGTGCCCAAATCATAATCATAGCTTTTCTATCGCACGGACGATCTCCACGTGCCCAAATAATCATAACTCGATCTCAACACGGACGATCTCCACGTGTTAGACCTTTACTCAAATACCCAATGTCATGTCAATGCATGTGCACAATATGATATCAAATAAAGGAGATGATGCAACATCTCAATAAATCAAATGTCACTATGACATATAATCATCTCAATTATCACAATTATACGGGTTCAATAAAGAACCAATCACACATAATAAATCAAATCAATAATATATCAGTTAATACTCACATGCTTTGGCATTCTCGGATTACAATCCACATTCTATAGTATTAAACCTTTCCATTATAATACCGGTACTCGTTCCATTCTCAACACACCACATACAAACAAATAATCACATCATTTTTTTATTACCCCTTTTTATCATTAGAATTAATGAACTTTTTATCATTAGAATTAATCAATGTGGACAAGTCAACCCTCACAAAGTCTCATTACTCCCAAACATGTACCACCAGAAAATACACGCATTTCATACACTTAGCAAGTGTTTAGAAATCCACTTGCCTGAAATAACCGAACAATCACTCCGGGACATGAGTCTTCCACTTTCCTTTGAACTTTCAAATCAATGCAATCTATTCACGAAAATAATTGCGATAAGATTTCTAATTTAACAACACCTATATTACTATAATCGAGTTTCTAATTCTTGATGTCAACCCATACACTACATATCATCCTCCTAAATTTGAAGTCTAGAATTAAGTCTAATTTCCTACAAATATCATAAATTTGACAATATTCATCTCAAACAATATACCTAACATTTAATTTCATATATCAATATATCAAAACTTGCTTAATAATATAATATCTTACCATGAAATTACAATCCAACACACAGATCATACCTATATATATATATATATATATATATATATATATATATATATATATATATATATGAAATATAGTTAAAATTGTATAAACATAACTTCTGAAACAATTTATATATTCATCTCACCTAATTATTAACTAATAAACAACTACAAAATAATTTAGTAAAAACCCTACGAATCCATATGACCATTCTATGTACTTTTTATTTTCCAACTACCCATACACCATAAAATAATTCAAAAATAGTAATAATTAATGTCCTCCCCAAAAATCAAAAATCAAATAGCTATCCACTGAAAATTTAATCCAAACTTTCAGTTTCTTATCAAGGCAATTATATAATATCTACACTTCTAATTATTAATTATTAAAAATAAATATATATAAACAAAGGTTTGAATGTTTGGATGAGAAGTTACACCTGAAAGACGTGCGTCTGCTCTTCATCTTGGTGCAGGTATGTCTCTCGCTTAATCTCTTATTTTTTTTCTGAATTTTTTTTGTTATGTATTAAGAAGTTACGGGCTTAGCCCATTAATTATAAATTTAATAAATTATCTAAATATTATTAATGTATTAATTAACTATAATTATCGAATAGTTTTAAAAAAATTTAAATCACCATCACGACTGATCATAAATGACTCGAAATCACTATCAGGAGAGGTAAAACGATAATTTAATAAAAATAATTATTTTCGGGTCATTACAAGTTCATACATAGGAGAAGAAAATCAGTGCACAAAGTAGCTTTAGTAATTAGACCACTAATATGCAACTATACCAACAGAGCCTGTAGTTAAAAGTAACTACACTTCCCGGCAGCGGCGCCATTTTGATGCTTCAATATGTGTATCTTTTATATTTCTTGATCAATGACACTAACCTACAGTTTGAGTGTCTACAAATCGAAGCTAGTAAAGTAAGCCAACCAAGGGTTGGGGTCTTATTCCAAGGGAGTGATAGTGAAAGTAGTAGTTACTTTGAATTTAGTTCTAAATACTGATAGATCATGACATTTTCTAGTTCTACAAAAATTAAATTCAATTTGTGACACCAAAGTGTCCAATGTAAAAAAAAAAGATTTCACAGGTAGTAGAATACGAAAAATAAAGGACAAAACAAGTATTGAAGAGAGTTCTTGGGGTGTGACCGCAATCTATGTTGACACAAAATAATGGGCACATGATTTTGATAGGAAAATTTGCAAGACAATTGTGACTAGGCTATGTTTTTGGTTAAAGTAAAGAAAGTTCCCTCTCGGGCAACATACCCCATATCAAATGGGTTCCTCTCAGACACCACTCATCTAAACAAACCAGCCTACGCCTTTCCACACCCTGACCATTCGATAGAGGTTGCTTGGATATGGGACTAGGAGGGCTGAGCCTCATGTCGACCCATTCCTCAGTCCATCGGTCTACTGGTCTTGGTGTCGCGACCTCCCTCTTGGGCAAGTCGAAAATACATGGGTGGTTTTGCATTTGAAACTACAAACCCATTAAATTAAACCACAACATGTAGGTGAAATCATAATTAAAATGCATATTATCCTATCAGCAAGCAAGACCCGATAGTAATATCAACACATATTTGCTAAATCACACCCTAAGAATGGGGGGTTTTAGCCACACATAATTCAATAATCAAATATACTAAAAATGATAAAGTAATCAAGTAGTATAATATATTAAATCTTAAAAATAGCAAAGGAAGGTAAATGGAGAAGAATCAATTCCAAGTTTGGAAGGAGAACTTCTTTCTTCAAGCTTCCTAAAAACCCTCTCCAAATTTGAGAGAAAACTTAAGAATAAAGTTTCTAAAATAAATATTAAGTTTATATTTTTTACTCTCTAAGATTATCTTCTAAACAATAAAACAGTTCAGTGCTTATAGACTTCAGATTTAGTGATGGTGGATCCATTCGTCATATTCAGTCGTGAATCGCCGAGCGATTCGGTGACTCGACCTTTCTCTAGTTCGTCGCCATTTGTGGCATGTTTTAATATCCATGGATGCGGTATCGTTGGGTGGAATAACACTGCTTCGTTGAATTATTCGGTGAAGCATCGACTACTTCTTTTCGTTGCCTTTTGATCCACCTCCTTCACGACTCACATGCTGTAACATAAAATGGTACTTTTTTACACGGCGTATCGCTAAGTGTGCTTGGCGATGCATACTTTGAATCTTTAGCTCTTTTCATCCGTTTTGTGCCTAAGTCTCATGATCATACCAAATCCCCAAATACCTGAAACTTAGAAGTTTTTATCAGGTATTGAGATAACATACACAATTGAGGACACTATTTGCATTAAATAAGGCCCTAGATGAGTACTATTTGAGGAATTATCAAACCCAAACCAAAACAATTAGCATACCGTAATGTGGTACCCAATGCCATAGTTATGTTGGAACTCGGTAATCTGATCCTAGTTAGTTAGGCTGGAATGTGGCAATCTTATCCCATATTTATGTCGGAATATGACAATCCAATCCTAGTTAGTTATGTTGGAACGTGGCAATCCGATGCTTTAGCACACCACAATCACAAATGCAAGTACACTCTCAAGTTATCTAATCAAGAAGTGATTAATGCATAAATTCATTCATCTATTTCATTTACAACAACTGTGATCAATAATACAACATTCATATACATACAAGTATCATAATGAAGCATGAACATACATACATTACACAATCTTAGAATCACAAACATCACCTACCTCGAATCCAAGTTTGAATTTGCTAAGGAGCTTGAATCTTACCTTTTCGTATTCTTTCCGCTTGCTCTAGGTCTACAAATAATTAATATACGCAAGGATCAACAAACAATATCCAATTACCTGGATTATAATCAATAATATCAACCCTAGGTCAACCGTTGATCTCATGTATCAAAACAAGGGCTTTTCCCACCATAGTTTCCAATTCAAAACCCTCCCCATTGTTAATAGGACAAGAAAATAGATTCCACGAATCGAAAAATTCGGATGGTGAAAAGATTAGCTTTAGCCTCAAGAATGGTGAAAAACTGTCAAGAAGTCATACGGGGTCGTTCCTTAGTTCTCAAAGTCAAAAAGTGCAAAGTAAAGATGTTTTAGGGTCTATTTACGACTTTAAGTTGCGTCTGACCTGCCACAATGACACCTATCCCGATATAGCAGCCCCGCCAGAGACACTAAATTTAGCATCAAAGTTTCTTGCACGAAACAGTGAGACATTTAATTAATTACAAGACCACCATTCCACAACACACCTCTAACCAATGACACTCCACTAAGAAAATACCGTTTACGCTAAGATCGATTTCGGGAGTTCTACTCGCGCGAATTCAATTTTGTAAAGTCATACACGTTCCTTAACGTCTTATCTAACTACTCATGTAATCAAAATTATAAATCAATCAACCTATTTCTACCACATTTCCCTACACCTTAATGACTCCGAATTTTATCCAAATCTAGACTAGGTTGAGAAAAGTTTTCTGGCCCCAATTCTTTTCTGATTGGTTTTTCCCAAACGATGAAAATTAGGACGTTACAAAGTGCAATATTACAAATGGGGTCTGAAAATGACAGTATGTATGTACACGTTATCCATATAAGGTAAATGTTGTTTCCGATAGACCCTTAATTTAAGTAAAGTGAACCCTTCTTAACAGATGCAAAGAATATCTCTCCTCTTTCTACTTTCCACTAGCTAGCTAGAAATAGTGATCGGTTTGCTGAGGTGTACTAAACATTGAAAGTTAGATGGTTGAGGTAATGTCACACATGTTTGGAGAATATAAAGATAAACTGTAAAATGGAAAAAAAAACACAATGTATTAGGATGTAACTGATAAGTAGCATTATATTACTACTGATCACCTTTGTTTGAAATTTTATTGATAGAAAGAATTTTTTTTTAAACAAAAGGCTTCTATAACATTAAATATATGTCTAATAGCTTTTATTAGATAGTATACCTGTGTTTTTTCGCTTATCATTCAATGCATACTAATAAAAGTAGAAAAAACATTTAAGATAAAGATGATTAAAGTTCAACATGTATCAAGTGAAAGAAATGAAGCCTTTGTTGATTTATGGGATCTAAAGAAACATTCAAGCATGCCTATAAAAAGGGAGAAAACTAAAGTTGACTTTAAAAAGGGAATTGTGAAGTTTTCTACGAATGTCGAGTCTTTCCATCATCTCCTCTTCGATTATCAAAGTGGACATTTTATTACGTGATTTAATATCTACTGTAGGGAGATATCAATAACATCGGAGCAAACTCTTTCTTTTTCTTCTGGGTGGACATTAGTTATTTGATATAATTGAAGCCATTTTTTTCTGTTGTATTCTGGAAACCATTTTTTGTATATTGTTTTATATGTAATTATGAAATATTTTATTTGTCTTCTACTAGTAAATGTAACCATGTCATTATCAATAATTCTCTGTTTAAGAAAGTTTTTGGCTTTGAATATACCAGTGATACATCGTTCATGCGTGGAAATGTATGGCCTGATCAGTTTGAAACCTCGTTGGAAGATGCTAAAGTTATTTTGGCTGAAACTGGGGCTGCCGTCTCTAACTTTAGTCCCCTATAACTTGGTTTTGAGAATCGAATCTCGCCCATATTGTGGCTACAACTCTGGTTCCACGAAATGGCTCTTTTAGCAAAATCTCCAATAGAGTTATATTTCACTACAAGAAAAAGTCTTTATTAAGACCAATATTTAAGGACGAGTCTATATTCTTGTCTCTAAATATACCTATTGGGACGAGATTATATTTCGATCCTTATTGATATATGTTGTTGTGAAGAGATTAAATTCGGTCCGTAAAAGATGTTACTTACTAGTCCCTAAATGTAATTGGATACATATTTTGAGGCTTGAGCGGGAAAGTTTTCCACCAATATGAAAAATTTTGTTTTATCAAAATTTGAGGCGCTAAAAAATTTATTCTAAAAGTAAAATGATAAAAACTTATTCTCAAAATAGAAGCTTGTCCTAAAAGTTGCCCTAATGTCTTTAGCTCACCACCACAACTGATGCATAAAGAAACCTAGCTGCCCTAGCTAATCTTAACGATGCTCTGCCCCTTTAATGAATAGATGTGTTTTCTTCTTTGTGATGTTGTTGTCTCCCCTAATCTCAATGACATATTGATAAACCTTTCTTCTTCTTCCTCGTGTTGTTGCTGCTCGATCTGGTAGAAATAGAATCCATTAAAGCTTTGCTTGAGATAAAATTTCAGGTGTGTTCATTCTTCTAATCGAGTTGTTGTTGTGCTGTGGATAGATGTGTATTCTTCTTTGTGCAATTTTTGTCTCCCCTAACCTCAACGACATATTGATAAAGTTGTCTTCTACTTCCTCGCGTTGTTGGTGCTTGATCTGGTAGAAACATAATCCATTAAAGCTTTGCTCGAGAAAAGATTACAGGTGTGTCTATTCTTCATATCGAGTTGTTGTTGTGCTTTGGATAGATGTGTATTCTTCTTTGTGCTGTTGTTTTCTCCCCTAATCTCAACCGCATATTGATAAAGGTATATTATTCTTCTTCGCATTGTTGCAGCTCGATCTGGTAGAAACAGAATCCATTAAAGCTTTGCTCGAGAAAAAAATTCAGTTGTGTTCATTCTTGTGATTGAGTTGTTGTTGTGCTGTTCGAAATATAATCCAACACAGCTTTGCTTATGACAACATTTCAGGTGAGTTCATCTTCGAGTAATGACTTGTAATATAATGACTCGTCTTCTTGGTTACAAGTAACTATTAGAAACTGCAAGTAAAAAAATATAGATGTGAAAGACTGATTTTGTGGGCAGCCATTGAGGTAACAAATTTACACTTGATGTACAACTTTTCCATCCATTTTACACTTGTTTATGATTTTTTAGTGTTACCTGCTACATCAATGTTGTTGTCCATATAGCAGCTGTTGTACAACTTTTGAATCCACTATACACATGATTCTTATTTATATCTTTCATTAATTGAAGTTTTAAACTTAATGTACACTTGTTCATATAACAGGATGAACAACTTATGATGCCTCTCTTTTTTCTGAAAAAAATAACTTAAGTCATGTTTCAATTGTTGTAGAACAAATTTGAGAGTGTTGATATGAATGATCATCGTGATCATATCTTTGGATAGATGAATGAATTATGGAATAAATGGAGAGGACACTTGCATACAAAATATGTGAAGGACAAGCCTATCCAACAGTCTCTTAAGAATGTCCCAAGTGGACTAGACAAAAAAGAATGGGAATAGTCTTCTGAATGTTTATTTTCTTCTGAATGTTTTATTTTCTTCTGAATGTTTTCAGGTATGCCTATTGAGTTAATAGTCTATTTTTTTACTCTTTTCTTTAGTTTGATTTCCCTCATTAGTACACAATAGACCTGAACACAAAGCTAAGTATAGAACATATCTACTGTATAGTGTCTTAGTATTATTTATGCACCAACTAGATAATACATGACTAATTTATTAATTCTTGAATCCGGGCAAGCACATTTATCTTGTAAGTTTAGGATGCAATGGTAAGTAAAGAATTCATTTTTTGTTCTAAAGTATAGGAAAATTGTATAAACAAGGTGCAAATTTCACATGGTCTCTTAACAGAGACAAAGTCATGATCTTTATAATAATTTGTTTTATCCACGTAAGATTGTTAGTAGTTGTAGTAGAGACAACTTTATAATTGAAACTTGTGATACATCTGGAGCTGTCCAATTATCCTCCAATGCATTATCTCTGTTTCTGTAAGGATTAAATGTGCCAATGGAGACTTTCTCTGGACATCTTTTCTCCATTTTTGAATTTGTTGTTAATAAAAGTGAACCTTTGAAAATACAGGCTTTGAAAGAGACTCTGAAGATAATTGTTATACATGGTATATTTTTGCAGTTTATTGAGATTTTTCGTCAAATACTTACACCATAAGTTGTCAACAAAAAGATAAGAGTACAAATACTTGTCAAGAATCTTGTATTTTTTGAGAATTAGTATTAGCAAATAAGATGCATGTGTTACAACATTTCAGCTCTTTACTACATCTTGCTATGACTAGCTCATATTCCTGACTCAAATTTGAAAATAAATTATTTATGTCTATGATCTCAGTTTTTTTAAGAACTTGCATTAAAATCTTACTGTTAACAAATACAGGCAAGAAGCACTAGAAATGCAGCTAATCGAGCAAAGTTGAAGATGCTTCATCATATTGGTAGTTAGATTATTTATCAAAAGGTATTATCATAAAATTATTTTTCTAAATGAAATACTTATGAGGTGTGTTGTTTGAAATGTTTGACTTTGATGTAATAGGCGGAAAAGATGGAAATCCACCAGATTTGGCAACTATTTTCTTTGAGACTTGTAAGAAAGATAACAAGCTTATTGAACCTGAAGCAATTGAAAAACATGTGAGTTTTGTAAATTAAATATGTTAATTACTTAAATTTGTTATATGTTATAATAGAAAATATTCTTAGATATATTTTGTAGGCTCAACTCGAAAATATAATTCAAGCAGATCCATCCCTGCCTGCATAGAGATTGTTGAAAAATGTTGTCGACCTCAAAATCGTTGCTACATATTTGGTTTTGGGGGTGGATTAAAGGAAAAAGACTTGAAAGGCGAAACTTCTTCTAAAGCTGAATTGCTATCTGCGCTACGTTCAACTCGAGAAGATATCAAATCTTTGAATGAAGAGAACAAATCCTTGAATGAGGAAAACAAATCCTTGAACAATCGTTTGTCTACCTTAGAATATGCGATGAAAGAAGTAATAAAAATGAGAGAACTCTTCATGGCTCATCAATCACATGTAGCAGCTCCAACATCGTCCTTTTCAATTGAATGACCACTACATTTTCAGCTAACCAAGTTAATAACAATATACCAAACTTTTAAATTTATTTTGTTGAAATTTAACACCATAATCAATGTGTGATCATATATGAATATATGGGTCTTTAAACGTGAAGAATATTCATGTAACATTGCTACCAACTGCCAGAAATATGGAATAACAAACTTGTTTTCAGTAACATTGCTGCTCTATTTTAAAATTTTATGCCACATGTTGTTACAACAACTCGTCTTTTATGTTAGTACTTCTTAGAGAATAGTTAAAGTTAAATTTTAACTGTTAATTTCTTTTTTTTAAAAAAGTTGGTTAGAGGTGGAGATGAGTTGAGCAGAGGTGACTAGACAAGACGAGGTAAGGCGAGAGACAGATCCATTGCCTTAATCAGTTCTAATGGTTCATATTTAAGATTTATTCTCTTACATTTCAGCTTTATTCTCTTAGTATGTCATATTGAATTTAGTTGGAAGAGAATATTATTGCCTCGTCTATTGGGATTTAGTCTCCACCCCTACATGCTAGGATATGTTGTACCTGTTCAACAATCACCCTACAATGTCAAATTTTTTTCTTCTACTCATTGTATCTTGTACAACAAGGTTCTTTAATTATTTTAATCTGGAATTGCAAGTTAGAGGAGTGTAAACTTTGTGACCCAGAAAGTCAGCTGGTATGCTAATTTCAGTCCATTTGAAAATTGACTCAATAAAAATACTATAGTCCACCTTGATTTGCTCCCTGCGACTATGGCTGATCCAAGGGTTCCCAAGCCTATAGAGCCGCTGCCTGCATTCAAATATTATATTAGTGTATGAATAATGACCTTTGTGAATCAGGTGCACTATTTCTGCTGACTAAGTTTTAATTTGTAGATTGGAGATATTTCGTAGAGCTGTCATTTTCTGTCCTATTACTAGAGCTAGTAGTTCTGAATGTAGAGCGTTGATAAAATTTGTTCTTGTTGAAAGTCCTGTTATCCCAGAGACGTTGTTGTCACACATGTCTCCTCCTGCTCCCGCATTTTTGGTAGATTAGTTATTAAAGTCATTCGTGTTTAGTTTGTATCCCGACTACGGCGGTACCCAGCTCTGTTTGCACCGCCTACTTGTCTATAGTTGTATGCAAAGTTAGTGATTGTTTAGAGAATAGTTGGAGTTACATTTGAACTGTTAATTTATTTAAACAAAGTCAGTTAGATGAGGAGACGAGTTGAGGTGAGGTGACGAGATAAGACGAGATGAGTCGAGAGACTGATGCATTGCCTTCAAATAAAAATAAGAAGGCGTAACATCTAGATGAATTAAGAACAATTGTACATATCTTTTATGATGAATTTTTTTTTATTTTCCACACAACTTCTTAACGGCATAAATTAGTTTTGAAATTTTCTACTATGCTGCTACAATATCGCTGCCAGCTACCCTGCTTAAATGGTTTCTGCCGAGATATTGTTAATCTAGCTCGTCTATTATGCTAATTCATTCCATTTGTTTATATTATCTACCTAATGTTATTTTGTCTTTCTTGAAAATAGATTTTGGATTCTTGGCTAATGTATCTCAATGTTTTCTAATAGATTTTTCTTATTTCTTGCAGCTTCTGCTGATGTTTCCGTATATCACTTGACAAAGACTGTTTTTTGCCAGACTTTTGTTCATACTTCAGTGAAGATGCAAGTTTAGAAGATGCACTAACTCGTTATTAATAATTTGTTATTAATGTTCTGCAACACTTTGGATGTTATCCAAGTATTTTTGTTCAACGAATATATCGAAACTAACATCATAGGTGGTTACCAATTTATTGTAATTAATCGCACTACTATCTCTATCTTCCTACACCATTTCACTATATGATCCTTTTTGTATCCATATAGTTTAGTAATTATTTTTGTATTTTTTGATGAATATAGATTCTTGTGATATTAATGGCTCTCTGATCAAAGGTGGTCGGTTAGAGACCACAATTATTGGTCGTCTCTAATGGTCAAAATAGGACCAAAGTTGTTGCTCGTCTTTAAAGCTATTTTAGGACCAAATTGTTGTTCATCTTTAAAACTACTCTAGGACCAGTTTTTTAAGGTCGTTATAGATGTTCTAGGAACAAATTTTTCATACTCTCTAATTCTTTTTTAGGACGAGGTCACACTCGTCTCTAAAAGTATATTTGGACCAAATTGCGTTCAGTCACAAAAGAGTATTCACGACATGAATACCGATGATATAAGAGGTCTAATTGAGACCAGGTATTTGGTCCCTAAAATGATCTCACGACAAGAGATTTGGACCGTCGCAAAACTATTTAGGGACGAGTTTACTTACCAATAGCGACTGTACTTTCTAGGACGAGTGACGACCAGGTTTTTCTGGTCTTAGTTTCGAATTTGAGACCAGATTATAACTTTCAGGGACTAGAATTCCCTTCGTTAAAGACTGTTTTTCTTGTAGTGTTTGTTGTTTACTGTCTGCTGAAGAAGATCAATATAAATTGTGCTCTGTAGGTCCGCGAATACATGGTTAAATGTTTTGAAGATACGAACTCCAGTGCAAGCTTACCCTATGGACTACTTATCTCTAGAATTATTGTCGATTCTCTTGTGGATCTCTCTAACTACACAGTCCTACATTTATTGATGCTACATATGATACTCGAACTTTTTCGAGCATGGATTATGTGTTTATTAACGAGAAATGGTATTAGAAGGAGTCTGTCCAATTTAGGGTTGATACACCCCGGGCTACTAGAATATGTGCTGACTCTGCAGCATTGCTCCTCAAGGAGGCTGAACACATTAAGGTACGGCTCAAAGGTCTTGAATTTCATATGCAGGTTTTACAAGATGCCTTTCGAAAATTGTTGCAACTCCACAAGGACTCCAGTATCGATATTGGAAAGCTTCGGCTTGAGATGGGAGGATGATCAGGACCTCTTTCTTTTTCTTGTGGGTGGAGATTACTTATTTGATGTTATTGAAGCCATTGTTTTATGTTGTATTCTGGAAACCTTTTCTTGTATATTGCTTTATATGTAATTTTGAAATATTTGATTTGTCTTATGCTAGTAATGTCCGCATTTTTTAATAAGACGAGGGGTTCCCAAGTTATTTAACTTTTCTTTTATATTCTTAAAGTAACAGTTAACATATATACTACTGTAAAAATCTCTATAAGTTTATTGTATTGGCATATACTTATAAAAGAATCAAGTACCTCAATTTTTTTTACTAATGAACTTTTATTCCATAAGTAAAACTTATGAATTTCTAACCTATTATCAACAATTTTTGAAAAATCAATATTTATTTACCAACACATTTTCTCTACGTTACTAACATTTCTAACGGATTACTAATGTAGATTTTTTGTTATTGAATTTTCCAACTGATTACTTACAAAATTTAAAATATAAACAACCAAATTTACTAACCTATTTGCTATTCGTTAGTGAAGATAATAACCGGATACCAACCATGTTTTTGTTGGTAAATTTGCCAACGAAAATGTTAGAGTCAATTTTCATAAATTACCAACAAAATCATCTGGTGGTTACCAACTAATTTTTGGTAATTATGTTTACCAACGATTATAATTTGTTGGCAAAATTTACCGACAAACCTTTTAGCAAAACTGATTTTCGTTAGTAACCGTTAAGTAACTCGATTTACCAACAGATTTGGTAGATTTACCAACAGATATTTTTGTTGATAATTATGTCTTATTTTGTAGTGTGAGTCACAATAGAAATTCATAAGCTGGAAATCATAGATTTGTCTCAATCTAAGATTACCTGATACGGGTATTGAAAGGAAGTTGCATATCGTAAAAAAAAATAATCAAGTCGTAGGCAGGTTGATCAAAACACACTTCGAATAAGGTAAAACAAACAAGAAAAAGGAAAAGCCCAGATCATCTGTGTTTTATAAGTCATGGAAGAAATTGTTGAGATTAACTATTATTATCATCCAAATTAGTCCAAATATTATCTTTATTTTTCTAATTCAAAAGAACTCTTCACACATTACCTATTCAAATTATAACAGTCCAAAAAAATCAAACTTCTTTAATTTTTTGTTAGTTTCTTTTTTTGTTCCTTTATACACACTAAATAAAGAATCAAGAAACCGAGGTACTTTTTGTTGTGTTTTTCTTGCTATTGATATGATTTTTTTAAATATTATATGGTTTGCATGCAAATAATGGAATGTATATATTTACAATTAAGGAAAACAATATTTGGTTTGGTTTCCTTTTTATTAATTTTTTTGCAATGTATAAAAGAAATATGACTGATTTTGATAAACGGCAAGCTAGGATGAAGAGTATTTTTACACGTAGAATTTACAAAAAGCTATGCAAATATGTCACAATTATTGAAGAATGTTCTCATGGATGTGAAAAAATTAAATCATTTTAATTAACTTCATTTTTGGGGGTTTATTTTTATTTTATTTTAAGGGTGATGAAAAATTATTTGTTGTTGTGATTTCATGATCTTGGAGTTTAGATTTTCTTTGTTACGTTTTTTCTATGTTTATTTTATTGATCATCAAGGAGGAGTTATTGAAACAATTTGTGAATATCTGTCGTCTGCGGTTGGTATCTTCAAACTTACTTTGTGAGACTACTGATGAAGGTGCTATTTGTAATTTTTGGGTTTTCTTTTTCTTAAAAGAACGGTGATTTTGATAAATAATTATTGTAATTTCACATTCTAGAATTTTGATTTTCTATTTCGTTCTTTCAAATTTTTTAAAAAAAATTAATTAGAATGTAACTTTGGGAGGTTAATTATTATTTTCGATTCAAAATTTTATTTATTTTGATTGTTGACACCCAATTTTGACCTTTAACTATTTCAAAAATGTTATTCGATTAAATACATATTTTTTAAAATATATTTTCAGTTTTAAATGTTAGTCGATTTTGTCCAAAAATATATATTTAGTATGCATACTTTATAAAAAATTATTATTAAAATATTTTAGAATTATTAATAAATTTTGAAATAATTATTTTACTAAAATTTTTTAAAATTTAAGTGAGTTTAATTATATAAACATTATAATGTATATAGTATTTTAATTGGATATAATCTCTTCAATTTTCCCCAAAATCATTTAAATCTTATTATTCTATTCTAATTTCTTTCAATTATAGTCTATTCAATTCCAAGTGTATTTCAATTATATCCACTCTTCCGTTCCAATTCTAGCAAATTTCTATTGCAATTTTGGCCACTCAAATCCAATCCAATGTGATTTTGAGATTTCATCTTATAATCTGGAGCATCCATCTTTTGATATTGAATCTCAGCCCCTCATCTCTTTAATAATTAATGGTTCAGATTCACCCATCCTTTCTTTCCTTTTTGATATCAAAAGACCTAAACCCTGGCTATTCCATTTTTCTACTCTTCCTCGCCTCCCTCTCTAGCCGCCGTCTGTACCACCTTTTCTCTCCACCGATGACTCTCTCTCTCCCCCTTGCCTCTTTTCCTCTCTCCTCCCTTGTCTCTCTTTCCGGCAATGGACAGCAGCAAGGCGAGGAAAACAGCAGCTCCGGCGAGTCCAGCAGCCGCTGGCTGCCACTGTTTCTCTCCTCTCCTTTCTCTGGTGTGGCAAACGAAAGCAACCGGACATACAAGCAACGAAACAGCAGCAACCAAGCGACTCCGGTGATGGCAGCAGTGCCAGAAGCTCCAGCCGGCGGAAACAACGCAACTAGCCGGCGAAACGTAAACAACAACAGCAGCAGCCATCTCCCCCACAAAATCAGCAGCCAGCCAGGGAAGAACAGCAGTGACCAGACAACCTCCGGACTGCGTGCTCAGGCAAAGCCAGCAACCAAATGACGCCAGCAGCGGCGCCCAGTCGCCTGCCTCCTCTCCCCTCTCTCATTTCCGGACAATAGCTCCGAACCAGTAAACAAGGCGAACTCAGGCGAAGCTTTTGAATGTTTCAAACTGATCAAAAGACGGATATTTAATCGATCCGTCCGGGTACATTTCTTTTAATATCATTATCTCATCTTAGATATTCTATTCTTTTTCTTATATGCATGTTCGATGCATGTTTGGTGTAGAAGTTCTCTTACTCCTAAAATTGAACTACTAGTTTTGACTTTGAGATTTTACAAACTGTTTATGTGTGATAGAAAGTTGAAATATAGTGTCCTTCGTGTGCTTGCTGGTCTTTATCGCTTAGCTCATTGTATGCTTCACAAGAATATTGTGTGGATGTTTTCTCTTATATTTTTAACAATATCTTGATTGTCGATTCTTGGTTAAAGTTGATAAGTTTGATTAGGAAATCACTGATTATCTTGATGAGATGTACCTATTGTTTTTTACCTCCAATAACGTCATTTAATCCCTTTAATTGATGCAATTTTACTTGTTTTAGTGGTAATAATTTTGTAGGATAATTTGGATTGCTACTTGAGTTTAGATTGATCCTCGACATATTTCTCATTTCTTGTTGTGAATATATTATATTAAGAATGTGTAAATAATTCTTGACTTGTGTTTTCTTCCTTTAATATTATTATTATTATATCCTTGCTTGAAATTGATTAATTGTTAATAAGGTGATTTTTATGGTATTGTGCTAATTCGGACAGATTTCGTGTCTCTTGGGTAAGGTAAATTTTGCTTATTAATTTATTTATTAATGTTAATTGATCATAATTTCCTTCATTGAAGTTGAATTGATTCTCACTTGTTATATTTTAGTAAAACTATATTTGATTGAGCCAAACATAATTTAAAATAATATTACTTATTTTGTTTTTTCTTTCAATAAGGTAAATAATATGTGATTGATCCTGAGTAATTTTTTGCTATATAATACATGCCCTCTTCTCCACTATATAAAGAGATGCCCTTATTCTAATTAGGATAGACTTTAACAATCAGAAAAAAACTTAGAGGCTTACGCGTAGCAATTATCAAAAACTCTCTCCACTCTAAAGAAAAGAATTAAAACAAAAGTCTTGTGAACTCTAGGAGGGATCTCAAATAGGTTTTGTTGTGTTTGGGTAAAATAGTTGATTGAGTTTGTCTTCATTGATGATAAATATTTCTGCTTTAACTGGTTAGTTGTTCCTCCATTAGTTTAAATTTCATCTTGCATTATGACGTCGAAAGTTGTTCTGTGTTAGAATGAATAAAAGGAAGCAGTTGAGTTAGTTTGCGCTCTTCCTATCTCTATGTGAGATAATGTCTATGGTTATTCTCTATTTGTTTTAATTTCTTATATGTGTGTGTGAATTTGATGTTATGATTATTTGGCAAATATATGTTTGTGTTACATTATCCCTTCTAGCATGTTATGAACTTAGAGTTGAAAATGTAGAAGATAATTCCTAACAGACCTATATTGTTTATTTTAATGTTGTATATTTTGCTCATTTGTTCTTTACTTTGTCTTGTTTTATGTGTATAACTCTAACTCTCTATTATATACGAAATATTAAGGATCGTTCAAGGGGAAGAGAAAATTACATGCTAATTGTTTCTCATTTATTTTATTAGGTGTGATTGCTATAAATCTTCCGATGTATAAATTACTTGAAGAATGTAAAAATATTATATTATCTCTTAAATAATCATCTAAAATTAACCATTTGTTTGTATTTGTCTTATGTAATATCTAGCAAGTGTAATTAATGTTCCCTATATGAGAAAAATGTAGTAAATATTTGTTTATAAATAATATTCGATTCCATGCATATACGACCTAATGTTGCATAAATTTTGACTCTTTGTTCGAGCCTCCCATTGGTTACGCCCTTTATGTGTCGGAATCTGCATGCATGTTACTCTGTTTAGAGATCTTGTTTAGGATGGAACAATTAATTTTGGTAACTCATTTTAGGGCATATTTTCGGATATAGAAATCAGCATATAGGCTTTAATACTATCTACAAAATAAATCATGTCTATATGTGTTCCATATTAATATTGACATGTTAACTCATTCTCATATGTTATAGTTATGGTTAAATATTTTCTAACATGCAAATTGATTAGTAATCATGGATCTAGGTATTATGCAATATGTGTGACATTTCATTCATTTAGAATTATGTTCTTAAGTATTATTAAGTAATTTTCAGCATGTTAAAAAATTATGACAATTCTCTGGATATTTGTTGCCCACAGCTAATTATGTATTAATTATTTTTTGTCACTTAAAATAAATCAATTATTTGCTAGAATGTTAAATTACTGAGCTATTCTTATGCATTTTCTGTCACCATACCATGACATTTTATGTAAAAGATAAAAATTAATAACTCATTTTCTCTCCTACATGCTAGTTTGCTTGGTAAATAAACTGTCCTCCAATCTGAAAATAAATTAATCCTTTACTGTAAATCTGCTACTTTTAAATTATTGCCACATAAAATAAGATGCTAAATCTTTCTCTGCATGCTCATTTGCCCTGTTCAAAAATGTTAATAAATAAATTCTGCATTTTGAATAATGTTTTGCCACTTAAAATCAGCATTGACCCTTGTAATATTTTTCTTGTTAATATTATTTTATTACTTGTTATCTAGTCTATATTATTATGTATTTTGTTTGCACACACACCTAGCATGATACCTTCACAACTATGTGTGTTTGAAAGCATGTTTAATCAATTTAGAGGTCAATGTGAGATTTATGTGTTAAATGCTCATCCTATTTGTTTGACTTGGTGTCTAGGGGGGCTATTAGGAGCATACTCTTTTCATTCAGTCTATAACCTCCTTAAATAGTAGTCCAATGCCTCTCGGAAATTAAGCGGGGCGCTACGCACCTTTTAGGACGTTATGCATGCGTTTGTGGGGTAGGGGTACTTTAGGCCCTACAGAGATGATGACATTGCCTCGAGCTGTAAACAACAAACATATGTTTTGTTTTCCTATATAGAAGCCGAGCGTTGATCCGTAAAGTCTTTTAGAGTCTCCCTTCCCTTTTCCCTTTTTATGTGTTGTAATTATATTTATTTGGGGTGGTTTACTATAAAATAAAATTTTGCACTTGACTATTTAATTGTGTAATATCTGTCACCTCACTTTTTCCTTTATTATTGCTTAGTATTTGTTTTGTTTTACATTATGTTATCATCTAGTCTCGCATGCTTAAACAACTAATTAAAATAATGAAGTGATTAATATTATTCATCACTTAGCTGACATGTTTAAATTGAATAACCTAAATGAAATCACCGTACTTGCCACTTTTAACCCCCCATATAAGTTGCATGAGGTATGATCGGGATCCACATTTGTGGACCTTGAGGGATGCCTAACACCTTTCCCTCGAGGTAATTTGAACCCTTACCCTGATCTCTTGTTCGTTGAACTTAGTTAGATTTAGTTAGGTTAGATAAATTACCTAACGCGCATCAATTCTTTAGGTGGTGACTCCTCAAAATATTTAGAAGTCCCAAAAGTGTTGTTAGGTCGTGATTAAACACACATTTTGCGAAAAATGGAGCGCGATGGTGATCAATTTATTTCATTTGTCCCTAGTCATTAACACTACTATATTTTTATGTATTATTAATTTGGGATTTTATGATAAAAAGAGGGCAGTTTTGCAATATGGTTCAACATTTTTCTCTTTTCTTTCTTTTCACTTTGTATTTGTTAATTCATTCTATATTATATTTTGGTGAAAAAAATAATTATTTTATATCAATTTTTTTAATGGAATCTGATTTATTTATGTTTAATATTTTTCTTATTGTTTTAAATAATTGCATAATGAGGAAGGTTAAAGAAGAGAAAGTGCAAGTTTGTTAAAAATACAATACAAATTTAGGTATTGTCCCCTCATAAAAAATCAGGTATGTCCTCTAATTCTAATTTTTTTTATTGTCTTTTAATTATTTTTTAATTATTATATACTAGGTAAATTACCCGTGCTTCGCACGGGATTGAACTATGTTATCAAGCTTACATTGATCATTTCTTAATATTGGACATTCGATATATAAACTATATTATCAAGATCATTTTAACTTAAGGCAATTCAAAAACTTAAAAGTGCTATATTTTTTTAAATTTTGATTTTTTTTATACAAAAAATATGAGTCATAGAGATATTTTAAGTATAAGAAAGAAGTCTAAGAAATCTCCATGGAAATAGTTGGTCAGAAAGTAATGAAATTTTCTAAATTCCAAAAACGTATAAAGAACAATACCAGACGTTAAAGAAGAGACCAAAAAGCTTCGAACAACAACAATCCCAAGTAAAGTGGAATATCACGTCCATACAAGAATATGATTAACTAACTCAAATGGAGGACCTTCGACTCCTTTCTTATGACCCTAAAATTGTTAGTATCATAAATATTTTTCCCCATTGTCTCAGAATAGTCATTACTATTGCTTATGTTTCATATCACCAGTCCAACTTATTTGGAATTGAACCATAATTATTGTTATGGTTATATTATGCAGTTACAAAGAATTAAGGTTATTATCAACCAAACAGTAGGCGACATCAATTATAACTGGATATTCTAAATCAAAATTTTTACACATAATATATTAAAATCTCAAAGCATAATTTTCTGAGTGTTTGAACTCACAAATATCCACAAATAATAATAAAGGCAACCTTACATTCCTAACAATTAAGAAAAAAAACGCATGTTGCTTAACATCTTTTTCAAAAAGATAGTTTGTTGGTGTGTATTCAAGTTCACAGTTCACAAATTTAATTGAAATAAACTAAAAGAAAGAGTTATTACTTCTTTATAAAGAACCTTTATGAAAAGAAAGGGTTATCACTATGACAAAAATGATCATTAGCGACAATTATAAATTTCCCTAGAAAAAGTCCATAGCAACATTGAATCTAATGACAATTAATTAATGTCGGTAAAGGATTTAGCAGTCTTCGTTAATGTGCGTATTCATTACCAATAAAAAATAGGATTGAACTCATATGTCATTAGATTTTTTTTATGAATGTCAACTAAGAATATTTTTGTTATAGTGTATTTTGGACATTTGTTAGTTTCAAGAAAACTTGATCTGTTATTATGCCTAAGAAGAACAGATGAACAAATATGACAAATTAGTTAACTTGCGATAAAATAAGTGAACTAATTGTCACTATACTAATATTCTAGGAAGGGTGAAATGGCATATAAAATGTTTGTACCTAAGAATGAGCAATCAAAATAATATACTAATTGTGGCAAAGAAGAGAACAATCGGTTTGGTTCTTTTAACGAACTTCAACCTTGGTTGCGTATTAGTTATTATATATTTATTGTTTTGTGCTATCAAACAGAACACATCATAGAAGAAATTTTCTCAAAAAGCATATGAATAAAATTATAGCAAGACAAAAAATAGAAGATAAATTTTCAATCATCCTCATTGAAATTTTTAACTGAGTTCAAAAAAAAGTCAAAAAAATAGAAAAATGAAATTGCAATAGATACATGAATTACTATGACTCACAGTAAAAGATTAAGCTTCATTAAATAGGAGGAAGAAAACTTTGAAGGATGAAACACACTTCATAAGAAGCCTAATTAATGTATTTAAATTCGACTCCCCTATAGCGAAAAAAATCTAAAAATAATAGTGGCACAAATAAAAGTTTTGTTATTAAAGAACCAAATATAACGAATTGAACCATTTCATCATCTATATGAGTTGTGGATTGAGAGGTGCAAGAGTAGTAATGGCACATTGCGATTAAAATTATTTTTCTTTGTTTATATGAAGAAACCTGTAGAAAAGGAAGAAAGAGAAGATGGAAATTCAATCATCCTTGCTGCAATTTTTAACATAGTTTCTAAAAGGTCACAAAAACAGTAAAAATAAATTATCATAATTACATGAATAACTATGACTTATAGTAAAAATTAATCTCCATGAAGTAGGAGGATGAAAACTTTAAGGAATTAAACAAACTTCATAAGAAACATAATTAATGTATTTGAATTCGACTACCCACTAAAAAAACATACAAATAATAATGGCAGAAAATCCTTCTATTTATATTAAACAAAGTGTAGGTCACAACTCTTTGGAAAAGTTACACCCTTCGGAAAGGTCACAACCTTACATAAAAGTCGCGACTCTTCATAAAAGTCACAACTCTTCATAAAAGTCGTAACTCTTCCTAAAGGTCGCAACTTTTCATAAAGTCACAACTTTTCATAAAGTCTCAATTTTTCATAAAAGTCACAACTTTTCATAGAAGTCACAACTTTTCACGAAAGGGGAAGGCTATTTTTGATAATAGATAAATTTAAAGGGGAATCCTGGTTTGTGGTGATGCCATGTAGGCGGGCCTAGGGTTCTCTTTTATATATATATATGATTGTGATTTATCTAAAAAAATTTTTTTACTTCTAATAAGTAAATTTTATTTGAAAATACACCAAAATTGTATCAAATAAGGTAGAACGGAGATAGTCAGACTGTTCCTTCGTCCTATTTTAAGTGAATGTATTATTGTTTAGAGAGTCAAACAATTTTTTTCTTTGATTGTAGTTTTCACAATTTACTTTTGAATAATTCTTTATCTTGACTTACAATATATTTTAAATATTTAATTAATTTTAAAAAAAGATATGAAGAATTTGAACCCAAATTATTAGTGAAATTACGTATTTTGATTTTCTTAGGTTGACTATAGGCTTAAATTATAAGAACAAAAATACACTTCTAATGTAACCATAGATTATTCTTCTAAATGTTTATGGTGATTAGAGTTCTTATTATTCATATGTTAATTAAAAATAACATGTACTTAGTAAAAGAAGTTCAGGTTGTATCAAAATTGACCTACACACCACTTTAAAATGTAAAAATGACCATTGTCGTTTGATATTGACTTTATTTTTCCGGTTGGTTCATGTTATATGGATTAATTATTTATACTATGTTCATCCTATTATATGTTAAAGTGTTATAATTTGAGGAATCAAACAACTTCTTTTATACAATATTTTGATTTATTCTATATGTTGATTTGTAGCACTTTTTGTGTAGACATTTTTACTTTAAAAAGTTGAAGAATTTATGCCCAAATTCCTAGTCAAACTAATATGTTTTAATCTTCGTACTCCATACCTTTTCACGTAATTCAAGATAAAGGAAGTACATATAACAATTAAAATTTACAAATACAAGTACAAGATTTTGACTCTAGGTTTATGTCAAATAATTAGACAAAACTGTAATTCCTTTCATAGTACAAATAAATGTGTGTGAAAAATAATTGATACAACTTCATATAATACTTAGTTTTTAGGCCTGATCACCAAGTGTAAGAGATCAGAGATAATATGTCAAGTAAAAGTAGATAATTTATTGAGCGTGAACTAATTGAAAATTTAAAAAAAGGTGAATCCAAAAAATTCATTCGTAAGGATATTGTGTGAATAAAGTCCTGACATGCTCATTGATACTCCACTATCACATCCTCCTCCTATTGTTGTTGCTGCTACAAGTTTAAGGAGAATGGAGAAATCAATTTCTTCCATCTTAAATGATATACTACTTGTTGATTATGATCAAGTTTCGAATGAATACATCATATCGAGTAGTACTGGAAGGTGAAGAGGTAGAGATAGAGGTAGAGGAACAGTGTGTTGATTCGGAACTTGATCACCACAACAAGTGGTGTAGTATTTACTGTGGAAGAAATTGAATCCTCATTTCTCCTTGAGTTTGTAGAAACAACAACAGGAGAAGGAGGAGGAGGGGATGGTGAATTATCAATGAGCATGTCAGCAATATAATTAATATGAATATCCTTAGGAGCTAACTTTTTTTTGGATTTTTCTATTAGTCCAAGCTCAATTAATTCTCCTCTTTTAAGTGAGAATATGTGTCTAATCCCTTACACTTGGTGAACTGGCATTAAAATTAATCATCATAAGGAACTTTTGTTCAGTTCCTTTATATATATATTTATACACACACACACATACACACATACACACACACACACACACACACACACACACACACACACACACACACACACATATATATATATATATATATATATATATATATATATATATATATATATAAGGAAATCAATTACAGTTCTTCCTATTGGTTCAACATAGTTTAGAGTCAAAATTTTTTACTTTCTTTTGATATCTTCCTCCTTATGCACTTATTGCAAACTGTTAAAAAATATTAAACATAAATTAATCAAATTTCATTAAGAAAAACATAAAACTAAAGAAATTTCTCATGTGATGAATTAAAGATAAAAATTCATTACATGACAAATTTCTTTATTTTTAATAATTTTTTCTATGAAATTTGATTAATGTTTAATATTTTTTACCAGTTTGCAACAAATGAATAACGAGTAAGATATCAAAAGAAATATGGGATGTTTGTCCAGAATGCAATATGGATTTAGGTATTGCCCCCTTTCAGAAAATTAGGTATATATTTTTCTCCACTTAAAAATTTTTGAATTGTTAGTTATAGTGAGAGTGTATTGTTTATAGCTTCAACCAAGTAAGTTTTATTGAAAAGCATAAAAATTGTATTCATAAAGTGGAAGAAATAAAGTTATTACTTCTTTTGTCTCTTTTTACAGTGGATGAGTTACTATTTGGAGAGTCAAATAATATTTCTTTTAACTATAGTTTTCTCTCAAAAAAATCAAACATTTTAAATCATTCGCTATATTGACTTGCAATATTTTTCATGTAATTTTCAAAAATGTATTTTTAATTTTAAAAATATGAACGATTTGTACCTGCGCTAATTAAAACCATAATGTTTCAAGAGCAGTACAAAAACACAACTAGTTTTATATGGCCTTGACAAGAGTACTTATGCACTACGACGGTAGAGGTTTATCTATCATTCTAATTTTAAGGATTCTCAATTCTAAAAGAAAACAAATTAGATTATTAATTTACGGATACATTGTTTATACTCCCTCCGCACTATTTTATGTTAAAGTGTTAATCTTTTTGGTGTCCAACAATATTTTACGAAACAAATGTTGATTCATTAGCAATGTTTTTTGGAGTACTTTTCGTGTAGTCTTTAAATCTATAAACATTTAATTTTTATAAATTTAAATATTTAATATCCAAAGTCATAGTTTCAATCCTAATAATTTCACATCTTATAAGAAAATTTCAAATACAAAAACGGGGATGTTTGCAAAGAATACAATATGAATTTAGGTGTTGTCCCCTTGCAAAAAATCAGATATATATTATTCTCCACTTAAAATATTTTGAATTGTTAATTATAGTTGCATATATATATATATATATATATATATATATATATATATACACACACACTAGGCAAAATGCCCGTGCTTCGCGCGGGTTGTTTTTCTTTAATGAGCTCACTCATGATCATAGGTTAATATTGTTATTTCGTAGTGAGCACTGTGATTTGTTATCGATATATAATTTGTTTCTGTCCATGTATCTTTTCCTACTAATTGTTCAACATTTTATTAATCATTTGCGCCGTATTTCCTTTATGCTCGTTTTTTACATATTCCAAGTTCCCACATTTTTTATTATTTATTAAATTAGCTGTCACAGAAGAGGGGCCAATAGAAGAGGGGACTATAAAATGTACACCTAGAGGTTAATCCATATGTTTGTGTTATCGTGTTATCTTTGTCTGATTATATTGTGACTATTCTAATGTTAAATTGGTAAGGATAGCCTATGTTGATACAATAAACCTTGTGGATTCAGATTAGATATAATAATACAATTTTAAATTACATTGATATTAAATAAGTTAGGCCTATAGAAACACAAACAATACTCTCCTTATTGTGTGCAATTGTAAGCTACAGATCCAATTGTCCTTACATTATATGTGATTCATATTCATATGGTTTCCATATTGTCCCTTATAAGTTTACTATTACCATTCGTTATGTGAGTGATGACCTCCAATGTATGTATTTGAAACTGATGCATCATTTTTTGGATTGACTATGTTGTCAACAACGTGACATGTGGTTATGTTCAGCGGCCTTTTCCCGCCATATAATTTTGAAAATCTACAATTCACAGTACATGTTAATAAATACCGCTCTCCTGTCTTTCTACAAGTCTTGGATATACATTCTGGAAGATTTCTCTGTAAACAATATTTTTAATGTGTGTATGGTCTTCACTGTCCTCGTCTACATTGAATATTTTCAATCCTTCTCTTGTTGTTACATGTGATTCTGCGACATATAATTCCATGTGTGAATACCTGTTTTGGAAGATATACTCCTACTCTCTGAATAGTTTGTCCTTGACTTTTATTGAATTTCATGGCATAACAGGTTGCTAAAGGTAGTTGCCGTCTATTAATCTTGAATGGCCATTTTGAATCATTTGAAAACATGATAATTCTGGATATTGTGACTCTAGTGCCGATGTTCTTACCATATATGATGTTTCAACTTACAGACCATTTTCCCAGATATGTGATCATTAATCATGTACCGTTGCAGAGTCCTTCTGTTTGATTGAGATTTCTAAGAAGCATAACCGGACTGCTTACTTTTAAGTGTATGTCATGGTTAGCGATGCCTGAGAATCGTAAGTTATTAAGGAATTTAGTGGGGTACAATATATCTTCCTCATTAGTGTTCACACTTTCTTTGCACACATTGTCAGAGCTGTAATAGGTTCTTCCTTCCCCTGGTATCATTTTCATTATTTTTTCATTTAGATCATGAACCATTTCATTTTTTGGTGTTAGTATGGCTCTTTATTTCAAGTATGCCGGATCGTTGTACTTCTGTAATAGGGATGGATATACTGCATCTACAATTGATTCCACTTGATTGTGTGATGGTGCAATGGATACATCAGGCGGGAGCTTAATGAGTTCTATCTTTTTATCAGCATAAACTGATCCATCTCCAATCTGCAATAAACATCTATCAAAAGTTGTAATTCTGTCAGCTTCACAACCCATCACTCTGCCAAAAGTAAGTCGCATATTTTCCTTCAGTTCATAAATTGAAAAGTAGGGCCACAAGTGTGAAGTGTTTAGTGACGCATCAACAATATCATCTCTTGTTACTTTTGGAATTACCGGTAGGATTTGTCTGAAATCACCACCACACACAATTGTTAGTCCCCCAAAAGTCCTGTCACAAATATTTCGTACCTATCTCGGAGAATGTCCCTGAAGCTCTTGTCTAAGGCTTCAAAACAATATTTGTTTACCATTGGATCTTTATCCCAAATTATCAAACATTTTTTCTTTAGCAATTCCTCTAATTGGCTTCCTTGTTTTATGTCACATGTCGATTCGGGTGTGACGTCAAGAGGAATATGAAAGCGCGAATGAGCAGTCCTGCCGTTCGGCAACAATAAAGCTGCTATACCTAAAGTGGCGACTGGTAGAACTATTTTTGATTCTGATCTGATTTTTGAAATAATTGTATTCCATAGAAATGTCTTGCATGTACCACCATGTCCGAGTATAAAAAATAATTTGCCTTCTTCATTATCAACGGATAATATTATTGCTTCATATGCCGGTAATTGACACCTATTTAATAATGTAAATGATTTCTCGTGCGTTTTTTTGAGTTCACCTTTGTCATAGACTAGCTCTTCATTAATCAGGCGATTTCCAACATTCCGCATTAATGTACTATCTGGCAGTGGCATCCCTTCTATGTCTCGCAAACTTCTTCCTTGTTTTATGAGCATGTTCTCAATTTCTAACAGGGAATACGCTTCTATTTGTTTTTCACTTAGTTGCAAATCTTTCAAATGTAATCGCTTTCTCTGCATCGATGTGATATCTTCTGATAATATTTTATAGTTATTCTCCCAAAGCTTGCAAGAATCCGAAACTTGGCAGTGAATAAGAATAGTTACAAATAGATTGCGCAATTCATTTCCACTTGCCCATTGGGCAGCCTCTGACAAGCAGTCATTCCACTCCTTGTCGTCATCTAATAAGCCTAATGCGTAGCACGCCTCTCAATAGGTTTTATAATCTACCCCATTAATTTTTCTTATTCTTTCAAATGAAGTGCATCCTTTGACAAAATTTAAAAGCATCCGCAGTTAAAAACTATCTCCACTTGCTGGATGTGCAAAATAGATTCTACCAACTGCCCGACCTTTTTTCCTCCTAGTCTATTTTTTGGTATTACATTCCATACCCACCGTGTAGGAAAATCAAAATATGTTAGATCTCTTGCATCGGGGTGTTCTTTGTTTGCTTCAAACCATTTAGTAAATTTTGTTTTTTTCAATATCTGGTCTGGTCAATACGCTTTCAGCTCGCCTTGTTTCTTCAAATATTATGGTGTTTTGTCCTTGTAAATGGAATGGTAATCGCTCAACTGCTGGTTGTCTGTAATGTATGTCAAATTGGAATATCCTCCAACACGCTTCGGTAGCCGAAATGTATCTGCAATCTAGATACTTTCTGATCTCATCGTTGTCTTTTGTTGAATCTGTTGATTCTATTATTGTTGTTGCTCTATCAGACCCTTTATGAACATACTTGAATAGATACTTCACCGACCTTGAGTAGTTGCAAACTTCAACATTTATGTTTGCATTAAATTGCACAAGCAAGTCCCTATTGTACAGAACAACATATTTGTTGTCTAAACTGACTCCATTTTTCTTCACTTCAATACCTGTGTTCCGTCTCCTATAAATAAGGAATCCATCCGAATCAAAATTTTTCTGGTCATTGTATTTCTTAGGGAAATGTTTTGTGCACTTCCCTTGTCTCATACATGGGCAGAGGGGATTGAGTTCTCCACATGGTCCGTGTATCATAAAGTCCTTGACTGCATTATACCCATTTGGATCTTCTTCAAGGTCAGGTATTTTAGCGGATATTACTCTGTCAATATGTTCTGCAGTGGGATTTTTTTGTGATTAATGAACAAATAGCAATATGTGTGCATGTGGCTGGCCTCTTTTCTGGAACTCAATTGTGTATATACCTGCATAATAATTAGTATGTGGCTATGGTTAGGATGTTGGGAGCTGCTTAATTCCTATTTAATATTGTAGTTCCTTCTGTTTTTAGGGAGTATTTCTCTTTTCCCATTCATATAAAGTCCACAGTAAAGTATTTCACGTTTAACATCAATCTCATCTTACTAAATTTTATAAGTCAAAGGATATCATCAATCAATGTGTATTATGATTGGTTATTTGATATTAGTTGTTGGTTATGTCTTTTGTTGGGTCGTAATTGTTGTGTACCGTATTGTTTATTTTATTGATGGTCCACTTATTTGTTGTTAGGGAAACTGTAAGCTATGACTTATTACCTTTTTTTCCTTTTCTATTAGTTTTATCAGTTTGACCTTGTATATTGACTTATATCATGTATTTGGTGTGTAGTATAGTTTTCTGTACTAAATACCCTTGTTAAAGTCCTTGTAAACTGGGTGGTGCATCTGGCTATTATAAGGTGGATATTTCCTTGTCTTAGTTGGCACTGATCGAGTAAATTATATTGTAATATGTTAATTCATTTTTAGATGATGCATATAGTGTGCTGAAGTATCAAGGTATGTAAGAGTATTTGATAGAAAGAACTTACATGTTATTACTGTCCCGAATGATTTATCCTTTTTAATATGTTGCATTAGTTGGACCAACTTGATCTGGAGAACTCTGCATATGATGTCTACCCGGCTACCGTCGTCATCTTGACCAATTAAGTGCAACATTGCATTTATTTCTGGCCACTTTGGGTTACATGTGAAGGTTAGAAATAAATCCGGGTATCCATCCTATATACATATAGCCATTGCATCCTGATAATTTTGTCCCCTGTAGCGAGGTCCTCCCGTGTGTGACGAAGGTAATATAATTGTTTTCCCTACCTGTGAACAATCGGAATCTCCATGTACAACAGAATCCATTAAGCCCCCAAAAAGATCAGCCCGAAGCTTTGGTTGGTTATTTCGTATATATCTAAATCGATCCTCTTCAATTGCCATATAACCATCCACAATGTACTGCTGCAGTAGCCTGCCAGCCTTTATAAATGTGTGCCCCTCATTAAGCCGTTGTTGTATGCGGTATCCATAATATTGTCTCATTGTCATGTGTTCGCGTGTGTGTATGTTTTTTGTCTTTGAGACACCAATTTTATTCCCAGTCTATATCCATCTTCACCATATGGGTGTATTAATGGGTAATTCATTGACATGAAATTTGGGTGTAAATCGGTGATCCTTTGGAGCCCATTTTTGCGGTGTTCAACAATAATAACTCGCTGGAAGTTAGCATCTGTAAGATCGCCAATGATCAATACAGCTACTTCTGAATCCGTTGGTATATTGTATTGCCGACTGTCGTTGATCCTTTCTTATAGAAGACGGAGGCGAAACTCTATTTGTGGTTGTCTATATCTATCTCTTGCCATACGAAATGATATTACCAAAACATTATGCTCGTCGAGCATTTCAGATATTCCTTGAACAATGTCTATTTGAACTTCTTCATGCATTAGCCTATTGATTCGATTTTCTATTTCATTGTCCGTATTATATATATATATATATATATATATATATATATATATATATATATATATATATATATATATATATATATATATATATATATATATAGTTGTGCAAATTGTGGCTTTTTTCCAATTTCTGGTAAGAGCGCCAATATGATGATAATTATGTCCACTGATTCTGAATATATAAGTACCTTTTGTACGATTGATTGATTTGTCCACTCGACCTCCCCTAGATGTAAATCTAAACATGGAGTTGTATACCCTGATATTTTTTCTAAAGTGTACACATATTCTTCCGGATGTAGTTACCAAAAGATATTGAAGGTAGGGTGGTGGTTGGGTCAGTAATGGTAAACGAACACGACCTTCCATACAAAAGATTGAAAATTTGAGTTGTCATGTATTTGTAATTTTGATTGTCCGTTCTTCATACCATAGAATTGCCCCGCAATATTGGCAGGTGTAGGTTGAAGGCCCTAAATTCCAAGCTTTATTGTATGCACCTGCCATAGAAGACTGTAGCTAATGAGTATAAGTATTGTATGCACAAATATTGGATTTCCTAACCTTATGTAGAGTTAGGTGCATAGATTATTATGTGTCCTGTTAAATGTTTTTGAAATGTACTTGTATTCTTGCGATGTTGCTTCTGTGCAACTGATTTGGATTTGATATGTCTTCACATTCCTCCATAACCGAATCATAGGACTGTTTAGGTTGGCCCCCTGAAAAGTAGTTTTGACAATGTTGTTACTAAATATTGTATATCTGGGAAGTTGTTTGTTAGTAAAGATTAGGTTCATTTAATTTCTAGCAATAATATTACTCTGTTTATTGTTTTATGTGTCATGACGCGTCACGGCATTCATGTAACGTAAGCGAAGGGGGTCACATAGTAACAGATAATGTGCATGTGTAAATGATAGGTATACAATTACACAAATTGGGTCGGTTGTGGTGGTATATTTGAGTTAATTGGAACGTACAATGTATTTGTTGTTGCCGTTGTATAGTTGTGATATTAGTCATTTTCATCTCGTTTGCCATTTTTTTAACAAAAGGTACAACCAAATCCTCTTGCTTCTGTGGTTGATCTTTGTATTTTCTCTGAACTAATGTGAGCTTCCTCTTCAAGCGAGCATACTTTGGCAGTAATTTTCTGATATATACTAATTCCTCCGTCCGCGTATTATAGGTTGTTGTTAATGTATTACTCTTCATATATTTTTTGGACTTCCTGTATTTTCTTTCTAACTGAGGTAGAAGTTGGTGTAGTTCCTAAATGTCGGTGGGAATATCTGTAGACCCACAAAATGCCTTAATATTGTGTGTTATCAAATCCATTATGTCTGGCCCCATGATTTGGTAATACTGAATTTGTTTTTTTAATTTATGTTGGTAAGATTACTGGTCAATATATCGTCTACTGATTTTTCAGTTTAGTGCAATAGAATTCTTATTAGCCTATGTATTAATGTTGGTAAGTAGTGAGTTGCAATAGCTTCTTATTAGCAGATGTAGTTGTCGGAGGAATGGAAAGAAAGTTGTACAATGATGATAGTAGTTTCTTACAACCGTAATAATTGATTAAGGTTGAATTTTAATTGTGTTGTGAAGAATGTAACTGTTAGTTCCTATTTTATACCAATTGGAAGCGGTGTGTATTAACTGTGTGAAAGGACACACCATTTCAGTCCGGCGGTGTGATTTTAATTGCGTTGTGAAGAAAGTAACTGTTAGTTCCTATTTTATACCAATTGGAATCGGTGTGTATTAAGTGTGCGAAAGGACACAACGTTTCGGTGCGGTGGTGTTTAGTAGTCCATTAAGGCAGTCAGTTGTCATGTCATTTTGTTTTTGTAATTGGTTCTTTCGATTTTGTTTCAACCAATTCGATTCATTCCGTTTTAGGTGTTGAACCACAACTATTTTCCCTTATTACGTTTTTTTTTGGTATATTGTGCATTTGTATCCTTTGTAGTGATATTATTTTGTATCTGTTTCATTTGTGAGTCGATGTAATCGATGGATTGTATATATTGAATGATAGTTATACATGGGTAGTAGACCCGGATATTTTTAAGTACTCTGGAGATGTTGTAGGGATTATGTGGTAGAGTATTTTGCGATTGTCAAATAGGTTATTTTGTATACTCGCTTGCAAAAACTATTTTTATGGCAATTTCATAGGATTCATTACTATTCTTAAAGTTTACTCTATGTATCTATCATCCCATGAAGAACTGAACTCAAAATAGAATCAATTTTTAAATAGATTTATTTTTAATCAGATGATAAATGATTCGTGTTAATTTGATGTATTTATAAAAGACGAACTATTTGGATTGTAAAGTGGTTTTTATTGGTTATGTTTGTCGTTTTAGTTTTTAAAAAGGACACTACTTGAGTGAGCAATTAACCCCCTTTGTAAGAAGTTTGTATCTTTGTTTGATTTCTCCGAAAATGGTTTTCTAATTATTGCATTTTATTGTTTAATTATGCAGTAAGTACTCCCAACAATGTGTAATATGTTCGTCGGTGAGAATTTTCAAAAGACCATAACTTGAGCGACTTATTATCACCCTGATAAGTAGCTATAGCGTATAACTTAAGGAGCAAAATGTGTATCGGAAAATGACATAGAAACAACTCAACTTTTATAGAAATGTGAATTTAGTAATGAAAGATTATTTGGCGGTAGACTAAACATAATCACCTACCATAACAGACATCAACTACATATAGCCACAGTTGGACATGAAAAGTTTTCACTATTTGATCAAACTAATAATGTTAAGGTCCCTAGCATAAAAATGACTCTACTTTGTCCTTTTTATGGTGTCACCGTCACTCTTTCCACTGTCAGCTATAAATAAGTTTCTTCTCTTCTTCAACTTTCTTGAATAAACTCTTTGTTTGGAACTGGAAGCCTCCCCTTAATCAGGAAGTTCTTTAGAGTAGTCTGTGTTTGATCCTTTCACATTGAAGTCTGTTTGTTCGGTTGAATCTTCCAATTTCTCTTTACCCTGTACAGTAAGAACCTTTCCAATAATTAAGGAGGGTTTCTGTTGAACGGATGGTACGAAAGATGAATGATTTACTATCAAGAGTGTATAAATTAGACAAAACAATCACATTGTATAACTTAACATTTTTGTCTTTGTTTATGCGGTGCTGCAATTCTAATTCTGTATCTGGCACATAAACTTTTGTGACTGTATAGTTTTCCAGCCCTTCTTTCAAATTAAAACTGCTCAATTTGAGTTTGAAGACCAAATCCATCCCGCAAAGACTTTGAATTTGGGGAGTTATATTAGTCTCGCTTTTGGACAAATGATTAATCAACTTGTGAAAGTATCAAGATGTATTTCAGCGACCCTATTAAACAGGACCAAAGTAGTGTTCCCACCATTGTCCTTGACCTTAATGTGAATCTTAAACCTGTGTGAGTGTCAAACGTTAGTGTTCCTTCAAATATAAGGTCTGAATAGAATGTTTATTAGTTGATTACCTAATCAATGGTAAGTCACATTGTTTGTTGCACTTCTGGCATGTGTAGACACCGTTTGAAGATTCAAATTTCTTGTTGCATAAGTTACATGAAATGTAATGCCAATCAAAGAAGTTCTCTATTGCAGTGATCTGCGCGCGGAGTGTAACCATACATTCCTACCATATTAAAAATGAAGATAGATACATAAAAATATATATATATATATTGGAACAAATGTAAATAAGAGGAGCTTGTTGATTCAATGCATGGTGATTTTGGTCTGAAGGGTTATTATGGTACTAACCTCTATGTCTGAACTCCATTCAGAATCTACTAACTCTGCAACAGTCATCCTGTTTTCAAACATAGCTTGTGCAATGGGAACGTTGCTTGTGTTTCCACTCGTGATAGTTACGACATCAACTGACTTTTTTTAGAACTTATGAAGCAAGGCGGTGATGTTGTCCATTTTAAGATTGACATAAATTTTACTTGCAGCGGTGGTGGCAAAAGTTAGTTCACCTATTATGAAATAAACAACATTTAATTGTCATAACGTCATAGACATGTGACTATTAAAATGTTGCAGCATGTTCAGAATAAGTAGATACCTCTAAATTCTTTTACCGTTGTAGCAATGACTATGACAATGTAGGGTCCAAAGTGGTTGGGATATACATAGGGGTAAAATGATTCGCCATGGTACTCCCACAAAGTTATCCTTGCTTTGATAGTCAGGTCCTCCCTAAAAGATAACTCTAATTTATTACACAGTGAATCAATATTATTTTAATGCTGTAATTTTGGGATGAATGAATATGAACGTAAATGAGATAAGAAAATATGGATTGGTAAGAATGTGTATGTCGCGCTTCTGCCATTTTGAACCCGCACTTTCTACATCACCGATTCCGCATAAGCAACCGACAATATCTACAAGTTCAGAAGGGGAATTATTCATTGTATACGGTGCACACAACGTCTAACATAAATGAAAGGAATAAATATACCTGATAGGAGAATGTTGTTGTTGATCTTTGAGCGAATCATCTCTGGTTGAATAAACTGAAAATCATTCTGAGGGATATGGACAATATCATCCTGGAGTTTTTGGATGACAATTTCCCACAAACATGTTATTTTAAAGTTCGACTGTACTGGTCTGTAGTCACCGTTTAATTCGGAAACTTTAAAGTTTCTAATAATGACTGTAGATCCTTCACTCAACTTATCGTGAAACTTATTGACTTGGTTCTTCCAGATTATTGCGTGCATCAAATTTCCTGAGAGAAGTCAATGTGAAATATAGTTCCTAATAAGCAGATTAAAAATTGGAAGCGAAAGATGTGAATGATGCATTACCTTTTCATCAATTAGTATCATGTTAAGTCTTATCATGTCTGGGCTGCGCCTGTAATTAATAAATTCCCGCAGCCTGCAGACTTGAACTCTAATCAGCAGTCATCGTGAGTAGCATCCAAATCAGAAAGAAGTGAATAGGCAATGTTTAGATTTCTTTTCCAGAAAGTAGGAGAATGTTTGTAATTATAATCGGAAAGATGGAAAGAAGTGATGGAGAATGGGTGTATGGAAGGGCGGTAGGCATTTTATATTGAGTTTGGAACCGTTGACGATGAGGCGTGTTGTTTCGGAGAAGGCAGAATGAATGGATGTTTCGGAATGATAGGAGGCGTTGTGTTGAAAAGGAAAAAGAGAAAGTAGAACGACAGATCGTTTGGGTTGAAGAGGCGTCTATTGTGGGGATCATATAAAGAAGGGTATTTTAGGGAATATGTTAAAGTGGAAGGGTTTTCTGGATGGGGGAGCTGCCACGTAGGCGACAATAAAATTTTATTTTATATACATATATGAAATTTAACTTCCAGTATGTTAGTTTTATTGAAAAAGCATGCAAATCGTATTAATAAAGTGGAATGTAAAAAGTTATATACTTCTTTCTTCTCATTTTAATTTGGGCGTGTTACTATTTGTGAACTCAAATAACATTTTTGTTGACTATAGTTTTCTCCCAAATAAAAATCGAAATATTTGAATTGTTCGCTATACTGACTTGCAATAATTTCCGTGTAATTTCAAATATGTATTTTTATTTGTAAAATTTTTACAATTTGTTCCCGAGTTAATTAAAAGCATAATGTGGGAAGAAGCTGTAAAGAATCACAACTATTGTCATATGACCTTGACAAGAGCACTTATGTCATTATGGCGGTAAAGGCGAAGCTATCCTTTTATGTTTAATGATTCTGCTTTTTTTTTTTTAAAAAAAAAAAACAAATCAGTTTATTAGGTTATGGATACATTGTTTATACTCCCTTCATCTATTTTATATTAAATGGTTACTATTTGAGGAGTCCAACATTTTTTAAAAAGTATATGTTTATTCATTAGCTATGTTTATATGGAGTACTCTTCGTGTAGTTTTAAAATCTATAAACATTTCATTTTTATAAATTTAAAGAATTTATATTAAAATAAATAGTTTCAAGCCTTATAATTTCACATATAATAATTTTACGCCCCGAGCCTAAACCTGGTGTGACCGACACTCGAAGACCATTGTTGGTCTCGAGCGGACCTTTGACCGTGCTTACAAAGTGGAAGACATAATCACAAGAGATAACTTAAAAATAACACTTAGGTAAAGTGGCACTCATGTCTGAAAAGTTTACAACTGAAATGAATAACACCAATGAACTATTCTACCTGTCTATGAAGCCTATAAACAAAGAGGGATGTTGGGACAAAACCTGCAATTATCCAAACAACTGAAAAATGAATATAATGCAATAAAAGATGTCCTCTAGAATGTAAGGAGGCTCACCAACTGATTGTGAACTGCTCACTGGATCAACGATGATCCTAGTTACATGCGTCTGCATCATAAGACGATGCACACCAACTGGCATCAGTACAGTGAATGTACGAGTATGCGAGTTTGAAAGTTAAACATAACTTATGCTTGAAAAGGATGTGAAGGGAACACTAACCTTGGCTCTTCTCAACTCAATGAATAACTTAACTCAACATAAAGACACATGAAATATATTAAAGCTTGTAAGACAGTGGAAAAACTTAGTTCGTTTAACAAAATTCAATAACAAACTCAACTTTACTTATGTAATGAAGTAACTAGTTTCTGCGGGATCTAACCAACAACCACCATTATGAGCCTAAGTGGTGATAGAACATCTTTCTCATGCTGCTAGAACTATCATATACTTTTTCATTATATAAAACAACTTAACTTAATGGAGCTACTAGTTTAACTTAAGTGAACATCTAAAAAGTATGACCCTTTAATAACCATGATGGCTACATGGTTCATGGAGACTTGAGTTACTATGAACTCGCATCCCCATATTGGTGCTCAATACTACTCCAAAAATATTCTTAGCTCATATTTTTTAAAAACAACTTCTTTCTTTGGGTTCAGATAATTTCTCAACACTTAGCTTAAAAGCTCTCTTGGAATCGATGTTCCCTTTCCTGTTCAAATGTGAAACAAATTATGAACTCTTAGGGAATACTTAGTTCCCTTATAACATTTGAGAAATGAACTCAACTCATTACTCTTTACTAAACTTGAAACTTGAGTCTGAAAAACAAAGCTAAAACGTTGCTAAAGACTCTTGAAAACTTTAAAGTACTTTTCTTTGACTTTCTTATTAACTGTTAGACTTGACTCTTGACTTCTTTGACATTGATCTTAACTTTCCAGGAATTGAATTATGGATTCAAGGTTCATGATCTCATGTTTATGGATAATTTATGATGTTTAGATGTACCTAAGAGTTTTAGAATCAACTAGGAAACATAGCTACATCACTAGGGAACTAGTACGGAAAGATGGAGGAATAGTAGGGAGAATTGGCGACCATGGCTCTCTGAGGGGCATGGGGTGCTAGACCTCAAACATCAAAGAGCTGGGTGGGGCGTTCTTGCTGGCACGGCGATTCAGAGGCCAATAGAAAAAGACATACCTTTGGGGCTCTAGGAAGCGACACCCCTAGGCTATCCCGAGGCGTTCTCCGACTTTTGTCCTTCGTTTTTTATTTCTAAACCTTCTAAAATTCAATGGTTTTTTCCACAAACACTTCGGATCACTAGTACAATCAATATACAATAGATTCAACCCAAAGTTACACCTAGAAACATGAATCAAATCATTAAGAAACTTTCAACAATGTTCTTCAAAAACTCAATTTCTTAACATTCAAAACTTGAATTTGCTGAATTAAAACATGCTTGACGCGTGACTGAAATAACCCAACACTATGTGATCTCACATACCTTTTTAGGGATCACCCTTGAAGAATTCCACACGCAAAGCTTAAGCGTTGTTGACGATTCTTGATTTCTCTCCTCTTTTCTCTTCTTTTCTCTCTTCTCCAAGCCCTAGCGTGAATTCTATTTTTCTAAACAGAACAAAGGTCTAGTTTGACACATATTAATTTCTAAAAATGAATTAATTTAATTAGGTAAGGTAAAGATGACTTTTGCCCTCCCAAATTTGGATTGGGCTTTCCTTAATCCAACATCCCAACTTCCGAAAGACATAACTCACTCAGCCGAACTCGGAATCACGCAAACTCCACGGCGCTGGAATGATTATTCTAAGGGATTTCCAACCATATCTGTAACTACACCTAACTCATTCTGATCTTGGAGTTATGGTCGTTTGAAGTTTACCCAAACACACTTTTAACTTATTTAAAATTTCCAGATTTTCTTATTCTTTCCAAAATATGTATTTTCAGATTTAAAACTCTTTTCCAATTCTTTCTAGTAGAGATATTTTACAATATCTCCACCTTGAGAACATTCAATCTCGAATTTGGTTACTCTTACTAGACTTAAGGTAGCAACATCAACTTCAAACACCCACAAGCAAATGCAGCTAAACAACATGCTTACTAAAATTTTGCTAATACTCAGAAGAAACTCTATGCCCTTGTCTGCATTTTCTGCGGATTCAAACAAATGCAAAAATTTCTTCTTCATATACTCTTCAGCTTCACAAGTAGCTTCTTCAACAAATTGGTTCCTCCAAAGTACCTTGACTGATTCTACCTCTTTTGCTCTCAACTTACGAACTTGGCGATCTAGTATTTGCACTGGAATCTCCCCATAAGACAAGTTATCTTTGATCTGAATATTCTCAGCTTCAATGATCAAGGAAGGATAACCCATGCACTTCTTCAAAATGGAGACATAAATACCAGATTAACCGTCGCTAACACTTGTGGTAGCTCCAACTCATAAGCTACTTTCCTATCCTCTCGGAAGTTCTATATGGACCAAGTTAACAAGGACTAAGTAATTACAACAAATAGGGATATAGCGGCAATTCAAAATCAAATTAGCGTCCATAACTATGGACGCTATAGCCATTATCAACCAATGCACTTTGGCTGCTGTATCGAGGGTCAGCAAAGGCTTTTGCAGCCATTTGGACAAAAGCTGGTAAAGTCAAGCTCTTTTGCCGTTAAAACTCATTTGATTTAGTGGAAATTGGTTGCCACAATTAAGAAGTCTACAAAATCAAATCCAAAGTGCTTAGTTTTCTCATTTAGCATCCATTTATATAGAAAGTAAAACCAAGTAAATTGTCCCTAAAACACATTTGTTCTAGCGGCAATTGCTTGCGGCAATTAAGATGGTTGTTAAATCTAATAAAAATAGTAGTTATACTTTTGTAGTGTCCATTTCTATAGACGGCAAATCCTACTAATTTCTTCTAAAGCGCATTAGTTCTACTGGCAATAAAGATAATTTTTAAATAAAATTTACTACAACAATCATGATCATGTAGCGTCTATTTTGATGGCTAGTACATTTGATCAAAATGTCGTTAAAAGTTCATATCTTTAACGACAATAGTTTGGTGATAAAGGCTAGAATATCCTTTTCAAACCATCTTAATTTCCCCCATTTAGCGTCTAATATTTTGTCTAGAAAATTCAATTAGTTTGACGTTAAATTCACAAACCTTATTCAATCGGTACAGAGAACTGATAAAATTTACATCAGTATCGAACAATCAAAACCTATTTAAGATATAAAAAAATCAAACCAATACAAACAGGCAGCAAGCTAGAGAATGATACCAATATAAAGTTCATACATAGAAGGAGAAAATCAGTGCACAAAGTAGCTTTAGTAATTAGACCACTAATTTGCAACTATACCAACAAAGCCTATAGATAAAATTAACTACACTTCCCAGCAGCGGCGCCATTTTTGATGCTTCAATATGTGTATGTTTTATATTTCTTGATCAACGACACTAACCTACATTTTGAGTGTCTACGAATCGAAGCTAGTAAAGTAACCCCAACAAGGATTAGGGTCGTATCCCAAGGGAGTGGTAGTGAAAGTAGTAGTTACTTTGAATTTAGTTGTAAATAGTGATAGCTCATTATATTTTCTAGTTATACAAAAATTAGATTCAGTTTGTGACACCAAAGTGTCAAATCTCAAGAAAAAAAGATTTTTGTCACAAGTAGTAGTATACATAAAAATAAAGGACAAAACAAGTATTGGAGAGAGTTTTTGGGGTGTGAACGCAATCTATATTGACACAAAGTAATGGGTACATGATTTTGATATGAACATTTGCAAGACAATGGTAACTAGGCTAAGCTTTTGGTTAAAGTAAAGTAAGTTCCCTCTCGGGCAACATACCCCATATCAAATGGGTTCCTCTTGGACACTACTCATCTAAACTAACCAGCCTACGTCTTTTCCGTTCGACAGAGGTTTCTTGGATATGGGACTAGCGCTCAGCCTCTCGGGCTGAACCTCATGTCGACCCAATCCTCAGGACATCAGTCTATTGTTCTTAGTTTCGCAACCTCTCTCTTGGGCAAGGAGAAAATACATGGGTGGTTTTGTATTTGCAACTAAAAACTCATTATATTAAACCATAACATGTAGGTTAAATCATAATTAAAATGCATATTTTCCTATCATCAAGCAAGACCCTACAGTAATGTAAACACATATTTGCTAAATCACACCCTAAGAATGGAGGGTTTTAGCCACACATAAAGCAATAATCAAATATACTTAAAATGATAAAGTAATCAAGTGGGTATAATAGATTAAACCTTAAAAATAGCAAAGGAAGGTAAATGAAGAAGAACCACTTCCAAGTTTGGAAGGAGAACTTCTTTCTTCAAGCTTCCTAAAAACCCTCTCCAAATTTGAGAGAAAACTTAAGAATAAAGTTTCTAAAATAAAATATTAAGTTTATATTTTTTACTCTCTAAGATTTTCTTCTAAACAATAAAACAGTTTAGTGTTTATAGAATTCACATTTAGTGCTGGTGGATCCATTTGTCATCTTTAGTCGTGAATCGCTGAGCGATTCGGCGACTCGCCCTTTCTCTATTTCATCGCCATTTGTGGCTTGCCTTAATATCCATGGATGCGGTATCGTTGGGTGGAATAACTCTAATTCGTGAAATTATTCGGTGAAGCGTCGACTACTTCTTTTAGTCTCCTTTTGATCCACCTCCTACACGACTCACTTGCTGTAACAGAAAATGGAACTTTTTTACACGGCGTATCGCCAAGTGTGCTTGGCGATGCGTACTTTGAATCTTTAGCTCTTTTCATCCGTTTTGTGCCTAAGTGTTCATGATCCTACCAAATTCTCAAACCTGAAACTTAGAAGTTTTTATCAGATATTGAGATAACATCCACAATTGAGGACACTATTTGCATTAAATAAGGCCCTAGATGAGTCCAATTTGAGGACTCGTGATACCTAAACAAAAAAAATTAGCATACAGGAATGTTGTACCCAATGCCATAGTTATGTTGGAACGTTGTAATCTGATCCCAGATAGTTAGGCTGGAACGTGTCAATCTGATCCCATCTCTATGTCGGAACATGGTAATCCGATCCTAGTTAGTTATGTTGCAACATGGCAATCCGATCCTTTAACACACCACAATCACAAATGCAAGTACACTCTCAAGTTATCCAATCAAGAAGTGATTCATGCATAAATTCATTCATCTATCTCATTTACAACATGTGTGACCAGTAATGCAACATTCATATACATACAAGTATCATAATGAAGCATGAACAACATACATTACACAATCATAGAATCACAACCATCACCTACCTCGAATACAAGTTTGAATCCGCTAAGGAGCTTGAATCTTCCCTTTTTGTATTCTTTCCGCTTGTTCTAGGTCTACAATTAATTAATATACGCAAGGATCAACAAACAATATCCAATTATCTGGATTATAATCAATAATATCAACCCTAGGTCAACCCTTGATCTCATGTATCAAAACAAGGGCTTTTCCCACCATAGTTTCCAATTCAAAACCCTCCCCCATTGTTAATAGGACAAGAAAATAGATTACACGAATCAAAAAATTCGGAAGGTGAAAATATTAGCTTTAGCCTCAAGAATGGTGAAAAACTGTCAAGAAGTCATACGGGGTCGTTCCTTAGTTCTCAAAGTCAAAAAGTGCAGAGTAAAGATGTTTTAGGGTTTATTTACGACTTTAAGTTGCGTCTGACCTTCCACAACTACACCTACCCCGATATAGCGGCCCCGCCAGAGACACCAAATTTTGCATCAAAGTTGCTTGAACGAAACAGTGAGACATTTAATTAATTACAAGACTAACATTCCACAACACAACTCTAACCAATGAAACTCCACTAAGAAAATACCGTTTACGCTAAGATAGATTTCGGGAGTTCTACTCGCCCGAATTCAATTTTATAAAGTCAACACATTCCTTATCGTCTTATCTAACTACTCATGTAATCAAAATTATAAATTAATCAACCTATTTATACCACATGTCCCTACACCTTAATGACTCCGAATTTATCCAAATCTAGAATAGGTTGAGAAAACTTTTCTGGCCCCAATTCTTTTCTCATTGGTTTTTTCCTAAAGATGAAAATCAGATCGTTACAAAGAGCAATATTACAAATGGGGTCTGAAAATGACAGTATGTATGTACACGTTATCCCTATAAGGTAAAGGTTGTTTCCGATAGACCCTTGATTTAAGTAAAGTGAACCCTTCTTAACAGATGCAAAGAATATCTCTCCTATTTCTACTTTCCACTTGCAAGGTTATTATAGGAAACTCGAATTGAAAACATTAGCTAGCTAGAAATAGTGATCGGTTTGCTGAGGTGTATTAAACATTGAAAGTTAGATGGTTGAGGTAATGTCACACATGTTTGGAGAATATAAAGATAAACTGGAAACTGGAAAAATATATATAAAGAAAAAATGTATTAGGATGTAACTGATAAGTAGCATTATATTACTACTGATCACCTTCGTTTGAAATTTTATTATTAGAAAGAATTTTAAAAAAAAAAAAGTCTTCTAAAACATTAAATATATGTCTAATAGCTTGTATTAGACAGTATACCTGTGTTTCTTCGCTTATCATTCAATGCATATTAAGAAAAGTAGAAAAAACATTTAAGATAAGGATGATTAAAGTTCAACATGTTTAAAGTAAAAGAAATGAAGTCTTTGTTGATTTATGGGATCTAAAGAAACATTCAAGCATGCCTATAAAAAGGGAGAAAAGTGAAGTTGACTTTAAAAAGGGAATTGTGAAGTTTTCTACGAATGTCGAGTCTTTTCATCATCTCCGCTTCGGTTATCAAAGTGGACATTTTTATTACGTGATTTAATCTCTATTGTACAGAGATATCAATAACATCGGGGCAAACTTTTTCTTTTTCTTATGGGTGGACATTAGTTATTTGATATAATTGAAGCCATTTTTTTCTGTTGTATTCTGGAAACCATTCTTTGTATATTGTTTTATATGTAATTTTGAAATATTTGATTTGTCTTCTACTAGTAAATGTTACCATATCATTATCAATGATTCTCTGTTTAAGGAAGTTTTTGGCTCTGAATATACCGGTGATACACCGTTCATGCGTGGAAATGTACGACCTGATCAGTTTGAAACCTCGTTTGAAGATGCTAAAGTTTTTCTGGCTGAAACTGGGGCTGACGTCGCAAACTTTTGTCCCTTATAGCTTGGTTTTGAGAGTCGAATCTCGCCCATATTGTGGCTACAACTCTGGTTCCACGAAAGTGCTCTTTTAGCAAAATCTCCAACAAAGTCATATTTTGTTGTTTACTGTCTGCTGAAGAAGATCAATATATATTGGGCTTTGTAGGTCCGTGAATACATGGTTGAATGTTTTGAAGATACAAACTCCAGTGCAAGCTTACCCAATGGATTACTTATCTCTAGAATTATTATCGATTCTCTTGTGGATCTCTCTAACTACACATGCCTACATTTATTGATGCTACATATGATACTGAAACTTTTTCGAGCATGCATTATGTGTTTATTAACGAGAAATAGCATTAGAAGGAGTCTTTCCAATTCAGGGTTGATACACCCCGGGCTACTAGAATTTGTGATGACTCTGCAGCATTGCTCCTCAAGGAGGCTGAACACATTAAGGTACGGCTCAATGGTCTTGAATTCCATACGCAGGTATTACAAGATGCCCTTGGAAAATTGTTGCAACTCCACAAGGACATCAATATCGATATTAGAAAGCTTCGGCTTGAGATGGGAGGACTTAAGAAGGATGCCTCTCATTCTGTTAACATTATTCTGAAAGAAGTCAACTCCATCAAAACTGGAGATGACTCTACTAACAATAAACTATATGTCACTATGAACACTTCATATTGATCTTTCTCTATGACGGTTGAGAAATATCTTTCCACTTTCTGGACGAACGTGGTGAACACTCTTACGTATTTTATCGTGAAACATTAATATTATGACCTCATTTGGTTTGTTTAAGACACTTATTTTTGTGGATATCTTTCTCCTTATCTTTTGGATTGTTTATTTGGGGCTTCTGACCCCATACTCTTTGTCTGTTTAGTTTTTCCTTCTTTCTCTATCTCGCTTGCTGTTGTGTTGTCCTTTTCGATTATGTAAAAGGGGGAGAATCTATACATAGGCATACAGAAAGGGGAAGCACTAAGACAGGGGGAGCACTCAAGTGACAATTCATCCAAGAACAATCGAACAGGGAAGTCGTCTTACACTTTCATTAATTATAGTTGTCAATATCAAAAAGGGGGAGATTGTTAACTTTTTATATTCTGATTAATGAAAAATCGCAGGAATTAACAAAGAATAATACAATCAGCATGAAGTCATGACAACAGTAAAAAAAAAAAAAGCCAAGGATCAAACCAAATAGAATCCAGTCTTGATTTACTAAGCAACCATAAGAAAAAGATCTTCAATCACACAAAACAAACGACTAAAGAAGGAAAATATATATTAGCATATCAATCAACCACGACTTATGTAAAAGATTAACAAATCAGCCGAATTCAAGGAAGATCAGACAATATCTCAGGAAATTATCCAACAAATGAAGGAATTGATTTAATCATGTACACATCAGGTATGGACATGATTCAACAAATCAATTCAACAAAATCGAGGGATCATCCCACAATACTTGATTTACCACTCCCTGGGTGTTCGAATAGAGCATCGACTCTCACAGCTATTTAAACCTCTCTCCGTCTTAGATTAAAAGTAAGAAACTTCTCTTGAGCTTATATTACGATCGTGTTTTATCTTTCATCAAGCTTTGTAATCACGTGAGTGAACACAGTTGAAAATAAAAGTGAGAGAATAATTTTGAGTGTAGGTTTAGCAGGAGAGGAAGTGCAAAGATAGAATTCTGATTTGTATATCAGACTGGACCAAGTTAAGGAAACTTTGTACTTCTCAAGGCTAACTTCAAACGCTCTAAAGGAAACCCTTGAAACCTAAGGGGACTGGACTAGGCACCACAACAGTGACCCGAACTAGTATGACCAGAACCAGTATAAACATCCTGTGTTATTTATTTTCTGCAAGATATTCTTACTGTTTCTTCATTCTACTAACTTGCACGTGAGTCGACTGACCATTACAGGTAGCTGACTAAAAAATAATTTAATTCACCTCCCCCCCTCCCCCCTCCCCTTCTACATCACATAGTTCAACAGGTATGTCGAGTCTTTCCATCATATCCTCATTGATTCTCAAAGTTTCCATTTTATTACGTGATTTAATCTCTACTGCTGGGAGATATCAATTAGATCGGGGCAAATCTTCTATGAGGTAAGTTGTGTATTGAGCAGTGTCCAAAAATCTGCATGGTATTGTGCATGTGATTTAGTTTCTTTTTTTAATTTATTTTCCTTCTTTTATGCTAGGAGAAGAGGCTTAGGGATATCTGGTGTAATTAAAGTGGATACAATAAAATTCTGATACTTCAGACGTCAACTATTTTTTTGTGGATGATGATGAGCTCTTTCTTTTTCTTGTGGGTGGAGATTACCTATTTTATGATATTGAAGACATTGTTTTCTTTTGTATTCTGGAAACCTTTTCTTGTATATTGCTTTATATGTAATTTTAAAATATTTGATTTGTCATCTTCTAGTAAATGTCCGCATTTTATAATAAGACGAGGGGTTCCCAAGTTACTTAACATTTCTTTTATATTCTTAAAGTAACAGTTAACAGATCTACTGTAAAAATCTCTATAAGTTTACTGTATTGGCATATACTTATAAAAGAATCAAGTACCTCAATTTTTTTTTTACTAATGAACTTTTATTCCATAAGTAAAACTAATGAATTTCTAATCTATTATCAACAATTTTTGAAAAATCCATATTTATTTACCAACACATTTTCTCTATGTTACTAAAATTTCTAACTGATAACTAAAGTAGATTTTTTGTTATTGAAATTTCCAACTTATTACTTACAAAATTTAAAACATAAACAACCAAATTTACGAACCTATTTGCTATCCGTTAGTGAAGATAATAACCGGATACCAACCATGTTTTTGTTTGTAAATTTGCCAACGAAAATGTAAGATCCAATTTTCATAAATTACCAACAAAATCTTCTGGTGGTTACCAACTAATTTTTGGTAAGTATGTTTACCAACGATTATAATTTGTTGGCAAAATTTACCGACAAACCTTTTAGCAAAACTATGATTTTCGTTAGTAACCGTTAAGTAACTCGATTTACAAACCGATAACAACAAATATTTTTGTTGATAATTATGTCTTATTTTTTAGTGTGAGTCACAATAGAAATTCATAAGCTGGAAATCATATATTTGACTCAATCTAAGATTACCTGATACAGGTGATGAAAGGAAGTTGCATATAGTAAAATAAAATAATAAAGTCGTAGGCAGGTTGATCAAAACACACTTCGAATAAGGTAAAACAAACAAGAAAAAGGAAAAGCCCAGATCATCTTTGTTTTATAAGGCATGGAAGAAATTGTTGAGATTAACTATTATTATCATCCAAATTTGTCCAAATATTATCTTTATTTTTTTAATTCAAAAGAACTCTTCACACATTACCTATTCAAATTATAACAGTCCAAAAAAAATCAAACTTCTTTATTTTTTTGTTAGTTTCTTTTTTTGTTCCTTTATACACACTAAATAAACAATCAAGAAACCAAGCTACTTTTTATTGTGTTTTTCTTGCTATTGATATGATTTTTTAAAAATATTATATGGTTTGCCTGCAAATAATGGAATGTATATATTTACAATTAAGGAAAACAATATTTGGTTTGATTTCCTTTTTATTAATTTTTTTTGCAATGTATAAAAGAAATATGACAGATTTTGATAAACGGCAAGCTAGGATGAAGAGTATTTTGACACGTAAATCTATGTCGAAACAATTTGTCAATCTCTGTCGTCTGTGGTCGGTATCTTCAAACTTACTTTGTAAGACTATTGATGAAGGTGTTTTTTATAATTTTTGGGTTTCCTTTTTCTAAAAAGAAAACGGTGATTTTGATAAATAATTGTTATATTTCACATTCTAGAATTTTGATTTTCTATTTCGTTCTTTCAAATTTTTTTTAAAAAGATTAATTAGAAATGTAACTTTGGGGGGTTCATTATTATTTTCGATTCAAATTTTTATTTATTTTGTATATCATTCTTGTGTAATTGTTGACACCAATTTTGACCTTTAACTATTTCAAAAAAGTTATTCGATTAAATATATATTTTTAAAATATATTTTGAGTTTTAAATGTTAGTCGATTTTGTCCAAAAATATATATTTTAGTATGCATACTTTATAAAAAATTATTATTAAAATATTTTAGAATTATTAATAAATTTTGAAATAATTATTTTACTAAAATGTTTAAAAATTTAAGTGTGTTTAATTATATAAAAAAACATTATAATATGTATAGTATTTTAATTAGATATCATCTCTTCAATTTTTTCCCAAAATCATTTTAATCTTAGCTTATTCAGTTCTAATTTCTTTCAATTATAGTCTATTCAATTCCAAGTGTATTTCAATTATATCCACTCTTCAGTCCAATTCAAGCAAATATTTATTGCAATTTTGGCCATTCAAATCCAATCCAATGTGATGTCGGGATTTCATCTTATAATCAGGAGCATCCATCTTTTGATATTGAATCTCAGCCCCTCATCTCTTTAATAAATAACGGTTCAGATTCACCCATCCTTTCTTTCCTTTTTGATATCAAAAGACCTAAACCCTGTCTATTCCATTTTTCTACTATTCCTCGCCTCCCTCTCTAGCCGCCGTCTCTACCACCTTTTCTCTCAACCGATGACTCTCTCTCTCCCCCTTGCCTTTTCTCCTCTCTCCTCCCTTGTCTCTCTTTCCGGCAATGGACAGCAACCAGACGAGGGAAACAGCAGCTACGGCGAGTCCAGCAGCCGCTGGCTGCCACTGTTTCTCTCCTCTCCTTTCTCTGAAACCGGACATACAAGCAACAAAACAGCAGCAACCAAGCGACTCCGGTGATGGCAGCAGTGCCAGAAGCTCCAGCCGGCGGAAACAACGCAACTAGCCGGCCAAACGTAAACAACAACAGCAGCAGCCATCTCCCGCACAAAAGCAGAAGCCAGCCAGGGAAGAACAGTAGTGACCAGACAACCTCCAGACTGTGTGCTCAGGAAAAACCAGCAACCAAATGACGCCAGCAGCGGTGCCCAGTCGCCTGCCTCCTCTCCCCTCTCTCATTTCCGGACAATAGCTCTGAACCAGTGGACAAGGCGAACTCAGGCGAAACTTTTGAATGTTTCAAACTGGTCAAAACATGGATATTTAACTCTATCCGTCCAGGTACATTTCTTTTAAAATCATTATCTCATCTTAGATATTCTATTCTTTTTCATACATGCCATGTGATGAAAGTTCGATGCATGTTTGGTGTAGAAGTTCTCTTAGTCCTAAAATTTAACTACTAGTTGTGACTTTGAGATTTTACAAACTGTTTAAGTGTGATAGAAAGTCGAAATATAGCGTCCTTCGTGTGCTTGCTGGTATTTATCGCTTAGCTCATTGTATGCTTCACAAGAAGATTGTGTGGATGTTTTCTCTTATATTTTTAACAATACCTTGATTGTCGATTCTTGGTTAAAGTTGATAAGTTTGATTATGAAATCACTGATTATCTTGATGAGATGTAATTATTATTTATTACCTCCAATAATGTCATTTAATCCCTTTAATTGATGCAATTTTACTTGTAGTAGTTGTAATAATTTTGTAGGATAATTTGGATCGCTACTTCAGTTTAGATTGATCCTCGACATATTTCTCATTTCTTGTTGTGAATATATTGTATTAAGAATGTGTAAATACTTCTTGACTTGTGTTTTCTTCCTTTAATATTATAATTATATCCTTGCTAGAAATTGATTAATTGATACGAAGGTTATTTTTATGGTATTGTGCTAATCCGGCAGATTTCGTGTCTCTTGGGTAAGGTAAATTTTGCCTATTATTTTATTTATTAATGTTAATTGATCATAATTTCCTTCATTGAAGTTGAATTGATTCTCACTTGTTATATTTTAGTAAAACTATATTTGATTGAGCCAAACATAATTTAAAATAATATTACTTATTTGGTTATTTCTGTCAATAAGGTAAATGACATGTGATTGATCCTAAATAATTTATTGCTATATAATACATGCCCTCTTCTCCACTATATAAAGAGATGCCCTTATTCTAATTAGGATAGGCTTTAACAATCAGAAAATGACTTAGAGGCTTACACTTAGCAATTATCAAAAACTCTCTCCACTCTAAAGAAAAGAATTAAAACAACAGTCTTGTGAACTCTACCAGGGCTCTCCAATAGGTTCTGCTGTGTTCGGGTAAAATAGTTGATTGCGTTTATCTTCATTGTTGATAAATATTTCTGCTTTAACTGGTTAGTTGTTCCTTCATTAGTTTAATTTTCATCTTGCATTATTATGTCAAATGTTCTTGTGTGTTAGAATGAATAAAAGGAAGCACTCGAGTTAGTTTGCGCTATTCCTATCTCTATGTGAGATAATGTCTATGGTTATTCTCTATTAGTTTTGATCTCTTATGTGTGTGTGAATTTGATGTTATGATTATTTTGCGATTATATATGTGTGTGTGTGTTACATTATCCCTTCTAGCATGTTATGAACTTAGAGTTCAAAATGTAGAAGAGAATCCCTAACGGAGGTATGTTGTTTATTTTAATGTTGTATATTTTTCTCATTTTTTTTTATTTTGTCTTGTTTTTTTGTGTATAACTATAACTCTCTATTATATATGAAATATTTGGGGATCGTTCAAGGGGAAGGGGAAATTACGTGCTAATTGTTTCTCATTTATTTTATTAGGTGTGATTGTTATAAAATCTTCCTATGTATAAATTACTTGAAGAATGCAAAAATACTATTATATCTCTTAAATAATCATCTAAAATCAACAATTGGTTTGTATTTGTCATATGTAATATCCAGCGGGTGTAACTAATGTTCCCTATATGAGAAAAATATAGTAAATATTTGTTATAAATAATAGTATAATTTACATAAATCTCAAAGTGTAAGACTTAAATTATCTTCTATCCCTACTTTTTTCTATTTTACAAAAATCCCTTAATATATCAGTTATCCGGATACATAAGTTTCATCCGGATACATTAATTGTGGTACATTATAAAACTTGTTTGTTGCGCTAATATGGAATATTAACATACAATTGATTTTCTTTCCCATAAATCACGTAGATCTTATTGATATCAATCCATTTCAATCTGTAACAGTTTCACCAAAATCAAAACTCGAATTTCATCCTCCTCGTCAATTCAAAATCGTAAAGGTTTCACGGAAGGAATTGTCCATGTTGTTGCTCAACAACCTGTTAGCATTGATGAAACGATTGTTCATTTTCATCCTTTTTTTTTACATATTTCTTTGATCATTCTTCTTTCAAGAATCCCAAAAACGATTTGTCCATGGTTCTCTCAAGAAAGATGAAGCAAAAAATTATTTTAATATGGAGGAGAAGAAAGATGATGGATTTGTGAGGTGTTCACTCAAGATTGAAGTAATTGATGATACAAAAATGATTGATATTTCTCAAGTTGAAAAAGTTGCTCAATCGATAAAAATATCAAGGGTTTTAATGAACAGGAAGAAAAAGAATGCTTGCAAATCCAATAGTTGCGATAAAAGTAAAAGTGATGTTTGTGCCATTAATTCATTGGTTTCTTATTCGATGAAGAAATTATTTTTTGTATCATCTCCTTATCCATCTCCGGTCGTTCAATCACCTCCTCCACCATTCCCTCTGCCCCTCTCCACCATCGGTATATAGTGTTTTTTTTATGTATCATTGTTATAGTTTTGTTTTGTCGTTTTGATGTGAACATGAAAGTCATGATACATTAGTGGTAAACAACCCCCGTGTATAGTAATTGTGTATCTATAGATTATGACTCATGATTTTGCGTTCGAATGTTATTTGTATAAAAGTGTATCATCATAATATATTGTATATGATACATGCAATAAATGGATTAACAAGTAAGACGGATAAGATACGTTTTGAATATCGAGTGTGTATCAAAAATTTGTATAATGTTTCAAGTTATTATTGTTTATATTGTACGTATAAATAGGGTAATAATTAAAATATGTATATTACTTGTTTTGATCAAGAAAAATGTGGATGATACATTAATATATATCAATGTTGAATTTTTTTGTGAATGGTTGTATCATTGATAATTTTAATGTACCTATTATATGTTATAATATAGTTACAAAATTGTGTCGATATATGTTAGTTTGTTTGATATGTGGCTTTGAAAATTGAAAAAAAATATTTTTCATATAATATATCACTGAGTTTTTAATGTTCGCAGATTGTTCCATGTTGTCTGAATTTTTATGTACCAAAATTATTATTGGGTAATATGTACATAGCATTCTAAGTTGGATAAGACTGAACAAACATTAAATAGTGAAAATATATAACACAAAACTGATTTTTTTTTTTCGATATAGCCTTTTAAATTTAAATAAGATTGATGATTCATTAAAAAACTTGATACATGCAAATGATACATTGGTAGTATTAATGTATCAAGTACACTTATATTGAACATGATAAAACTAATTGAAAATTCAACAGCTCTAAAGTTATGTATCAACACCTTAAATATGAATATGATACATTACATAAAACAAGGATGAACGAGAATTAGATCCAATGGAGAATCATATGTTTTAGGGAAAACGTAAAAAGAAAGAAAAAAAAAATGAAAAATATAAAAAGAAAATACCTAATTCAGTGGTTTAAATTTGATTGACTAGAGAGAGAATTCTTTTGAAATTCAAATTAAGATAAAAATTGTAACTGATAAAATTGTGGAGTGAAATTAGGAGAGATTAAAGGAGTGAAAAAGAAAGAAAAACGTGGGTTAAGGCTAAAATGCTTATGTATCCGGATAACTTGAGAATTGGGTAAAAATAAGGGATTTTGAAAATATTTTTAAATAATAGGGAATAATGAAAATTATGAAAAATAAAGGTGTGTATATATGTAATTAATCCTAAATAATATTTGATTCCATGCATATACGACCTAATGTTGCATAAATTTTGACTCTTTGTTCGAGCCTCCCAATGGTTACGCGCTTTAAGTGTTGGAATCTGCCTCCATGTTACTCTGTTTAGAAATCTTGTTTAGGATGGAACAATTAATTTTGGTAACTCATTTTAGGGCATATTTTGGGATATAAAAATCACCATATAGGCTTTAATGTTATCTACAAAATAAATCATGTCTATATATGTTCCATATTAATATTGTCATGTTAACTAATTCTTATATGTTATAGTTATGGTTAAATATGTTGTAACATGCAAATTTATTAGTAATCATGGCTCTAGGTATTATGCAATATGTGTGACATTTCAATCATCTAGAATTATGTTCTTAGGTATTATTAAGTAATTTCAGCATGTTCAAAAATTATAACAATTCTCAGGTATTTGTTGACCACAACTAATTCTGTATTAAAATTGTTTTTTGTCACTTAAAATAAATCAATTATTTGCTAGCATGTTAAATAACTGAGTTGTTCTTATGCATTTTCTGTCACCATACCATGATATTTTATCTAAAAGATAAAAATTAATAACTTATTTTCCCTCCTACATGCTAGTTTGCTTGGTAAATAAACTGTCCTCCAATCTGAAAATCAATTAATCGTTTGCTGTAAATCTGCCACTTTTAAAGTCTTGCCACATAAAATAAGATGCTAAATCTTTCTCTGCATGCTCATCTGCCATGTTCAAAAATGTTAATAAATAAACTCAGCATTTTAAATAATGTTTTGCACTTAAAACCAGCATTGACCCTTGTAATATTCTGCTTGTTAATATTATTTTATGACTTGTTATTTAGTCTTTATTATTATCTTTTTGTTTGCACACATACCTAGCATGAGACCTTCACAACTATGTGTGTTTGAAAGCATGTTTAATCAAATTTAGAGGTCAATGTGAGATTTATGTGCTAAATGTTCGTCCTCTTTGTTTGACTTGGTGTCTAGGGAGATATTAGGAGCATACTTTTTTCATTTAGTTTAAAACCTCCTTAAATAGTAGTCCAATGCCTCTCGAAAAATAAGTGGGGGCGCTAGGCACCTTTTAGGACGTTATGCATGCGATTGTGGGGTAGGGATACTTTAGGCCCTAAAGAGATGATGACATTGCCTCGAGCCGTAAACGACAAACATATGTTTTGTCTTTTCCTATATAGAAGCCGAGCGTTGATCCGTAAAGTCTTTTAGAGTCTGCCTTACCTTTTCCCTTTTTATGTGTTTGTAATTATATTTATTAGGGGTGGTTTTACTATATAAAATAAAATTTTGCACCTGACTATTTAATTGTGTAATATCTGTCACCTCGTTTTTTCCTTTATTATTTGCTTAGTATTTGTTTTGTTTAACATTATGTTATCACCTAGTCTCGCATGCTTAAACAATTAATTAAAATAATAAATTGATTAATATTATTCATCACCTAGCTGGCATATTTAAATTGAATAACCTAAATAAAGTGATCGTACTTGCTACTTTTAACCCCCCACATAAGTTGCATGAGATACGATCAGGATCCACATTTGTGGACCTGGAGGGATGCCTAACACCTTCCCCTTGAGGTAATTTGAACTCTTACCGGGATCTCTGGTTCGTTTAACTAAGTTAGATTTAGTTAGGTTAGATAAATGACCTAACGCGCATCAATTCTTTAGGTGGCGACTCTTCAAAATATTTAGAAGTCCCAAAAGTGTTGTTAGGTCGTGATTAAAACACATTTTGCGGAAAATGGAGCGCGACGGTGATCAATTTATTGCATTTGTCCCTAGTTATTAACACTACTATATTTTTATGTATTATTAATTTGTGATTTTATGATTATAAGATGTGAGTTTTGCAATATGGTTCAACATTTTTCTGTTCTTTTTTTTTTCACTTTTTATATGTTAGTTCATTATATATTATATTTTGGTGAAAAAAATAATTATTTTATATCAATTTTTTTAATGGAATCTGATTTATTTATGTTTAATATTTTTTTTAAAGTTTTCAATAATTGCATAATGAGGAAGGTAAAAGAAGAGAAAGTGCAAATTTGTTAAAAATGCAATACAGATTTAGGTATTGTCCCCTTTCAAAAAATCAGGTATGTCCTCTATTTCTTATTTTTTTTATTTTTGAATTATTATATATTGTGACTTATCTAATTTTTTTTACTTCTAATAAGTAAATTTTATTTGAAAAGCCACCAAAATTGTATCAAATAAGGTAGAACAGAGATAGTCATATTGTTCCTTTGTCCTATTTTAAGTGAATGTATTATTGTTTAAGAGTCAAACAATTTTTTTCTTTGATTGTAGTTTACACAATTTACTTTTGAATAATTCTTTATCTTGACTTACAATATATTTTAAATATTTAATTAATTTTTAAAAATGATTTGATGAATTTGAACCAGAATTAATAGTGAAATTACGTATTTTGACTTTCTTATGTTGACTATAGGCTTAAGTTATAGGGGTAACCCATTGGTGGCCCCCTGAACTTGGCACCAATTTTCACTTAGACACCTTAATTAGACTTTGTTCATTTTAGACACTTCATGTCATGTCCCGTTATATGAATTTGACATTTTTTTCATAATTTTCTGTTGACCCTACTCGCGTGTTGACCAAACATATCCGCATGGATTAAATGACCAATTATGTCATGCCATCTCATTTTAAATCCATGTCATTAAACACAAAAAAAGAAGTTAAAGGTCAAATAGAAAGGGTTTTGACCAATAAAAAATAACTTAATTTGAAGATTTCCCCTCCTACCCCTCTTCCCACACCCACCTTCACCCACCCCTATCATATTCCGCATCAAAAATTTATCACTAAAACACATTCATCTTCTTCAAATTTCACCTTTTTCATTTTCTTTTCACCTATTCCCACCCTATATAGTTATCTTCTCCGCCATATTTCTTCATTTTCATGGTCTTTTTGATAATACCCACTTGATTTTATAGTCTTTTTCACCATATCTTTCTCCTATTTCTTCATTTAATTTGGTGTTTAGAATTGTAAATATGAAATCTAAGAACTTATAATGGCGTGTGAATATGTTAAAATCATGATTGTAGATTTTTTTTAAAACTTAATTTATTCTCCATTCTTTTAAGAAAAACGGGTTACATTCTTGCCATCAACCGGTGAGGTCAAGTATGTATTGTGTTCAATAATATTAACCTTATGTTTGTCCAACACAGATAATAGAAGGTTTGAAAGAAATCTTTGATGGATTTTTCAAAAAAATTTGAGAGAGTAAATGTAAGAAGATGTACAGCTGAAAATGAGGAAGAATAAGAAGAAAAAAATAGGCTAAAAAAGCCACACACGCGCCAGCAATGAGTGTAGCACACTCACTTTACCACATCAGCAAAACGTGTCAAAATGACATAATAGGGAGTGATATAAGGTGTCTAAAATGAAAAAAGTCTAGTTAAAGTGTCTAAGTGAAAGTTGGTGCCAAGTTTAGGGGGTCACGGATGGATTACCCCAAAATTATAAGAACAAAAATACACTTCTAATGCAACCATAGATTATTCTTCTAAATGTTTATGGTGATTAGAGTTCTTATTATTCATATGTTAATGAAAACTAACATGTACTTAGTAAAAAAAAAATCGGTTGTATCAAAATTGACCTACACACCACTCTTTTTTAAAATATAAAAATGACCATTGTCGTTTGATATTAGCTTTATTTTTCTATTTGGTTCATGTTATATGGATTCATTATTTATACTATGTTCATTATATTATATTTTAAAGAGTTATTATTTGAGGAATCAAAAAAATTCTTTGATAAAATATTTTGATTTATTCTCTATGTTGATTTGTAGCACTTTTTGTGTATACATTTTTACTTTAAAAAGTTGAAGAATTTATGCCCAAATTCTTAGTCAAACTAATATGTTTTAATCTTCGTACTCCATACCTTTTCACGTAATTCAAGATAAAGAAAGTACATATTATAAGTAAAATTTTCAAATACAAGTACAAGATTTTGACTCTAGGTTTATGTCAAATAATTAGACAAAACTGTAATTTCATTCATAGTACAAGTAAATATGTGTGAAAAATAATTCAAGTAATTCAAGTAAAAGTAGATAATTTATTGAGCGTGGACTAATTGAAAAATTCATAAAAGGCGAACCCAAAAAATTCATTCGTAAGGATATTGCTGTGAATAAAAGTCATGACATGCTCATTGATACTCCACTATCACATCCTCTTCCTGTTGTTGTTGCTGCTACAAGTTTAAGGAGAATGGAGAAATCAATTTCTTCCATCGTAAATGTTATACTAGTTGATTATGATCAAGTTTCGAATGAATACATCATATCGAGTAGTACTGGAAAGGAAAGAGGTAGATATAGAGGTAGAGGAATAGTGTGTTGATTCAGAACTTGATCACCAACAACAAGTGGTGTAGTATTTACCGTGGAAGAAATTGAATCCTCATTTCTCCTTGAGTTTGTAGAACCAACAACAGGAGAAGGAGGACGAGGGGATGGTGAATTATCAATGAGCATGTCAGCAATATAATTAAGATGAATATCCTTAGGAGCTAATTTTTTTTGAATTTTTTCATTAGTCCAAGCTCAATTAATTCTCCACTTTTACGTGAGAATATGTGTATAATCCCTTACATTTGGTGATCTGGCATTAAAATTAATCATTATAAGGAACTCCTGTTCAGTTCCTTTCCTTCATATATATATATATATATATATATATATATATATATATATATATATATATATATATATATATATATATATATAAAAAAAAGGAAACCAATTACTGTTCTTCCTATTGGTTCAACATGTCTTAGAGTCTAAATTTTGTACTTGTATTTGAGATTTACTTATAATATGTGAAATTATTAGGATTGAAACTATGAATTTGGATATAAAATCTTTAAATTTATAAAAATGAAATGTGTATAGATTTAAAGACTACACGAAAAGTACTCCAAAAAACATTGCTAATGAATCAACATTTGTTTCGTAAAATATTGTTGGACACTAAAAAGATTAACACTTTAACATAAAATAGTGCGGAGGGAGTATAAACAATGTATCCGTAAATTAATAAGCTAATTTGTTTTCTTTTAAAATTCAGAATCCTTAAAATTAAAATGATAGAACAACCTCTACCGTCGTAGTGCATAAGTACTCTTGTCAAGGCCATATAAAATTAGTTGTGTTTTTATAATACTTCTTGCCACATTATGGTTTTAATTAGCGCAAGTACAAATTGTTCATATTTTTAAAAATAAAAATATATTTTTGAAAATTACATGAAAAATATTGCAAGTCAATATAGCGAATGATTTAAAATGTTTGATTTTGTTGAGAAAAACTATAGTTAAAAGAAAATATTATTTGACTCCAAATAGTAACTCATCAACTCTAAAAGAGACAAAAGAAGTATATAACTTTATTTGTTCCACTTTATAAATACAATTTTATGTTTTTTTTAACAAAACTTACTTGGTGGAAGCTAAAAACAATATAGTCTCACTATAACTAACAAAATATTTTAAGTGGAGTAAAATATATACCTGATTTTCTGAAAGGGGGCAATACCTAAATCCATATTGCATTCTGCACAAACATCCCATATTTCTTTTGATATCTTACTCGTTATTCATTTGTTGCAATCTGGTAAAAAATATTAAACATTAATCAAATTTCATAGAAAAAAGCCATAAAAATAAAGAAATTTGTCATGTAATGAATTTTTATTTTAAATTCATAACATGAGAAATTTCTTTAGTTTTATGTTTTTTTGATCAAATTTGATTAATTTATGTTCAATATTTTTTAAGAGTTGGCAATAAGTGTATAAGGAGGAAGATATCAAAAGAAAAACGGGATGTTAGTCGAGAATGCAATATGAATTTAGGTGTTTCCCCCTTTAAAAAAATTAGATATATATTATTCTCCACTTAAAATATTTTGAATTGTTAATTATAGTGGCATATATATATATATATATATATATATATATATATATATATATATATTTAACTTCCAGTAAGTAAGTTTTATTGAAAAAGCATGAAAATCGTATTCATAAAGTGGAATGTAAAAAGTTATATACTTCTTTCTTCTCATTTTAATTTGTGTGTGTTACTAAATGGGAAGTCAAATAACATTTTTGTTGACTATAGTTTTCTCCCAAATAAAAATCCAAATATTTGAATTATTTGCTACACTGACTTGCAATATTTTTATGTAATTTCGAATATGTATTTTTATTTTTAAAATTTTTACAATTTGTACCTGAGTTAATTAAAATCATAATATGGGAAGAAGCTGTACAGAATCACAACTAGTGTCATATGGCCTTGACAAGAGAACTTAAGTCATTATGGCGGTAGAGGCAAAACTACTCTTTTATGTTTAAGAATTCTGCTTTTTTTTTAAAAAAAAAATCAGTTTATTAAGTTATGGATACATTGTTTATACTCCCTTCATCCTATTTTATATTAAATGGTTACTATTTGAGGAGTCCAACATTTTTTAAAAAACATATGTTTATTCATTATCTATGTTTATTTGGAGTACTCTTCGTGTAGTTTTTCAATCTATAAACATTTCACTTTAAAAAATTTAAAGAATTTATATTAAAATAAATAGTTTCAAGCCATTTAATTTCACATTTTATAATGTCACGCCCCGAGCATAAACCCTAGGTGTGGCCGACACTCGAAGACCATTGTTGGTCTCGAGCGGACCTTTGACCTTGCTTACAAAGTGGAAGACTTAAACACAAGAGATAACTTAAAAGTAATACTTAGCCAAAGTGGCACTCATGTCTGAAACGTTTACAACTGAAATGAATAACACTCATGTCCTCTAGAATGTAAGGAGGCTCACCAACTGACTCTGAGCTGCTCACTGGATCACGATGATCCTAGTTACATGCGTCTGCATCATAAGATGATACACACCAACTAGCATCAGTACAGTGAATGTACGAGTATGCGAGTTTGAAAGCTAAACACAACTTATGCTTGAAAAGGATGTGAAGGGAACACTAACCTTGGCTCTTCTCAACTCAATGAATAACTTAACTCAACATAAAGTAATAAGACACATGAAATATATATAAAGCTTGTAAGACAGTGGAAAATCTTTGTTCATTTAAGAAAATTCAATAACAAACTCAACTTTACAAATGTAACGAAGTAACTAGTTTCTGTGGGATCTAACCAATAACCACCATTATGAGCCTAAGTGGTGATAGAACGTCTTTCTCATGTTGCTAGAACTATCATATACTTTGTCGTTACATAAAACAACTTAACTTAGTGGAGCTACTAGCTTAACTTAAGTGATCATCTAAAAAGTATGACCCTTTAATAACCATGATGACTACATGGTTCATGGAGACTTGAGTTCATATGAACTCGCATCCCCATTGGTGCTCAATACTACTCCCAAAATATTCTTAGCTCATATATTTTTAAAGCAACTTCTTTCTTTGGGTTGAGATAATTACTCAACACTTAGCTTAAAAGCTCGCTTGGAATCGATGTTCCCTTTCTTGTTCAAATGTGAAAAAAATTATGAACTCTTATGGAATACTTAGTTCCCTTATAACATTTGAGATATGAACTCAACTCATTACTCTTTACTAAACATGAAACTTGAGTCTTAAAAACAAAGTTAAAACGTTTCTAAAGACTCTTGAAAACTTTAAAGTACTTTGCTTTGACTTTCTTATTAACTGTTAGACTTGACTCTTGACTTCTTTGACATTGACTTAACTTTCCATGAAATGAATTATGGCTTCAAGGTTAATAATCTCATGTTTATGGATAATTTCATGATGTTTTACAATCAACTAGGAAACATAGCTACATCACTAGGGAACTAGTACGGAAAGATGGGGGAATAATAGGGAGAATTGGCGACCCTGGCGCTCTGAGAGGCGTGGGGTGCCAACCCTCAAACATCAAAGAGCTGGGTGGGGTGTTATTGCTGGCGCGGCGATCCAGAGGCCAATAGTAAAAGAAATACCTTTGGGGCTCTAGGAAGCGCAATACGCTTGGGCTATCCTGAGGCGTTCTCCGACTTTTCTCCTTCGCTTTTCATTTCTAAATCTTCTAAAATCCAATGGTTCTTTCCCCCAAAAACTTTGGATCACTAGTACAATCAATATACAATAGATTCAACCTGAAATTCCACCTGGAAACATGAATCAAATCATCAATAAACTTCAACAACAGAACCATCAAGACCTCAACAAAAGTTTCAATAATGTTCTTCAAGAACTCAATTTCTTAACATTCAAAACTTAAATTCGCTGAATTAAAACATGCTTTGAGCGTGGCTGAACTAACCCAACACTATGTGATCTCACATACCTTTAGGGATCACCCTTGAAGAATTCCACACGCAAAGCTTGAGCGTTGTTGACGATTCTTGATTTCTCTCCTCTTTTCTCTTCTTTTCTCTCTTTTCCAAGCCCTAGCGTGAATTCTATTTTTTCTAAATAGAACAAAGGTCTGGTTTGACCCAAATTAATTTCTAAAAATGAATTAATTTAACTAGGTGAGGGAAAAACAACTTTTGCCTTCCCTAATCCGGATAGGGCTTTCCTTATCCAACATCCCAACTTTCGAAAGACATAACTCACTCATCCAAACTCGGAATCACGCAAACTCCGCGGTGCTAGAATGATTATTCTAAGGGCTTTCCTACCATATCTGTAACTACACCTAACTCATTCTGGGCCTGGAGTTATGGTCGTTTGAAGTTTACCAAACACACTTTTAACTTATTTAAAATTTCCAGATTTCTTATTCTTTCCAAAAATATGTATTTTCAGATTTAAAACTCTTTTCCAATTCTTACTAGTTGCGAGATATTACAATATCTCCACCTTGGGAACATTCGTTCTCGAATTTGTTTACTCTTACTAGACATAAGGTAGCAACATCAACTTCAAACACCCACAAGCAATTGCAGCCAAACAACATGCTTTCTAAAATTTGGGTAGTACTTAGAAGAAACTTTGTGCCTTGGTCTACATTTTCTCCGGATTCAAACAAATGCAAATATCTCTTCTTCATGTCCTCTTAGCTTCCCAAGTAGCTTCTTCAACAAATTGGTTCCTCCAAAGTACCTTGACTGATGCTACCTCTTTTGCTCTCAACTTACGAACTTAGGGATCTAGGATTTGCACTGGAATATCCCCATAAGACAAGTTATCTTTGATATCAATATTCTCAGCTTGAATGATCAAGGAAGGATCACCCATGCACTTCTTCAAAATGGAGACATTAAACACCAGATGAACCGCCGTTAAATCTTGTTGTAGCTCCAACTCATAAGCTACTTTCCTATCCTCTTGGAAATTCTATATGGACCAACTTAACAAGGAGTAAGTCATTACAACAAAAAGTGATATAGCGGCAATTAAAAATGAAATTAGCGTCCATTATTATGGACGCTATAGCTATTATCAGCCAATGCACTTTGGCTGTTGTATCGAGGGTCGGCAAAGGCTTTTGCAGCCATTTGGACAAAAGCTAGTAAAGTCAAGCTCTTTTGCCGTTAAAACTCATTTGATTTAGTGGCAATTGGTTGAAACAATTAAGAAGTCTACAAAATCAAATCAAAAGTGGTTAGCTTTCTCATGTAGCATCCATATATATAGGAAGTAAAACCAAGTAAATTATCGCTAAAACACATTTGTTCTAGCGGCAATTGCTTGCGGCAATTAAGACGGTTGTTAAAAATCCAATAAAAATAGTAGTTATACTTTTTTAGTGTCCATTTTTATAGTCGGTAAATCGTACTAATTGCTGATAAAGAGAATTAGTTCTATTGCCAATAAAGATAATTTTTAAATAAAATTTACTACGACAATCATGTTCATGTACCGTCCATTTTGATAGTTGGTAAATTCGATAAAAATGTCGCTAAAAGTTCATATCTTTAACGACAATGGTTTGGTGGTAATTATAAAGGCTAGAATATTCTTTTGAAACCTTCTTAATTTCCCCCATTTAGCGTCTAATATTTTTGTCTAGCAAATTCACTTAGTTTGACGCTAAAATTCACAAACTTTAAGGACCAATTTTTTAGTCGAAAATAATAATAGTGTCTTCAATAAATTTTCACAATGGTTCGCCATATTGAAATATTTATAGGCATTATTTTTTAAAATCATACCGAATGACCTGAAATAATAATATAAATTTGTCAAACGATGAAACTCAATTAAAAAAAAACATCATGAGATCAAACAAGTTCTCATACTCTAACAAAATATTTACTAGATCAAATGTTACATATACAAAGCTATGTGCAAATACCAATGACCCTAGTATGAAAAAGACATTTCAGTTTGAAGACATTCACAACCTAGACAAGAAATAAAGAAAAACCATAAGCATATTCATAGCCCAAGCAACAAACCATGAAAGAACGGAAGCACATTAAAAACTTCGCAGACTGGATGTACAATACATATACATACGTACACTTACATTAATTTATGTCTAAAACCCCTTATTCAATAGGTACAGAGAATCGATAAAATATACATCAGTATCGAACAATCAAAACCTATTTAAGATATAAAAAAATCAAACCAATACAAACAGGCAGCAAGCTAGAGAATGATACCAACATAATGTTCATACATAGGAGGAGAAAATCAGTGCACAAAGTAGCTTTAGTAATTAGACCACTAACATACAACTATACCAACAAAGCCTATAGTTAAAATTAACTACACTTGTTGGCAGCGTCACCATTTTGATGCTTCAATATGTGTATCTTTTATATTTATTGATCAACGACACTAACCAATAGTTTGAGTGTCTACGAATCAAATCTAGTAAAGTCACCCAACCAAGGGTTGGGGTCGTCTCCCAAGGGAATGGTAGTGAAAGTAGTAGTTAATTTGAATTTAGTTCTAAATAGTGATAGATCATGACATTTTCTAGTTATACGAAAATTAGATTCCATTTGTGACACCAAAGTGTCAAATATCAAGAAAAAAGGATTTTTGTCACAAGTAGTAGAATACGAAAAATAAAGGACAAAACAAGTATTGGAGAGAGTTCTTGGGGTATGACCACAATCTATGTTGACACAAACTAATGGGTACATGATTTTGATATAAAAATTTGCAAGACAATGGTGACTAGGCTAAGCTTTTGGTTAAAGTAAAGAGAGTTCCCGCTCGGGCAACATACCCCATGTCAAATGGGATCCTCTCGGACACCACTCGTCTAAACAAACCAGCCTACGCCTTTTTCACACCCTGACCATTCGATAGAGGTTGCTTGGATATGGGACTAGGGATCAGCCTCTCGGGCTGAACCTCATGTTGACCCACTCCTTAGACAATCAGTGTACTGGTCTTGGTTTCGCGACCTCTCTCTTGGGAAAGACGAAAATACATGGGTGGTTTTGTATTTGAAACTACAAACCCATTAAATTAAACCACAACATGTAGGTGAAATCAGAATTAAAATGCATATTATCCTATCAGCAAGCAAAACCCAACAGTAACATGAACATATATTTGCTAAATCACACCCCAAGAATGGGGTTTTTAGCCACACATAAAACAATAATCAAATATACTTAAAATTATACAGTAATCAAATGGGTATAATAGATTAAACCTTAAAAATAGCAAAGGAGGGTAAATGGAGAAGAACCACTTCCATGTTTGGAAGGAGAACTTCTTTCTTCAATCTTCCTAAAAACCCTCTCCAAACTTGAGAGAAACTTAAGAATAAAGTTTCTAAAATAAAATATTAAGTTTATATTATTTTTTTCTCTAAGATTTTCTTGTAAACAATAAAATAGTTCAGTGTTTATAGACTTCAAATTTAGTGCTGGTGGTTCCATTCTTCATCTTCAGTCGTGAATCGCCGAGCAATTCGGTGACTCGCCCTTTCTCTAGTTCGTCGCCGTTTGTGGCTTGCCTTAATATCCATGGATGCGGTATCGTTGGGTGAAATAACTCTTCTTCGCGGAATTATTCGGTGAAGCATCGACTACATCTTTTCATCGCCTTTTGATCCACCTCCTTCACGACTCACTTGCTGTAACAGAAAATGGAACTTTTTTACACGGTGTATCGCCAAGTGTGCTTGGTGATGTGTACTTTGAATCTTTAGCTCTTTTCATCCGTTTTGTGCCTACGTTTTCATGATTTTACCAAATCCCCAAATACCTGAAACATAGAAGTTTCTATAAGATATTGAGATAACATACACAATTGAGGAAACTATTTGCATTAAATAAGGCATCCCTATATGAGTCCAAATTGAGGACTCATCAAACCCAAACCAAAACAATTAGCATACCGGAACGTGGTACCAATGTCATAGTTATGTTGGAGCGTGGTATTGAAATATTTTATAGGCGTTATTTTTTAATATCATACTGCATGACCTGAAATAATAAAATAAATGTGTGAAAAGATGAAACTCAATTGATAAAAACAACACGACATCAAACAAAAATGTTACATAAAAAAAGCTATATACAAATACAATGACCCTAGTATGAAAAAGACACTGTGTATGAAGACATTCATAACCTAGACAAGAAACAAAGAAAAAGCAGAAGCATATTCATAGCCTGAGCAACAAACAATGAAAGAACGAAAGCACATTAACAACTTAGCAGACTGGATGTACAATACATATACATACGCACACATACATTAATTTATGTCTAAGACCCCTTGTGCCATAGGTACAGAGAACCGATAAAATATACATCAGTATCGAACAATCAAAACCTATTCAAGATATAAAAAAATCAAACCAATACAAACAGGAAGCAAGCTAGAGAAAGATACCAACATAAAGTTCATACATAGGAGGAGAAAATCAGTGCACAAAGTAGCTTTAGTAATTAGACCACTAATATACAACTATACCAACAAAGCCTATAGTTAAAAGTAACTACACTTCCCAGCAACGGCGCTATTTTGATGCTTCAATATGTGTATCTTTTATATTTCTTGATCAACGACACTAACCTACAGTTTGAGTATCTACGAATCAAAGCCAGTAAAGTAACCCAACCAAGGGTTGGGGTAGTATCCCAGGGGAGTAGTGAAAGTAGTAGTTACTTAGAATTTAGTTCTAAATAGTGATAGCTCATGACTTTTTCTAGTTATACAAAAATTAGATTCAATTTGTGACACCAAAGTGTCATATATCAAGAAAAAAAGATTTTTGTCACAAGTAGTGAAATACCAAAAATAAAGGACAAAACAAGTATTGGAGAGAGTTCTTGAGGCATGACCGCAATCTATGTTGACACAAACTAATGGGTACATGATTTTGATATGAAAATTTGCAAGACAATGGTGACTAGGCTAAGCTTTAGGTTAAAGTAAGTTCCCTCTCGGGCAACATACCCCATATCAAATGGGTTCCTCTCGGACACCACTCGTCTAAACTAACCAGCCTACGCCTTTACCACACCATGATCCTTCGATAGGTGTTGCTTGGATATGGTTCTAGGTCTCAACCTCTCGGACTGAACCTCATGTCGACCCACTCCTCAGTCCATCAGTCTACTGGTCTTGGTTTCGCGACCTCCCTCTTGGGCAAGGCAAAAATACATTGGTAGTTTTATATTTGCAACTACAAACCCATTAAATTAAACCACAATATGTAGATGAAATCATAATTAAAATGCATATAATCCTAGCAACAAGCAAGACCCAACAGTAATATCAACAGTATCGTTTGTGGATTGCCTTAATATCCATGGATATAGTATCGTTGGGTGGAATAACTATGCTTCACGGAATTATTCGGTGAAGCATCGACTACTTCTTCTCGTCGGTTTTTGATCCACCTCCTTCGCGACTCAGTTGTTGTAACAGAAAACAGAACTTTTTTACATGCCGTAGCACCAAGTGTGTTTGGCGATGCGTACTTTGAATCTTTAGCTTTTTTCATCCGTTTTGTGCCTAAGTGTTCATGATCCTACCAAATCCCCAAATACCTGAAACTTAGAAGTTTTTATCAGATATTGATATAACATACACAATTGAGGACAATATTTGCATTAAATAAGGCCCTAGATGAGTCCAATTTGAGGACTCATCAAACCCAAACCAAAACAATTAGCATACCGGAACATGGTACCCAATGAACAAGTGATTCATGCATAAATTCATTCATCTATCTCATTTATAACAAGTGTGATCAATAATGCAACAATCATAAACATACAAGTATCATAATGAAGCATGAACATACATACATTACACAATCATAAAATCACAACCATCATCTACCTCGAATCCAAGTTTGAATCCGCTCAGGAGCTTGAATCTTCCCTTTTCATTTTCTATCCGCTTGTTCTAGGTCTACAAATATATAATATACGCAAGGATCAACAAACAATATCTGATTACCTGTATTATAATCAATAATATCAACCCTAGGTCAACCGTTGATCTCATGTATCAAAAAAGGGTTTTTCCCACCATAGTTTCCAATTCAAAACCCTCCCCCATTGTTAATAGGACAAGAAAATAGATTCCACGAATCGAAAAATGGATTCGGAAGGTGAAAAGATTATCTTTAGCCTCAAGAATGGTGAAAAACTGTCAAGAAGTCATACAAGGTCGTTCCTTAGTTCTCAAAGTCAAAAAGTGCAGAGTAAAGATGTTTTAGGGTTTATTTACGACTTTAAGTTGCGTCTGACCTGCCACAACGAGACCTACCCTGATATACCGGCCCTGCCAGAGACACCAAATTTGGCATCAAAGTTGCTTGCACGAAATAGTAAGCAATTTAATTAATTACATACCACCATTCCACAACACACCTCTAACCAATGACACTCAGAAAATACCATTTACTTTAAGATTGACTTCGGGAGTTCTACTCGCCGGAATTCAATTTTGTAATGTCATACACGTTACTTAACGTCTTATCTGACTACTCATGTAATCAAAATTATAAATGAATCAACCTATTTCTACCACATTTCCCTACACCTTAATGACTCCGAATTTATCCAAATCTAGACTAGGTTGAGAAAAGTTTTCTGGCCCCAATTCTTTTCTCATTGGTTTTCCCTAACGATGAAAATTAGGTCATTACAAAGTACAATATTACAAATGGGGTCTGAAAATGAGATTATGTATGTACACGTTATCTCTATAAGGTAAAGGTTGTTTCCGATAGACCCTTGATTTAAGTAAAGTGAACCCTTCTTAACAGATGCAAAGAATATCTCTCCTCTTTCTACTTTCCACTTGTAAGGTTATTATAGGAAACTCGAATTGAAAACATTAGCTAGCTAGAAATAGTGATCGGTTTGCTGAGGTGTATTAAACAGTGAAAGTTTAATGGTTGAGCTAATGTCACACATGTTTGGAGAATATAATATAGCATAGATAAACTGTAAAATGGGAAAATAAAAAAAACACAAAGTCTTAGGATGTAACTGATAAGTAGTATTATGTTAGTACAGATCACCTTCGTTTGAAATTTTATTATTAGAAAGAAACTTTTTAAAAAAACAAAAGTCTTCTAAAACATTAAATATATGTCTAATAGCTTGTATTAGATAGTACACCTGTGTTTTTTAGCTTATCATTCGATGCATACTAAGAAAAGTAGAAAAAACATTTAAGATAAGGATGATTAAAGTTTAACATGTATCAAGTAAAAGAAATGAAGTCTTTGCTGATTTATGGGATGTAAAGAAACATTAAAGCATGCCTATAAAAAGGGAGAAAAGTGAAGTTGACTTTAAAAAGGAAATTGTGAAGTTTGCTACGAATGTCGAGTCTTTCCATCATCTCCTCTTCGGTTATCAAAGTGGCCATTTTATTACGTGATTTAATCTCTACTGTAGGGAGATATCAATAACATCGGGGAAAACTCTTTCTTCTTCTTATGGGTGGACATTAGTTATTTGATATAATTGAAGCCATATTTTTCTGTTGTATTCTCCAAACCATTTTTTGTATATTGTTTTATATGTAATTTTGAAATATTTGATTTGTCTTCTACTAGTAAATGTCACCATACCATTATTAATGATTCTCTGTTTAAGGAAGTTTGTAGCTCTGAATATACCAGTGATACACCGTTCATGCGTGGAAATGTACGGCCTGATCAGTTTGAAAGCTCGTTGGAAGATGCTAAAGTTTTTCTTGCTGAAACTGGGGCTGACCTCTCTAACTTTGGTCCCCTATAACTTTGTTTTGAGAATCGAATCTCTCCCATATTGTGGCTACAACTCTGGTTCCACGAAAGGGCTCTTTTAGCAAAATCTCCAACAGAGTTATATTTTGTTGTTTACTGTCTGCTGAAGAAGATCAATATAAAATGGGCTCTGTAGGTCCGCGAATACATGGCTCCTCCTGCTCCCGCACTTTTGGTCTATTAGTTATTAAATCCATTCGTCTTTAGTTTGTATCCCGACTACGGCGGTACCCACCTCTGTTTGCACCGCCTACTTGTCTATAGTTGTATCCAAAGTTAGTGATTGTTTAGAGAATAGTTGGAGTTACATTTGAACTCTTAATTTACTTAAACAAAGTCACTTAGATGAGGAGACGAGTTGAGGTGAGGTGATGACATAAGACGAGATTAGTCGAGAGACTGATGCATTGCCTTCAAATAAAAATAAGAAGGCGTAACATCTAGATGAATTAACAACAATTGTACATATCTTTTATGATGGCTCTGTTTTTTATTTTCCATACAACTTCTTAACGACATAAATTTGTTTTGAAATTTTCTACTATGCTGTAAAAATATCGCTGCCAGCTACCCTGTTTAAATGGTTTCTGCCAAGATATTGTTAATCTAGCTCGTCTATTATGCTAATTCATTCCATTTGTTTATATTATCTACCTAATGTTATTTTGTGTTTCTTCAAAATAGATTTTGGATCTTCGCTAATATATCTCAATGTTTTCTAATAGATTTTTCTTATTTTTTGCAACTTCTGCTGATGTTTCCGTATATCACTTGACAAAGATTATTTTTTGCCAGACTTTTGTTCATACTTCAGTGAAGATGCAAGTTTAGAAGATGCACTAACTCGTTATTAGTAATTTGTTATTAATGTTTTGCAAAACTTTGGATGTTATCCAAGTACTTTTGTTCAACGAATATATCGAAACTAACATCATGGGTGATTAACCAATTTATTGTAATTAATCGCACTATTATCTCCTACGCCCTTTCACTATATGATCCTTTTTGTATCCATATAGTTTAGTAATTATTTTTATATTTGTTGATGAATATAGATTCTTGTGATATTAATGGCTCTGTGATCAAAGGTGGTCGGTTAGAGACCACAATTATTGGTCGTCTCTAATGGTCAAACTAGGACCAAAGTTGCTGCTCGTCTTTAAAGCTATTTTAGGACCAAATTTTTCGTCATCTTTAAAAATACACTAGGAACAGTTTTTCAAGGTCGTTATAGATGTTCTAGGAACAAATTTTTGATAGTCTCTAATGCTATTTTAGGACGAGGTCACACTTGTCTCTAAAACTCTATTAGGACCACATTGTGTTGAGTCACAAAAGAATATTAACGACATGAATACCAATGATATAAGAGGTCTAATTGAGACCAGGTATTTGGTCCCTAAAATATCTCACGACAAGAGATTTGTCCCATCGCAAAACCATTTAGGGACAAGTTTACTTACCAATAGCGACTGTACTTTCTAGGACGAGTGACGACCATGTTTTTCTGGTCTTAGTTGCGAATTTAAGACCAGATTTTAACTTTTAGGGACTAGAATTCCCTTCCTCAGAGACTGTTTTTCTTGTACTGTTTGTTGTTTAGTGTCTGCTGAAGAAGATCAATATAAATTGGGCTCTGTAGGTCCGCGAATACATGGTTGAATGTTTTGAAGATACGAACTCCAGTGCAAGCTTACCCTAGGACTACTTATCTCTAGAATTATTTTTGATTCTCTTGTGGATCTCTCTAACTACACATGCCTACATTTATTGATGCTACATATGATACTCGAACTTTTTCGAGCATGAATTATGTGTTTATTATCGAGAAAATGGTATTAGAAGGAGTTTGTCCAATTTAGGGTTGATACACCCCGGGCTACTAGAATCTTTTCTGACTCTGCAGCATTGTTCCTCAAGGAGGCTGAACACATTAAGGTACGGCTTAATGGTCTTGAATTCCATATGCAGGTTTTACAAGATGCCCTTGGAAAATTGCTGCAACTCCACAAGGTCTCCGTTATCGATATTGGAAAGCTTCAGCTTGAGATGGGAGGATTTAAGAAGGATGCCTCTCATTCTGTTAACATTATTCTGAAAGAAGTCAACTCCATCAAAACTGGAGATGACTCTACTAACAATCAATTGGATGTCACTATGAAAACGTCATATTGATTTTTCTCTATGACGGTTGAGAAATCTCTTTCCACTTTTTGGACGAACGTGGTCAACACTCTGACGTATTTTCTCGTGAAACATTAATATTATGACCTCATTTTCTTTTGTTTAAGACACTTAGTTTTGTGGAGATCTTTCTCCTTATCTTTTGGATTGTTTATATGGGGCTTCTGACCCCATACTCTTTGTCTGTTTAGTTTTTCCTTTTTCTCTATCTCGCTTGCTGTTGTGTTGTCCTTTTTTATTGTGTAAAAGGGGGAGAATCTATACATAGGCACACAGAAAGGGGAGCACTAAGACAGGGGAGCACTAAAATGACAATTCATCCAAGAACAATCGAATAGGGAAGTCGTGTTACACTTTCATTAATTATAGTTGTCAATATCAAAAAGGGGGAGATTGTTAACTTGTTATATTATGATTAATGACAAATAGAAGGAATTAATAAAGAATAATACGATCAGCATGAAGTGTCACGACCCAAAAATGAGTGTGATGGCACTCGTCTTATCCCACCAAGACAAGTCAGCCTAACCCAATAATTTTGATAAAATGCGGAAATAAAACCAAAATCTGATAGCAATTACTAATACGAAAATAATTCAACTTAATTAAATCCCCAAAACCTGGTAGTCATGTGCACAAGCCTCTAATGTAAATACTAGAATTGAAATAAAATAGAAGTCTGAAATGAAGTTGTTTTTCATGTAAAAACAAAGTCATAAACTGGAGTAGGAAAGTTCGCTGAGATGACAAGCAGCTATCTCACAATCCTCCACAAGATGCCTCGGAAATGAAAGAATGAGAGGTATCACGAAGATCCGGGCTCGTAACCTACAAAAATTTGTAGAAGCAAGGGGTGAGTACCAAACCACGCGGTACCCAACAAGCAAACCTCTAAACACAAGTTAAGTGAACAAAATACGGGTACTCCTTACACCCTATCTAAACCTCCACGCTACAGCCTAACAGTTCACAGTTTACCAAACACACAACTCAATAACCACACTCAATCAGTTTACACATTCTCAATAACAACTCAATATTCAGCAGTCACAAGTTTCACCGAGAAGCACTCACAAGATTAGCAAAACACGAGTTCAAGTTCATCAATAATAAAAATGTGTAATGCAATGAGATGCAATGTCAAATATAGTGATGCATGTCTTCCCTAACGATACACACCCGATGTCTTTCAGTCTGGGACCCATGGGAATCAAACTCGTGCAGTCGTTCTCAGTCTGAGCAACGACAACCAATTCGCCCAAATACCTTTTTTTTTTTTTTTTACTATTGTTCTGAAATAATTCCAACTTTTCCAGATTGTTACTCTGACCCACTTCACATACTAATTCAATTCTCTTTTCCTCACATTTTGTTTATTTTATAATTCAATTGTCAACATAATATAATAATCATAACAATAATGATAAGGAATTTGGAGAAACACTAAAACCAACCTACATACTAACATGTATATCAATTAAAGGCAGTAACATTATTCAACCTTTTGGAGAAATTTGCAACACTTTCAACGTGATCCAAACACCCCACTATCACCTTATGACTACCTTATAACCATTCCAATAATTACCCAAACCATTACCCACGAAAACTTGTCCCCCAATTTCCAAGAAGTCACGTGTAACAACAATAACTTCTAAAAATTCAAATATGCTACTCTTTATCCTCACCTTAGAAAATATATGAATTGCCTCATGATTACAATTCATTACGAAATCAAAAAGTTTTGATTTGAAATCTCACCTGAATGCAGTTCGCAACCTGCGATGCCGAAACCCTTGTCCGCTCCTTTTTCCCCTTTTTACTTCTTTTCTCAATTAATTATGTACTAAAAGTGATAAATTTAACTTACTTATTTTTATTGAATATAGGCTAAATGGTATAGGGTCTTAAATAAATTATCACTTTAGCCCATTAACTAACAATTAAGTCATTTATCTACAATTATCCATCAATTATTTGACTCAAGTTAACCGAATATTTAAAATTTCCAAAAATGAACTCTGGGTCATCACATTATCCACCACTAAAAATCATGTTCGTCCTCGAACATTAAGTGAGGAAAGTACCTGAAGTTTCAAAAAGCTGAGGATATCTGGCACGCATGTCAGACTCTGTCTCCCAAGTTGCCTCTCCCACTGATCGGTGCTTCCACTGTACCTTCACTGAAACAATCTCTTTGGTCCTAAGCTTTCGAACCTGCCTATCTAGAATAGCTATAGGCTCTTCTTCAAATGTCAATTCTGGACCAAGCTCCACAGAATCGAGTGAAATCACATGAGATTCATCATGAATATACTTCCGAAGCATAGAGACATGGAAAACAGGATGAACTGCCCACAAACTAGGTGGCAAAGTCAACTTATAGGCCACCTCTCCCACTCTGCTTAAAATTTCAAAAGGTCTAATGAATCTAGGACTAAGCTTGCCCTTCTTTCCGAACCTCATCACACCCTTCATGGGTGATACTCGGAGCCAAACATGATCACCCGCCATTAACGCTAAGGCTCTAACTCTCTGGTCTGCATAACTCTTCTGTCGACTCTGGGCTGTCAACAATCTATATTGAATCATACGGACTTGCTCCATAGCATCTCTAAGCAAGTCTGTATCCAAAGAGTCCATCTCCGCCGAATCAAACCAACCAATCGGAGATCTACATCGTCTACCATACAACGCCTCAAATGGGGCCATCTGGATACTAGAGTGATAACTGTTATTATAGGCAAACTCCGCTAAGGGTAAATGTCGATCCCATCTAGCTCCAAAATCGATCACACACGCCCGGAGCATGTCCTCTAACACCTGAATCGTCCGCTCGGACTGACCATCTGTCTGAGGGTGAAAAGCTGTACTCATATCTAACTGAGTACCAAGACCATGCTGTAACGCCTTCCAGAAATGAGAAGTGAACAATGAACCTCGATCTGATATAATAGAAATTGGAACTCCATGCAGTTGCACAATCTGACTGATATATAGCTCGGCTAACTTCTCTGCCGTATACTTCACCCGAACCGGAATGAAGTGGGCAGACTTGGTCAGTCTGTCAACAACAACCCAAATGGAGTCATAAGCACCCACTGTGGTAGGCAAACCCACAACAAAATCCATAGTAATCCTCTCCCACTTCCAAGTAGGAATAGGCATTCTCTGAGATACACCTCCGGGCCGTTGGTGCTCACACTTGACCTGCTGGCAAGTCAAACACCTCGAAACAAAGTCTGAAATATCCCTCTTCATCCCACACCACCAGTAATGCTGACTTAGATCATGATACATCTACGCCGCTCCCGGATGGATGAAATACCGAGAATAATGGGCTTCCTCAAGAATCAATCTAATCAAATCGCCTGTCTTGGGCACACAAATCCTGCCTCCGATCCGCAAGACACCATCAGAATCAAGGGCGGCCTCCTTAGCTTCCCCTCTCAATACTTTGTCTCGAATGAGACATAATTTTTCATCATCAAACTGGTGTGCACGGATCTGCTCGACTAAAGAAGACCGAGCCTTAATAAAAGCAATCATCCTATCACTCTCCTCTGAAACCTGCAAGCGGACAAGACTGTTAGCTAATATCTGCACATCCCTAGCCAATGGTCTCTCCTCAATACTAAGCGCTGCAAGACTCCCCATGCTAGGAGTCTTCCTACTCAGAGCATCGGCCACAACATTGGCCTTTCCTGGATGATACAGAATGGTCACATCATAGTCCTTCAGCAACTCAAGCCATCTCCGTTGTCTCAAGTTCAAATCCCTCTGACTAAAGATATACTGAAGACTCTGATGATCAGTGAAGATCTCACAATGCACCCATACAAATAATGACGCCATAACTTAAGTACAAATACCACAGCCGCCAACTCCAAATCATGAGTAGGGTAGTTCTTCTCATGGGACTTCAACTTCCTAGAAGCATAAGCAATCACTTTTCCCTTCTGCATCAACACACCACCCAACCCAACTCCTGAAGCATCACAATACACAGTAAAGTCTACACCCTCCTCAGGTAGAGTCAACACAGGAGCAGAAGTCAACAAAGTCTTGACCTTTTGAAAGCTCTGCTCACACTCATCAGACCACTGAAAACCCACATCCTGTCTAGTCAATCTAGTCAATGGAGCTGCAATAGTAGAGAAACTTTGAACAAATCGTCGATAATAGCCTGCCAATCCCACAAAACTCCTAATCTCAGTAGGTGAAGTAGGTCGCGTCCAGCCTCTAACTGCCTCAATCTTGGATGGATCTACTCTAATACCCTCCTTGGACAGCACGTGTCCTAAGAATGCCACAGAAGTAAGCCAGAACTCACACTTTGAGAACTTGGCATACAACTTCTCTTCTCTCAACCTCTGAAGTACAATCCTCAAGTGTCGGACATGGTCCTCCTTAGTCTTGGAGTAAACCAAGATGTCATCGATGAAAACAATTACAAAAGAATCAAGGTATGGTCGAAACACCCCATTCATCAACTCCATGAATGCTGCAAGGGTATTAGTCAATCCAAAGGACATCACTAGGAACTCATAATGCCCATATCGGGTCCGAAAAGCGGTCTTAGGGATATCTGATGCCCTAATCTTCAACTGATGATACCCAGACCTCAAATCAATCTTTGAGAACAATGATGATCCTTGTAGCTGATCAAATAAGTCATCAATACGCGGAAGAGGATACTTATTCTTCACCGTTACCTTGTTCAACTGTCTGTAATCAATACACATCCTCATAGTCCCATCCTTCTTCTTCACAAACAATACGGGGGCACCCCAAGGTGACACACTAGGGCGAATAAAACCCTTACTCAATAAATCCTGCAACTAATCCTTCAACTCTTTCAACTCTGCTGGGGCCATACGGTATGGAGGGATAGAAATAGGCTTAGTGCCTGGCTCCAAATCAATAGCAAAATCAATATCCCTATCGGGAGGAACACCTGGAAGATCAGAAGGAAATACATCGAGAAACTCCTGAACCACGGGAACAGAGTCCATGGAAGGTGGTTCAACACTAGTATCCCGAATAAAAGCTAAGTAAGACAAACACCCTCTCTCCACCAATCTCTGAGCACGGATAAAAGAGATGACCTTGCTAGGATAAGAACCACTAAAACCCTTCCACTCAACCCTCGGAACACCAGGCATTGCTAAAGTCACAGTCTTAGCATTACAATCAAGGACAGCATGATAAGGAGAAAGCCAATCCATACCCAAGATAACATCAAAGTCTACCATCCCCAGAATGATTAAGTCTACCCAAGTGTCATACCCAGCCAAAGAAATAATACAGGATCGATACACTCGATCCACCACTAAGGGCTTACCCACGGGTGTAGAAACACGAATAGGTACAGTCATGCTATCACATATCATATCAAATTCAGCAGCAAAATAGGTAGACACATAAGAGAATGTAGACCTTGGATCAAACAATACAGACGCAGGTCGATGGCATACGGGGATGATACCTGTAATAACAGCATCAGAGGTCTCCGCCTCAGGTCTCCCTGGGAAAGCATAACAGTGGCCCCCTCATCCACCTCCAGCCTGGGTGGTACCTCTACCTCCACTCTGCTGAGCTGCAACACCACCACTAGAAACTCCACTACCTCTACCTGACTGAACTCTGCCGCGGCCTCTACCCTGCGGTACTGGTGGTCTAGTCTGGAATGAAGAATTAGGTCGAGGCCCACCATGACCCCTTTGAGAAGTACACTGCCGCATCAGGTGATCGGGATCTCCACAAGTAAAACAAAATCTCTGACCTGGGAACTGCTGTGTGGACCCTGAAAACCCACTATAATTGCCTCGCCCTTTAGGTCGCTGCTGTGAACCGTACGAGCCCTGACCCGGGCTATAAGAACCAGTAGAGGTCTGACCACCCTCAAATGTCGGCATAGATGCATGAATAGGTCCCCGCTGATGAAAGGAACCACTCACTCTCTGTGATCCCCTACCTCCAGATGAGGCACCATAAAACTGACCTGATGTACGGGACCTTTTAGGGTCCCCAAACTCCTCCCTCTCCATCAATTCCGCCTCTTTGGCGGTTCTCACAATAGACTGGAAAGAAGCCCCCTCTCTAGATGCCCGAAACACAACTGACCTGATAGAGAAAGTCAATCCCCTCACAAATCTGCGAATTCTCTCTGTCTCATCTAGAATAATGGCAACGCATGCCTAGACAACTGACAAAAACGCGCCTCATACTCGGTAACCGATAAACAATCCTGTCTCAGACTCTCAAATCTCAAGCGACTCTACTCTCTCACGCTCCAAGGGATAAAACGATCATGGAACGCACTAGCAAACTGCTCCCAAGTCACTGGAGGAGATCCAACTGGCAAAACCCCCAAATAAGTCCTCCACCACTCTCTCGCTGGTCCACGAAGCTGGGGTGTAGCATATCGAACCCCATGGGACTCAGCTAATCCAACCACCTCTAGCAACTCTCGGCATGTAGTAAGAAACTCATGAGCGTCCTCGCTCCTCCCACCCTGAAACTGAGGTGGGTCCATCTTTCGAAATCTCTCATACCTACGCTTCTCATCCTCTGTCAGAACAACCACCGGTGCAACTTGACCCCCAACTGCTGGTGCAACATCATTTTGAACTACGGGATCCACTGGTAGCTGCTCCACCCCATCCTGAGCAACTAGAGCTTGCTGCTGCTCTTGGGTCTGAGTAAAGCCCTCTAACACACTTAACACCCTCAATAATGTATCCTGAAGCAAAGGTGTGACTGCAGGCTCTAAAGGAACCTGGTCCTCTCTGTCATCATCTGAGGCTTTGGAGAGACCTCTCTAGCACGACCTCTCACTGGTGCTGCTCCACGGCCATGACCTCTGGCTACTGTCGTACCACGAGCACGACCTCTAGCTTGAGCCCTACCCCTACCCCTAGCTGGGGCCTCAACAACTGCCTCGGGAAGTGCCTCCCCTCTACCACCAGTAACATTAGCTCTAGTCCTCGTCATATGTCAAAAGAGTATACAATAACTCAGTACTAAAGAAGGTAACCACGCACGATGAGAAAGAATGAATAAAAAGGAAGTTTCCTAATAGTCTTTATAGCCTCTCAGAGATAAGTACAGACGTCTCCGTACTGATCCTTGAGACTCTACGTAGACTCGGCTTATATACACGTGAGACCTATGAACCTGGGGCTCTGATACCATTTTGTCACGACCCAAAAATGAGTGTGATGGCACTCGTCTTATCCCACCAAGACAAGTCAGCCTAACCCAATAATTTTGATAAAATGCGGAAATAAAACCAAAGTCTGATAGCAATTACTAATACGAAAATAATTCAACTTAATTAAATCCCCAAAACCTGGTAGTCACGTGCACAAGTCTCTAATGTAAATACTAGAATTTAAATAAAATAGAAGTCTGAAATGAAGTTGTTTTTCAAGTAAAAACTAAGTCATAAACTGGAGTAGGAAAGTTCGCTGAGATGACAAGCAGCTACCTCACAATACTCCACAAGATGCCTCGGAAATGAAAGAATGAGAGGTATCACGAAGATCCGGGCTCGTAACCTACAAAAATTTGTAGAAGCAAGGGGTGAGTACCAAACCACGCGGTACCCAACAAGCAAACCTCTAAACACAAGTTAAGTGAACAAAATACGGGTACTCCTTACACCCTATCTAAACCTCCACGCTACAGCCTAACAGTTCACAGTTTACCAAACACACAACTCAATAACCACACTCTATCAGTTTACACATTCTCAATAACAACTCAATATTCAGCAGTCACAAGTTTCACCGAGAAGCACTCACAAGATTAGCAAAACACGAGTTCAAGTTCATCAATAATAAAAATGTGTAATGCAATGAGATGCAATGTCAAATATAGTGATGCATGTCTTCCCTAACGATACACACCCGCTGTCTTTCAGTCTGGGACCCATGGGAATCAAACTCGTGCAGTCGTTCTAAGTCTGAGCAACGACAACCAATTCGCCCAAATACCTTTTTTTTTTTTTTTTTTTACTATTGTTCTGAAATAATTCCAACTTTTCCAAATTGTTACTCTGACCCACTTCACATACTAATTCAATTCTCTTTTCCTCACATTTTGTTTATTTTATAATTCAATTGTCAACATAATATAATAATTATAACAATAATGATAAGGAATTTGGAGAAACACTAAAACCAACCTACATACTAACATGTATATCAATTAAAGGCAGTAACATTATTAAACCTTTTGGAGAAATTTGCAACACTTTCAACGTGATCCAAACACCCCACTATCACCTTATGACTACCTTATAACCATTCCAATAATTACCCAAACCATTACCCACGAAAACTTGTCCCCCAATTTACAAGAAGTCACGTGTAACAACAATAACTTCTAAAAATTCAAATATGCTACTCTTTATCCTCACCTTAGAAAATATATGAATTGCCTCATGATTACAATTCATTACGAAATCAAAAAGTTTTGATTTGAAATCTCACCTGAATGCAGTTCGCAACCTGCGATGCCGAAACCCTTGTCCGCTCCTTTTTCCCCTTTTTACTTCTTTTCTCAATTAATTATGTACTAAAAGTGATAAATTTAACTCACTTATTTTTATTGAATATAGGCTAAATGGTATAGGGTCTTAAATAAATTATCACTTTAGCCCATTAACTAACAATTAAGTCATTTATCTACAATTATCCATCAATTATTTGACTCAAGTTAACCGAATATTTAAAATTTCCAAAAATGAACTCTGGGTCATCACATGAAGTCATGACAAAATTAAAAAACAAACAAAGCCAAGGATCAAACCAAACAGAATCCAGTCTGGATTTACTAAGCAACCATAAAAGGAAAGAGATCTTCAATCACGCAAAACAAACGGCTAAAGAAGGAAAATTTATATTCGCATATCAATCAACCACGACTTATTGAAAAGACTAACAAATCAACAAAATTCAAGGAAGATCAGACAATATCTAAGGAAATCATCCAACAAATGAAGGGATTGATTTAATCATGTACACATTAGATATGTTCATGATTCAACAAATCAATTCAACAAAATCAAGGGAGCATCCCAGGATCCTTGATTAACAACTCCCTGGGTGTTCGAATAGAGCATCACCTCTCACGGCTATTTAAACCTCTCTCCGTCTTAGATGAAAAGTAAGCAACTTCTCTTGATCTTATATTACGATCGTGTTTTATCTTTCATCAAGCTTTGTAATCACGTGAGTGAACACAATTGAAAATAGAAGTGATAGAACAATTTTGAGTGTAGGTTTACCAGTAGAGGGAGTGTCAAGATAGAATTCTGATTTGCATATCAGACTGGACCAAGTTAAAGAAACTTTGTACTTCTCAAGGCTAACTTCAAACGCTCTAAAGGAAACCCTTGAAACCTAATGGGACTGGACTAGGCAACAAAACAGTGACCCAAACCACTATAAACATCATGTGTTATTTATTTTCTACAAGATATTTTTACTGTTTCATCATTCTACTAACTTGCACGTGAGTCGATTGACCATTACAGGTAGCCGACTAAAAAATAATTTAATTCACCCCCCCCCTTTTACATAACATAGTTCAACAGGTATGTCGAGTGTTTCCATCATTTCCTCTTTTGTTCTCAAAGTTTCCATTTTATTACGTGATTTAATCTCTAATGCAGGGAGATATCAATTAGATTGGTGCAAATCTTCTATGAGGTAAGTTGTGTATTGAACAGAGTCCAAAAATCTGCATGGTATTGTGCATGTGATTTAGTTTCTTTTTTTCATTTATTTTCACTCTTTTATGCTAGGAGAAGAGGCTTAGGGATATCTGGTGTAATTAAAGTGGACACAATACCATTTTGATACTTCAGATGTCCACTATTTTTTTGTAGATGATGATGAGCTCTTTCTTTTTCTTGTGGGTGGAGATTACTTATTTGATGTTATTAAAGCCATTGTTTTCTGTTGTATTCTGGAAACCATTTCTTGTATATTGCTTTATATGTAATTTAGAAATATTTGATTTGTCTTATGCTAGTAAATGTCCGCATTTTATAATAAGACGAGGAGTTCCCAAGTTATTTAACTTTTCTTTTATATTTTTAAAACAACAGTTAACATATATACTACTGTAAAAATCTCTTATAAGTTTACTGTATTGGCATATACTTATAAAAGAATCAAGTACCTCAATTTTTTTTACTAATGAACTTTTATTCCATAAGTAAAACTTATGAATTTCTAACCTATTATCAACAATTTTTGAAAAATCAATATTTATTTACCAAAACATTTTCTCTACGTTACTAGAATTTCTAACGGATTACCAATGTAGATTTTTTATTATTGAATTTATAACTGATTACTTACAAATTTTTAAATATAAACAACCAAATTTACTAACCTATTTGCTATCCGTTAGTGAAGATAATGACCGGATATCAACCATCTTTTTGTTGGTAAATTTGCCAACGAAAATGTTAGAGCCAAGTTTCATAAATTACCAACAAATCTTCCGGTGGTTACCAACTAATTTTTGGTATGTTTACCAACGATTATAATTTGTTGGAAAAATTTACCGACAAACCTTTTAGCAAAACTATGGTTTTTGTTAGTAACCGTTAAGTAACTAGATTTACCAACCGATTTGGTAGATTTACCAACATATATTTTTGTTGATAATTATGCCTTATTTTGTATTGTGAGTCACAATAGAAATTCATAAGTAGGAAATCATAGAGTTGCCTCAATCTAAGATTACCTGATACGGGTGTTGAAAGGAAGTTACATATACTAAAAAAAATAAAAAATTCGTAGGTAGGTTGATCAAAACACACTTCGAATAAGGTAAAATAAACAAGAAAAAGGAAAAGCCCAGATCATCCGTGTTTTATAAGTCATGGAAGAAATTGTTGAGATTAACTATTATTTTCATTCAAATTTGTCCAAATATTATTTTTATTTTTCTAATTCAAAAGAACTCCTCACACATTACCTATTCAAATTATAACAGTCCAAAAAAAATCAAACTTCTTTAATTTTTTGTTAGTTTCTTTTTTTGTTCCTTTATACACACTAAATAAAGAATCAAGAAACCAAGATACTTTTTGTTGTGTTTTTCTTGCTATTGATATGATTTTTTAAAAATATTATATGGTTTGCATGCAAATAATGGAATGTATATATTTACAATTAAGGAAAACAATATTTGGTTTGGTTTCCTTTTAATTATTTTTTTTGCAATGTATAAAAGAAATATGACTGATTTTGATAAACGGCAAGCTAGGATGAAGAGTATTTTGACACGTAAAATTTACAAAAACCTATGCAAGGATGTCACAATTATTGAAGAATGTTGTCATGGATGTGAAAAAATTAAATCATTTTAATTAACTTCATTTTTGGGGGTTTATTTTTTTTAATTTTAAGGATGATGATAAATTATTTGTTCTTGTGATTTCATGATCTTGGAGTTTAGATTTTCTTTGTTACGTTCTTTACTTTGTTTTTTGATTGCTCATCAAGGAGGAGTTATCGAAACAATTTGTCAATCTCTATCGTCTGCGGTCGGTATCTTCAAACTTACTTTGTGAGAATACTGATGAAGGTGTTTTTTGTAATTTTTGGGTTTCCTTTTTCTATAAAGAAAACAGTGATTTTTTTAAATAAGTTGTTGTAATTTCACATTCTAGAATTTTGATTTTCTTTTTCGTTCTTTCCAAGAAATTTTAAACTATTAATTAGAATCTAACTCTCGGGGGGTGGGGGTGGGGTCATTATTATTTTTGATATAACTTTTTATTTATTTTGTATGTCATTCTTGTGTGATTGTTGACACCCAATTTTGACCTTTAACTATTTCAAAAATGTTATTCGATTAAATACATATTTTTGAAAATATATTTTGAGTTTTAAATGTTAGTCGATTTTGTCCAAAAATATATATTTTAGTATGCATACTTTATAAAATTATTATTAAAATATTTTAGAGTTATTAATAAATTTTGAAATAATTATTTTACTAAAATGTTTAAAAATTTAAGTGAGTTTAATTATATAAAAAATATTATAATATATATAGCATTTTAATTGGATATCATCTTTTCAATTTTCCCCAAAATCATTTAAATCTTAGCTTATTGTATTCTAATTTCTTTCAATTATAGTCTATTCAATTCCAAGTGTATTTCAATTATATCCACTCTTCTGTTCCAATTCTAGCAAATTTTTATTGCAATTTTGGCCATTAAAATCCAATCCAATGTGATTTTGAGATTTCATCTTATAATCTGGAGCATCCATCTTTTGATATTGAATCCCATCTCCTCATCTCTTTAACAATTAACGGTTCAAATTCACCCATCCTTTCTTTCCTTTTTGATATCAAAAGACCTAAACCCTGACTATTCCATTTTTCTACTCTTCTTCGCCTCCCTCTCTACCCTCCGTATCTACCACCTTTTCTCTCCCCCGATGACTCTCTCTCTCCCCCTTGCCTCTTTTCCTCTCTCCTCCCTTGTCTCTCTTTCCGGCAATGGACAGCAGCCAGACGAGGGAAACAGCAGCTACGGCGAGTCCAGCAGCCGCTGGATGCCACTATTTCTCTCCTCTCCTTTCTCTGGTGTAGCAAACGAAATAAACCGGACATACAAGCAACGAAACAGCAGCAACCAAGCAACTCCGATGATGGCATAAGTGCCAGAAGCTCCAGCGGGAGGAAACTACGCAACTAGCCGGCGAAACGTAAACAACAACAGCTGCAGCCATCTCCCGCACAAAATCAGCAGCCAGCCAAGGAAGAACAGCAGTGACCAGACAACCTTTGGACTGCGTGCTCAGGCAAAGCCAGCAACCAAATGATGCCAGCAGCGGCGCCCAGTCGCCTACCTCCTCTCCCCTCTCCCATTTCCGGACAATAGCTCCGAACCACTGAACAAGGAGAACTCAGGAGAAACTTTTGAATGTTTCAAACTGGTGAAAAAAACGGATATTTAATCGATCCGTCCGGGTATATTTCTTTTAAAATCATTATCTCATCTTAGATATTCTATTATTTTTCTTATATGCAATGTGATGAAAGTTCAATGCATGTTTGAAGTAGAAGTACTCTTAGTCCTAAAATTGAACTACTAATTTTGACTTTGAGATTTTAGAAATTGTTTATGTGTGATACAAAGTTGAAATATAGTGTCCTTCGTGTGCTTGCTGGTCTTTATCGCTTAGCTCATTGTATGCGTCACAAGAATATTGTGTGGATGTTTTCTCTTATATTTTTAACAATACTTTGGTTGTCGATTCTTGGTTAAAGTTCATAAGTTTGATTATGAAATCACTGATTATCTTGATGAGATGTACCTATTATTTATTACCTCCAAACTTAATTTAATCCCTTTAATTGATGCAATTTTACTTGTAGTAGTGGTAATAATTTTATAGGATAATTTGGATTGCTACTTCAGTTTAGATTGATCCTCGACATATTTCTCATTTCTTGTTTGTGAATATATTATATTAAGAATGTGTAAATACTTCTTGACTTGGGTTTTCTTCTTTTAATATTATTATTATATCCTTGCTTGAAATTGATTAATTGATAGTAAGGTGATTTTTATGGTATTTTGCTAATCCGGATAGATTTTGTGTCTCTTGTTAAGGTAAATTTTGCTTATTATTTTATTTATTAATGTTAGTTCATCATAATTTCCTTCATTGAAGTTGAATTGATTCTCACTTGTTATATTTTATTAAAACTATATTTGATTGAGCCTCAAATAATTTTAAATAATATTAGTTATTTGGTTTTTTCTTTGAATAAGGTAAATAATATGTGATTGATCCTAAGTAATTTCTTGCTATATAATACATGCCCTCTTCTCCACTATATAAAGAGATGCCATTATTCTAATTAGGATAGGCTTTAACAATTAGAAAAAGACTTAGGGGCTACACTTAGCAATTATCAAAAACACTATCCACTCTAAAAAAAAAGAATTATAACAAAAGTCTTGTGAACTCTATGAGGGCTCGCAAATAGGTTCTGCTGTGTTAGGGTAAAATAGTTGATTGAGTTTGTCTTCATTGCTGATAAATATTTCTGCTTTAGCTGGTTAGTTGTTCCTCTATTACTTTAAATTTCATCTTGTATTATTACGTCGAATGTTGTTGTGTGTTAGAATGAATAAAAGGAAGCACTGGAGTTAGTTTGCGCTCTTCCTATCACTATGTGAGATAATGTCTATGGTTATTCTCTATTTGTTTTCATCTCTTATGTGTGTGTGTGAATTTTATGTTATAACTATTTTGAGATTATATGTGTGTGTTGCATTATCCCTTCTAGCATGTTATGAACTTAGAGTTCAAAATGTAGAAGAGAATTTCTAACGGAGCTATATTGTTTATTTTAATATTGTATAGTTTGCTGATTTGTTCTTTACTTTGACTTGTTTTATGTGTATAACTCTAACTCTCTATTATATATGAAATATTTGGGAATCGTTCAAGGGGAAGGGGAAATTACGCGGTAATTGTTTCTCATTTATTTTATTACGTGTGATTGCTATAAAATCTTCCTATGTATAAATTACTTGAACAATGCAAAAATATTATAATATCTCTTAAATAATCCTCTAAAATCAACCATTGATTTGTATTTGTCTTATGTAATATCGGTGTAATTAATTTTCCCTATATGAGAAAAATGTAGTAAATATTTGTTTATAAATAATATTTGATTCCATGCATATACGATCTAATGTTGCATAAATTTTGACACTTTGTTCGAGCCTCCCGTTGGTTACGCCTTTAAGTGTCGGAATCTGCCTGCATGTTACTCTGTTTAGAGATCTTGTTTAGGATGGAACAATTAATTGTGGTAACTCATTTTAGGGCATATTTTGGGATATAAAAATCAGCATATAGTCTTTAATGCTATCTACAAAATAAATCATGTTTATATGTGTTCCATATTAATATTGACATGTTAACTCATTCTCATATGTTAAAGTTATGGTTAAATATTTTCTAACATGCAAATTGATTAGTAATCATGGATCTAGGTATTATGCAATATGTGTGACATTTCATTCATTTAGAATTATGTTCTTAAGTATTATTAAGTAATTTTCAGCATGTTAAAAACTTATGACAATTCTCTGGATATTTGTTGCCCACAGCTAATTCTGTATTAATTATTTTTTGTCACTTAAAATAAATCAATTATTTGCTAGAATGTTAAATTACTGAGCTATTCTTATGCATTTTCTGTCACCATACCATGACATTTTATGTAAAAGATAAAAATTAATAACTCATTTTTTCCTCCTACATGCTAGTTTGCTTGGTAAATAAACTGTCCTTCAATCTGAAAATAAATTAATCCTTTACTGTAAATCTACTACTTTTAAATTCTTGCCACAAAAAATAAGATGCTAAACCTTTCTCTGCATGCTCATCTGCCCTGTTCAAATATGTTAATAAATAAATTGTGCATTTTGAATAATGTTTTGCCACTTAAAATCAGCATTGACCCTTGTAATATTTTGCTTGTTAATATTATTTTATTACTTGTTATTTAGTCTTTATTATTATTTTGTTGTTTGCACACATACCTAGCATGAGACCTTCACAACTATGTGTGTTTGAAAGCATGTTTAATCAAATTTAGAGTTCAGTGTGAGATGTATGTGATAAATGCTCGTTCTATTTGTTTGACTTGGTGTCTAGAGGGCCTATTAGGAGCATACTTTTTTCATTCAATCTAAAACCTCCTTAAATAGTAGTCCAATGCCTCTTGGAATTAAGCGGGGGCACTAGGCACCTTTTAGGACGTTATGCATGCGGTTGTGGTGTAGGGGTACTTTAGGCCCTACAGAGATGATGACATTGCCTCGAGCCGTAAACGAAAAATATATGTTGTCTTTTCCTATATATAAGCCGAGAGTTGATCCGTAAAGACTTTTAGAGTCTCCCTTCCCTTTTCCCTTTTTATGTGTTGTAATTATATTTATTTGGGGTGGTTTACTATATAGAATAAAATTTTGCACTTGACTATTTAATTGTGTAATATTTGTCACCTCGCTTATTCCTTTATTATTTGCTTGATATTTGTTTTGTTATACATTATGTTATCACCTAGTCTCGCATGCTTAAACAATTAATTAAAATAATGAAGTGATTAATATTATTCATTACCTAGCTGGCATGTTTAAATTGAATAACCTAAATGAAGTGACCATACTTGCTACTTTTAACCCCCCACATAAGTTGCAGGAGATACGATTGAGATCCATATTTGTGGACCTCGAGGGATGCCTAACACCTTCCCCTCGAGGTAATTTGAACCCTTACCCTGATCTCTGGTTCATTGAACTTAGTTAGATTTAGTTAGGTTCGATAAATGACCTAACACGCATCACTTCTTTAGGTGGAGACTCCTCAAAATATTTAGAAGTCCCAAAAGTGTTGTTAGGTCGTGAATAAAATACATTTTACTATAAATGGAGCGCGACGGTGATCAATTTATTGCATTTGTCCCTAGTCATTAACACAATTATATTTTTATATATTATTAATTTGGGATTTTATGATTAAAAGAGGTGAGTTTTTCAATATGGTTCAACATTTTTCTCTTTTCTTTCTTTTCATTTTTTATTTGTTAATTCATTATATATTATATTTTGGTGAAAAAAATAATTATTTTATATCAATTTTTTAATGGAATCTGATTTATTTATGTTTAATATTTTTCTTATAGTTTTCAATAATTGCACAATGAGGAAGGTAAAAGAAGAGAAAGTGCAAGTTTGTTAAAAATGCAATACAGATTTAGGTATTGTCCCCTCGCAAAAAATCAGGTATGTCCTCTAATTCTAATTTTTTATTTGTCTTTCAATTATTTTTGAATTATTATATATTGTGATTTATCTATTTTTTTTACTTCTAATAAGTAAATTTTATTTTAAAACACACCAAACTTGTATCAAATAAGGTAGAACAGAGTTAGTCATATTGTTCCTTCGTCCTATTTTAAGTGAATGTATTATTGTTTAGAGAGTCAAACAATTTTTTTCTTTGATTGTAGTTTTCACAATTTACTTTTGAATAATTATTTATCTTGACTTACAATATATTTTAAATATTTAATTAATTTTAAAAAGATTTGAATAATTTGAACCCGAATTAATAGTGAAATTACGTATTTTGACTTTCTTATGTTGACTATAGGCTTAAATTATAAGAACAAAAACACACTTCGAATGCAACCATAGATTCTTCTTCTAAATGTTTATGGTGATTAGAGTTCTTATTATTCTTATGTTAATGAAAAATAACACGTACTTAGTAAAAGAAGTTAAGGTTGCATCAAAATTGACCTACATACCACTCTTTTTTAAAATGTAAAAATGACCATTGTCGTTTGATATTGGCTTTATTTTTCCATTTGGTTCATGTTATGTGGATTCATTATATGTTAAAGTGTTATTATTTGAGGAATCAAACAACTTCTTTTATAAAATATTTTGATTTATTCTCTATGTTGATTTGTAGCACTTTTTGTGTAGACATTTTTACTTTAAAAAGTTGAAGAATTTATGCCCAAATTCCTAGTCAAACTAATATGTTTTAATCTTCGTACTCCATACCTTTTCACGTAATTCAAGATAAAGAAAGTACATATTACAAGTAAAATTTTCAAATACAAGTACATGATTTTGACTCTAGGTTTATGTCAAATAATTGGACAAAACTGTAATTTCATTCATAGTACAAATAAATGTGTGTGAAAAAGAATTGATACAACTTCGTATAATGCTTAGTTTTTAGGCCTGATCACCAAGTGTAAGAGATCAGAGATAATATGTCACGTAATAGATAATTTACTGAGTGTGGACTAATTGAAAAATTCAAAAAAGGCGAACCCAAAAATTCATTTGTAAGGATATTGTTGTGAATAAAAGTCCTGACATGCTCATTGATACTCCACTATCACATCCTCCTCCTCCTGTTGTTGTTGCTGCTACAAGTTTAAGGAGAATGGAGAAATCAATTTCTTCCATCGTAAATGATGTACTACTTGTTGATTATGATCAAGTTTCGAATGAATACATCATATCAAGTAGTACTGGAAGGGGAAGAGGTAGAGATAGAGGTAGAGGAAGAGTGTGTTGATTCAGAACTTGATCAGTAACAAAAAGTGGTGTAGTATTTATCGTGGAAGAAATTGAATCCTCATTTCTCCTTGAGTTTGTAGAAACAACAACACGAGAAGGAGGAGGAGGGGATAATGATTTATCAATGAGCATGTCAGCAATATAATTAATATGAATATCCTTAGGAGCTAACTTTTTTTGGATTTTTCCATTAGTCCAAGCTCAATTAATTCTCCTCTTTTACGTGAGAATATGTGTCTAATCCCTTACATTTGGTGATTTGGCATTAAAATTAATCATTATAAGGAACTTTTATTCAGTTCCTTTATATATATATATATATATATATATATATATATATATATATATATTTAAGGAAACCAATTACAGTTTTTCCTATTGGTTCAAAATAGCTTAGTGTCAAAATTTTGTACTTGTATTTGAAATTTACTTATAATATGTGAAATTATTAGGATTGAAACTATGAATTTGGATATAATATCTTTAAATTTATAATATTGAAATGTGTATAGATTTAAAGACTATACGAAAAGTACTCCAACAAAACATTGTTAATGAATCAATATTTGTTTCATAAAATATTGTTGGACACCAAAAAGATTAACACTTTAACATAAAATAGTGCGGAGGGAATATAAACAATGTATCCGTAACTTAATAAGCTAATTTGTTTTCTTTTAGAATTCAGAATCCTTAAAATTAAAATGATAGATAAACCTCTACCGTCGTAGTGCATAAGTACTCTTGTCAAGGCCATATAAAACTAGTTGTGTTTTTGTACTGCTTCTTGCCACATTATGGTTTTAATTAGCGCATGTACAAATCGTTCATATTTTTAAAAATAAAAATACATTTTTGAAAATTACATGAAAAATATTGCAAGTCAATATAGCGAATGATTTAAAATGTTTGATTTTTTTGAGAGAAAACTATAGTTAAAAGAAAATATTATTTGACTCTCCAAATACTAACTCATCCACTACTAACTCATCCACTGTAAAAAGAGTCAAAAGAAGTATATAACTTTATTTGTTCCACTTTATGAATACAATTTTTATGCTTTTTCAATAAAACTTACTTGGTGGAAGCTAAAAACAATATACTCTCACTATAACTAACAATTCAAAATATTTTAAGTGGAGAAAAATATATACCTGATTTTCTGAAAGGGGGCAATACCTAAATCCATATTGCATTCTGGACAAACATCCCATATTTCTTTTGATATCTTACTCGTTATTCATTTGTTGCAAACTGGTAAAAAATATTAAACATTAATCAAATTTCATAGAAAAAACCCATTAAAAATAAAGAAATTTGTCATGTAATGAATTTTTATTTTTAATTCATCACATGAGAAATTTCTTTAGTTTGATGTTTTTTTTAATGAAATTTGATTAATTTATGTTTAATATTTTTTAACAGTTTGCAATAAGTGTATAAGGAGGAAGATATCAAAAGAAAAAGGGGATGTTTGTCGAGAATGCAATATGAATTTAGGTGTTGCCCCCTTGCAAAAAAATCATATATATATTATTCTCCTCTTAAAATATTTTGAATTGTTAATTAAAGTGGCATATATATATATATATATATATATATATATATATATATATATATATATATATATATATATATATATATATACTTCCAGTAAGTAAGTTTTATTGAAAAAATATGAAAATCGTATTCATAAAGTAGAATGTAAAAAGTTTTGTACTTCTTTCTTCTCATTTTAATTTGGGTGTGTTACGATTTGGGAAGTCAAATAACATTTTTGTTGACTATAGTTTTCTCCCAAATAAAAATCAAAATATTTGAATTATTCGCTATACTGACTTGCAATATTTTTCGTGTAATTTTAAATATCTATTTTTACTTTTAAAATTTTTACAATTAGTACCCGAGTTAATTAAAACCATAATGTGGAAAGAAGCTGTACAGAATCACAACTAGTGTCTTATGGCCTTGACAAGAACACTTATATAATTATGGCGGTAGAGGCGAAGCTATCCTTTTATGTTTAAGGATTCTGCTTTTTAACCCAAAAAAAAAATAAGTTTATGAGGTTATGGATACATTGTTTATACTCCCTTCGTCCTATTTTATATTAAACTAGGTAATTTGTTCGCGCTTTGCGCAGTTTTAAATAATAATTGCATTGAACATGCAAATAATTTTTTACTTATATTTATACATTAAAAATAATGTATAAATTGGTTTTTAAAAAATAGTAGCAATATTCCAATCATGAATTTGATTATTTGTCATTATCACATAACTGAAGAACCTCTAATAAATGATTTGTTCAGGAAATAATAAATCATTGGTTCTTTCATCAACATTAAGGGTGTGTTTGGTATGAAGGAAAACATTTTCTGGACATGTTTGATTGGGACAAAAGTCTTAGAAAATATTTTCCAAATCAACTCATTTTCCACGAAATTAAGGAAAATGACTTCCCTTCAAAAATCAAGGAAAACATTTTTGAAAACTCTCCTCCAACTTTAAATTACATATTTTTGAGGCAAAAACATCAATTTTTAAAATATTTTCCATTTTAAAAATTGTTTTCCACCCGATCCCTGATACCCCCACCCCCTCCCAAAAATATTAGAGTTCGCTTTTTAAAAATATTTTATTTTAAAACTCCTACCCTCCCTCCCCTCCCCCCTCCCCCCTCCCTACATGCCCCCCTCCCCCTCCCCCCGCCAAAAAAAAATTATTTTTAAAAAATATTTTAAACTTCAAAAATTTTATTTTTTCACCTAACTCCTGCCCCCCTCCCCGCCAGCCCCCCCTACCAGCCCCCCCCCCAAACCCCTAAAAAATTAATTTTATGTCAAAGTGGCACTCATGTCTGTAACGTAATACTTAGCCAAAGTGGCACTCATGTCTGAAACGTTTACAACTGAAATGAATAACACTAAAGAACTATTTTATCTGTCTATGAAGCCTATAAACAAAGAGGTATGTTAGGACAAGACCTCTAATTATCCTAACAACTGAAAAATGAATATAATATGATAAAGATGTCCTCTAGAATGTAAGGAGGCTCACCAACTGACTCTGAGCTGCTCACTGGGATCAACGCTGATCCTAGTTACATGTGTCTGCATCATAAGATGATGCACACCAACTGACATCAGTACAGTGAATGTACAAGTATGCGAGTTTGAAAGCTAAACACAACTTATGCTTGAAAAGGATGTGAAGGGAACACTAACCTTGGCTCTTCTCAACTCAATGAATAACTTAACTCAACATAAAATAAATAAGACACATGAAATATATATAAAGCTTGTAAGAAAGTGAAAAAACTTAGTTCGTTTCACAAAATTCAATAACAAACTCAACTTTACATATGTAATGAAATAACTAATTTCTGTGGGATCTACCCGACAACCACCACTATGAGCCTAAGTGGTGATGCAACATCTTTCTCATGCTGCTAGAACTATCATATACTTTGTCGTTACATAAAATAACTTAACTTAGTGGATCTACTAGCTTAACTTAAGTAATCATCTAAAAAGTATGACCCTTTAATAACCATGATGGCTACATGGTCCATGGAGACTTGAATTAATATGAACTCGCATCCCCATATTGGTGCTCAATACTACTCCAAAAATATTCTTAGCTCATATTTTTTAGAAAACAACTTCTTTCTTTGGGTTGAGATAATTACTCAAAACCTAGCTTAAAAGGTCTCTTGGAATCGATGTTCCTTTTCTTGTTCAAATGTGAAAAAAATTATAAACTCTTAGGGAATACTTAGTTCCCTTATAACATTTGAGAAATGAACTCAACTCATTACACTTTGCTAAACTTGAAACTTCAGTCTGAAAAACGAAGTTAAAACGTTGATAAAGACTCTTGAAAACTTTAAAGTACTTTGCTCTGACTTTGTTATTAACTGTTAGACTTGACTCTTGACTTCTTTGACATTGATCTTAACTTTCCTAGAATTGAATTATGGATCCAAGGTTCATGATCTCATGTTTATTAATAATTTCATGATGTTTAGATGTACCTAAGAGTTTTAGAATCAACTAGGAAACATAGCTACATTACTAGGGAACTAGTACGAAAAGATGGGAGAATAATAGGGAGAATTGACGACCCTGGTGCTCTGAGAGGCGTGGGGTGCTAGCCCTCAAACATCAGAGAGCTGGGTAGGGTGTTCTTGCTGGCGCGGCGATCCAGAGGCAAATAGAAAAAGACATACCTTTGGGGCTCTAGGAAGCGCGACACACCTGGGCTATCCCGAGACGTTCTCCGACTTTTCTCCTTCGTTTTTTTTAATTTCTAAACCTTCTAAAATTCAATGGTTCTTTCCCCCAAACACTTTGGATCACTAGTACAATCAATATACAATAGATTCAACCCAAAATTCCACCTGGAAACACAAATCAAATCATCAAGAAATTTCAACAACAGAACCATCAAGACCTCAACAAAACTATCAACAATGTTCGTCAAGAACTCAATTTATTAACATTCAAAACTTGAATCCGCTGAATTAAAACATACTTGGCGCGTGGCTAAACTAACCCAACACTATATGTTCTCACATATCTTTTTATGGATCACCCTTGAAGAATTCCACACGCAAAGCTTGAGCATTGTTGACGATTCTTGATTTCTCTCCTCTTTTCTCTTCTTTTCTCTCTTCTCCAAGCCCTAGCGTGAATTCTATTTTTTCTAAACAGAACAATGGTCTGGTTTGACCCAAATTAATTTCTAAAAATGTATTAATTTAATTAGGTAAGGGAAAGACAACTTTTGCCTTCCCAAATCCGGATTGGTCTTTCCTTAATCCAACATCCCAACTTCTGAAAGGCATAACTCACTCATCCGATCTTGGTATCACGTAAACCCCGCGGCGCTGGAATGATTATTCTAATGTCTTTCTAACCATATATGTAACTACACCTAACTCATTCTGAGCTTGGAGTTATGGTCGTTTGAAGTTTACCAAAACACACTTTTCACTTATTTAAAATTTCCAGATTTTCTTATTCTTTCCAAAAATATGTATTTTCAGATTTAAAACTCTTTTCCATTTCTTTCTAGTTGCGATATATTACAATATCTCCACCTTGGAAACATTTGTTCTCGAATTTGGTTACTCTTACCAGACTTAAGGTAGCAACATCAACTTCAAACACCCACAAGCAATTGCAGCCAAACAACATGCTTACTAAAATTTGAATAGTACTTAGAAGAAACTTTGTGCCTTGGTCTGCATTTTCCTCGGATTCAAACAAATGCAAAAATCTCTTCTTCATATCCTCTTCAGCTTCCCAAGTAGCTTCTTCAACTAATTGGTTCCTCCAAAGTACCTTGATTGATGCTACATCTGTTGCTCTCAACTTGCGAACTTGGCGATCTATGATTTGCACTGGAATCTCCCCATTAGACAAGTTATCTTTGATCTCAGTATTCTCAGCTTGAATGATCAAGGAAGGATCACCCATGCACTTTTTCAAAATCGAGACATGAAACACCAGATTAACCGTCGCTAACTCTTATGGTAGCTCCAACTCATAAGCTACTTTCCTATACTCTTGGAAATTCTATATGGACCAACTTAACAAGGACTATGTCATTACAACAAAAAGGGATATAGCGGCAATTAAAAATGGAATTAGTGTCCATACCTATGGACGCTGTGGCTATTATCAGCCAATGCACTTTGGCTGATGTATCGAGGGTCGGCAATGGCTTTTGCAGCCATTTGGACAAAAGCTGGTAAAGTCAAGCTCTTTTGCCGTTAAAACTCATTTGATTTAGAGGAAATTGGTTGCAACAATTAAGAAATCTACAAAATCAAATCCAAAGTGGTTAGTTTTCTCATTTAGAATCCATTTATATTGAAAGTAAAACCAAGTAAATTGTCGCTAAAACAGATTTGTGCTAGAGGAAATTGCTTGCGGCAATTAAGATGATTGTTAAATCCAATGAAAATATTAGTTATACTTTTGTAGGGTCCGTTTTTATAGACGGTAAATCCTACTAATTGATGCTAAAGAGCATTAGTTCTAATGACAATAAAGATAATTTTTAAATAAAATTTACTACAACAATCATGTCATGTAGCATCTATTTTGATAGCTGGTAAATTCGATAAAAATGTCGCTAAAAGTTCATATCTTTAACGATAATGATTTTCTGGTAATTATAAAGGATAGAATATCCTTTTGAAACCATATTAATTTCCCCCATTTAGCGTCTAATATTTTTGTCTAGAAAATTCACTTAGTTTGACGCTAAAATTCACAAACTTTAAGGACCAATTTTTGAGTCGTAAATAATAATAGTGTCTTCAATGAATTTCCACAATGGTTCGCCATATTGAAATATACTATAGGAATTATTTTTGAAAATCATACCGCATGACCTGAAATACTAAAATAAATGTGTCAAAAGATGAAACTCAATTAATAAAAACATCACGAGATCAAACAAGTTCTCATACTCTAACAAAATATCTACTGGACCAAATGTTACATAAAAAAAAAGCTATGTGAAAATACCAATGACCCTAGTATGAAAAAGACACTTCAGTATGAAGACATTCATAACCTAGACAAGAAACAAAGAAAGAGCAGAAGCATATTCATAATCTGAGCAACAAACCATGAAAGAACGGAAGCGCATTAACAACTTAGCAGACTGGATGTACAATACATATACGTACGCACACATACATTAATTTATGTCTAAAACCCCTTATTCAATAGGTACAGAGAACCGATAAGATATACATCAATATCGAACAATCAAAACCTATTTAAGATATAAAAAAATCAAACCAATACAAACACGCAGCAAGCTAGAGAATGATACCAACATAAAGTTCATACATATGAGGAGAAAATAAGTGCACAAAGTAGCTTTAGTAATTAGACCATTATTGTACAACTATACCAACAAAGCCTATAGTTAAAAGTAACTACACTTCTCTGCAACGGCGCCATTTTGATGCTTCAATATGTGTATCTTTTATATTTCTTGATCAACGATACTAACCTACAGTTTGAGTGCCTACGAATCAAAGCTAGTAAAGTAACCCAACCAAAGGTTGGGGTCGTATCCCAGGGTAGTGGTAGTGAAAGTAGTAGTTACTTAGATTTTAGTTCTTAATAGTGATAGCTCATGACTTTTTCTAGTTATACAAAAATTAGATTCAATTTGTGACACCAAAATGTCATATATCAAGAAAAACGGATTTCAATCACAAGTAGTAAAATACCAAAAATAAAGGACAAAACAAGTATTGGAGAGAGTTCTTGGGGCGTGACCGCAATCTATGTTGACACAAACTAATGGGTACATGATTTTTATATGAATATTTGCAAGACAATGGTGACTAGGCTTAGCTTTTGCTTAAAGTAAAGTAAGTTCCCTCTCGGGCAACATACCCCCTATCAAATGGGTTCCTCTTGGACACCACTCGTCTAAACTAACCAGCCTACGCCTTTTTCATTCGATAGAGGTTCCTTGGATATGGGACTAGGGCTCTGCCTCTCGGGCTGAACCTCATGTCGACCTACTCCTTAGGCCATCAATCTACTAGTCTTGGTTTCGCGACCTCTCTCTGGGGCAAGGCGAAATACAATTAAGATTTAGTGCTGGTGGATCCATTCTTCATCTTTAGTCGTGAATCACCGAGCGATTCGGCGACTCCCCCTTTCTCTAGTTCGTCGCCGTTTGTGGCTTGCCTTAATATCCATGGATGCGGTATCATTGGGTGGAATAACTCTGCTTTGCAGAATTATTCGGTGAAGAATCGACTACTTCTTTTCGTCGCCTTTTGATCCACCTCCTTCACGACTCACTTACTATAACAGAAAATGGAACTTTTTTATACGGCTTATTCCAAGTGTGCTTGGCGATGCATACTTTGATATTTATCTCTTTTCATCCATTTTGTGCCTAAGAGTTCATGATCCTACCAAATCCCCAAATACCTGAAATTTCGAAGTTTTTATCAGATATTGAGATAACATACACAATTGAGGACACTATTTGCATTAAATAAGCCCCTAGATGAGTCCAATTTGAGGACTCATCAAACCCAAACCAAAACAATTAGCATACCGGAACGTGGTACCCAATGCCATAGTTATGTTGGAACGTGGTGATATGATCCCAGTTAGTTAGGCTGAACTTGGCAATCTGATCCCATCTTTATATCAGAATATGGTAATCCAATCCTAGTTAGTTATGTTGGAATGTGGCAATCCGATCCTTTAACACACCACAATCACAAATGCAAGTACACTCTCAAGTTATCCAATCAAGAAGTGATTCATGCATAAATTCATTCATCTATCTCATTTACAACAAGTGTGATCAATAATGCAACATTCATATACATACAAGTATCATAATGAAGCATGAACATACATACATTACACAATCATAGAATCACAACAATCACCTACCTCAAATCCAAGTTTTAATCCGCTAAGGAGCTTGAATCTTCCCTTTTCGTATTCTTTCCACTTGTTCTAGGTTTACAAATAATTAATATACGCAACGATAAACAAACAATATCCAATTACCTGGATTATAATCAATAATATCAACCCTAGGTCAACCCTTGATCTCATGTATCAAAACAAGGGATTTTCCCACCATAGTTTCCAATTCAAAACCCTCCCCTATTGTTAATAGGACAATAAAATAGATTCCACGAATCGAAAAATTCGGAAGGTGAAAAGATTAGGTTTATCCTCAAGAATGGTGAAAAACTGTCAAGAAGTCGTACGGGTTCGTTCCTTAGTTCTTAAAGTCAAAAAGTATAGAGTAAAGATGTTTTAGGGTTTATTTACGACTTTAAGTTGCGTCTGACCTGACAAAACGACACCCACCCCAACATAGCGGCCCTGACAGAGACACCAAATTTGGCATCAAAGTTGCTTGCACGAAACAGTGAGACATTTAATTAATTACACGAACACCATTCCACAAACACCTCTAACCAATGACACTCAAAAAATACCGTTTACGCTAAGATCGATTTCGGGAGTTCTACTCTCCCGAATTCAATTTTGTAAAGTCATACACGTTCCATAACATCTTATCTAACTACTCATGTAATCAAAATTATAAATGAATCAACCTATTTCTACCACATTTCCCTACACCTTAATGACTCCGAATTTATCCAAATCTAGACTAGGTTGAGAAAAGATTTCTGGCCCCAATTCTTTTCTCATTGGTTTTTCCCTAACGATAAAAATCAGGTCGTTACGAAGTGCAATATTACAAATGAGGTCTGAAAATGACAGTATGTATGTACACGTAATCCCTATAAGATAAAGGTTGTTTCCGATAGACCCTTGATTTAAGTAAAGAGAACCCTTCTTAACAAATGCGAAGAATATCTCTCCTCTTTCTACTTTTCCCTTCTAAGGTTATTATAGGAAACTCGAATTGAAAACATTAGCTAGCTAGAAATAGTGATCGGTTTGCTGAGGTGTATTAAACATTGAAAGTTGAATGGTAGGTAATGTCACACATGTTTGGAGAATATAATATAGCATAGATAAACTGTCAAATGGAAAAATTAAAAAAACACAATGTATTAGGATGTAACTGATAAGTAGTATTGAAATTTTATTATTAGAAAGAATTTTTTTTTAAAAAAAAAAGGCTTCTAAAACATTAAATATATGTCTAGTAGCTTGTATTAGATAGTATACCTGTGTTTTTTCGCTTATCATTCAATGCATACTAAGAAAAGTAGAAAAAACATTTAAGATAAGGATGATTAAAGTTCAACATGTATATAGTAAAAGAAATGAAGTCTTTGTTGATTTATGGGATCTAAAGAAAGATTCAAGAATGCCTATAAAAAGGGAGAAAAGTGAAGTTGACTTTAAAAAGGGAATTGTGAAGTTTTCTACGAATGTCGAGTCTTTCCATCATCTCCTCTTCGGTTATCAAAGTGGCCATTTTATTATGTGATTTAATCTCTACTGTAGGGAGATAGCAATAACATCGGGGCAAACTCTTTCTTTTTCTTATGGGTGGACATTAGTTATTTGATATAATTGAAGCCATTTTTCTCTATTGAATAATGGAAACCATTTTTTGTATATTGTTTTATATGTAAATTAGAAATATTTGATTTGTCTTATACTAGTAAATGTCACCATATCATTATTAATGATTCTCTATTTAAGGAAGTTTTTGGATCTTAATATACCAGTGATACACCGTTCATACGTGGAAATGTACGGTCTGATCAGTTTGAAACCTCGTTGGAAGATGCTAAAGTTTTTCTGGCTGAAACTAGGGCTGATGTCTCTAACTTTGGTCCCCTATAACTTGGTTTTGAGAACCGAATCTCGCCCATACTGTGGCTACAACTCTGGTTCCACGAAAGGGCTCTTTTAGCAAAATCTCCAACAGAGTTATCTTTTGTTATTACTGTCTGCTGAAGAAGATCAATATAAATTGGGCTCTGTAGGTCCGCGAATGCATGGTTGAATGTTTTGAAGATACGAACACCAGTGCAAGCTTAACATATGGACTAATCTCTAGAATTATTGTCGATTCTCTTGTGGATGTCTCTAACTACAGGCTTACATTTATTGATGCTACATATGATACTCAAACTTTTTCGAGCATGGATTATGTGTCTATTAACAAGAAATGGTATTAGAAGGAGTCTGTCCAATTTAGGGTTGATACACTCCGGGCTACTAGAATCTGTGGTGACTATGCAGCATTGTTCCTCAAGGAGGCTGAACACATTAAGGTACGACTCAATGGTCTTGAATTCCATATACAAGATGCCCTTGGAAAATTGATGCAACTCCACAAGGACTCCAGTATCGATATTGGAAAGCTTCGGCTTGAGATGGGAGGACTTAAGAAGGATGCCTCTCATTCTGTTAACATTATTCTGAAAGAAGTCAACTCCATCAAAACTGGAGATGACTCTACTAACAATCAACTGGCTGTCACTATGAATACTTCATATTGATCTTTCTCTACGACGGTTGAGAAATCTCTTTCCACTTTTTGGACGAACGTGGTCAACACTCTGACGTATTTTCTTGTGAAATATTAATATTATGACCTCATTTGCTTTTGTTTAAGACACTTAGTTTTGTGGAGATCTTTCTCCTTATCTTTTGGATTGTTTTTTGGGGGCTTCTGACCCCACACTCTTTGTCTGTTTAGTTTTTCCTTCTTTCTCTATCTCGTTTGCTGTTGTGTTGTCCTTTTTGATTATGTAAAAGGGGGAAAATCTATACATAGGCATACATAAAGGGGAAGCACTAAGACAGGGGGAGCACTCAAGTGACAATTCATCCAAGAACAATCGAACAGGGAAGTCGTCTTACACTTTCATTAATTATAGTGGGCAATATCAAAAAGGGGAGATTGTTAACTTGTAATTTTCTAATTATTGACAAATCGCAAGAATTAACAAAGAATAATACGATCATAATGAAGTCATGACAACATTACAAAAAACAACACAAAGCCAAGGATCAAACCAAATAGAATCCAGTCTTGATTTACTAAGCAACCATAAAAGGAAAGAGATCTTCAATTACTCAAAACAAACGGCTAAAATAGGAAAAGATATATTAGCATATCAATCAACCACGACTTATGGAAAATATTAACAAATCAGCCAAATTCAAGGAAGATCAGACAATATCTCAGGAAATTATCCAACAAATGAAGGAATTGATTTAATCATGTACACATTAAATATGGACATGATTCAACAAATCAATTCAACAAAATCAAGGGATCATCCCAGGATACATGATCACCTCTAACGGCTATTTAAACCTCTCTCCATCTTTGATGAAAAGTAAGCCACTTCTCTTGAGCTTATATTACGATCATATTTTATCTTTCATCAAGATTTGTAATCATGTTAGTGAACACTGTTGAAAATAAAACTGAGAGAACAATTTTGAATGTATGTTTAACAGTAGAGGAAGTTTCAAGATAGAATTCTTATTTGCATATCAAACAGGACCAAGTTAAGGAAACTTTGTATTTCCCAAGGCTAACTTCAAACGCTCTAAAGGAAACCCTTGAAACCTAAGGGGACTAGACTGGGCACCATAACAGTGACTGAACCAGTATAAACATCCTGTGTTATTTATTTTCTACAAGATATTTTTACTGTTTCTTCATTCTACTAACTTGCACGTGAGTCGACTTACCATTACAGGTAGCTGACTAAAAAATAATTTCATTCACCCCCCATTTACATCACATAGTTCAACAGGTATGTCGAGTCTTTTCATCATCTCCTCTTAGATTCTCAAAGTTTCTATTTTATTATGTGATTTAATCTCTACTGCAGGGAGATAGCAATTAGATCGGTGCAAATCTTCTATGAGCTAAGTTGTGTCTTGAACAGTGTCCAAAAATCTGCATGGTATTGTGCATGTGATTTAGTTTCTTTTTTTCATTTATCTTCCCTCTTATGCTAGGAGAAGAGGCTTAGGAATATCTGGTGTAATTAAAGTGGACACAATACCATTCTGATACTTCAGACGTCAACCATTTTTTTGTGGATGATGAGGAGCTCTTTCTTTTTCTTGTGGGTGGAGATTACTTATTTGATCTTATTGAAGCCATTATTTTATGTTGTATTCTAGAAACCTTTTCTTGTATATTACTTTATATGTAATTTTGAAATATTTGATTTGTCTTATGCTAGTAAATGTCCGCATTTTATAATAAGACGAGTGGTTCCCAAAGTTATTTAACTTTTCTTTTATATTCTTAAAGTAACAGTTAACATATCTACTACTGGAAAAATCTCTATAAGCTTACTGTATTGACATATACTTATAAAAGAATCAAGTACCTCAATTGTTTTTACTAATGAACTTTTATTCCATATGTAAAACTTTTGAATTTCTAACCTATTATCAATAATTTTTGAAAAATCAATATTTATTTACCAACACATTTTCTCTATGTTACTAAAATTTCTAACGGATTACTAATGTAGATTTTTTGTTATTGAATTTTCCAACTGATTACTTACAAAATTTAAAATATAAAAAACCAAATTTACTAACCTATTTGATATCCATTAGTGAAGATAATAACCGGATACCAACCATGTTTTTGTTGGTAAATTTGCCACCGAAAATGTTAGAGCCAATTTTCATAAAGTACCAACAAAATCTTCTGGTGGTTACCAACTGATTTTTGGTAATTATGTTTACCAACGATTATAATTAGTTGGCAAAATCTACCAACAAACCTTTTAGCAAAACTATGATTTTCGTTAGTAATCGTTAAGTAACTCGATTTACCAACCAATTTGGTAGATTTAAACAACCGATTTGGTAGATTTACCAACATATATTTTTGTTGATAATTATGCCTTATTTTGTAGTTTGAGTCACTCTTGTTTTGTAGGGGGTCATTTTTACTTTGTAGGGGGTTCATTATTATTTTCAATTCAATTTTTATTTATTTTGTATGTCATTCTTGTATGATTGTTGACACCCAATTTTGACCTTTAACTATTTCAAAAATGTTATTCGATTAAATACATATTTTTTAAAATATATTTTGAGTTTTAAATGTTAGTTGATTTTGTCCAAAAATATATATTATAGTATGCATACTTTATAAAAAATTATTATTAAAATATTTTAGAATTATTAATAAATTTTGAAATTATTATTTTACTAAAATGTTTAAAAATTTAAGTGAGATTAATTATATATAAAAAACATTATAATATATATAGTATTTTTACTGGATATCATCTCTTCAATTTTCCCCAAAATCATTTAATTCTTAGTTTATTCTATTCTAATTTCTTTCAATTATAGTCTATTCAATTCCAAGTGTATTTCAATTATATCCACTCTTCCGTTCCAATTCTAGCAAATGTTTATTGCAATTTTGGCATTCAAATCTAATCCAATGTGATTTTGAGATTTCATCTTATAATCTGGAGCATCCATCTTTTGATATTGAATCTCAGCCCCTCATCTCTTTAATAATTAACGGTTCAGATTCACCTATTCTTTCTTTCCTTTTTGATATCAAAAGACCTAAACCCTGACTATTCCATTTTTCTACTCTTCCTCGCCTCCCTCTCTAGCCGCCGTCTCTACAACCTTTTCTCTCCACCGATGACTCTCTCTCTCCCCCCCTTGCCTCTTCTCCTCTCTCCTCCCTTGTCTCTCTTTCCAGCAAAGGACAGCAGCCAGGCGAGGAAAACAGCAGCTCCGGCGAGTCCAGCAGACGCTGGCTGCCACTGTTTCTCTCCTCTTCTTTCTCTGTTGTGGCAAACGAAAGCAACTGGACATACAAGCAACGAAACAGCAGCAACCAAGCGACTCCGGTGATGGCAGCAGTGCCATAAGCTCCAGCCGGCGAAAACAACGCAACTAGCCGGCGAAACGTAAACAACAACAGCAGCAACCATCTCCCGCACAAAATCAGCAGCCAGCGAGGGAAGAACATCGGTGACCAGACAACCTCTGGACTGCGTGCTCAGGCAAAGCCAGCAACCAAATGACGCCAGCAGCGGCGCCCAGTCGCCTGCCTCCTCTCCCCTCTCTTATTTCCGGACAATAGCTCCGAACCAATGAACAAGGCAAACTCAGGCGAAGCTTTTGAATGTTTCAAACTGGTCAAAAGACGGATATTTAATCAATCCGTACGGGTACATTTCGTTTAAAATCATTATCTAATCGTAGATATTCTATTCTTTTTCTTATGTGCAATGTGATGAAAGTTCGATGCATGCTTGGTGTAGAAATTCTCTTAGTCCTAAAATTGAACAACTAGTTGTGTCGTTGAGATTTTACAAACTGTTTGTGTGATAGAAAGTTGAAATATAGTGTCCTTCGTGTGCTTGCTGGTCTTTATCGCTTAGCTCATTGTATGTTCACAAGAATATTGTGTGGATGTTTTCTCTTATATTTTTAACAATACCTTAATTGTCGATTCTTGGTTAAAGTTGATAAGTTTGATTATGAAATCACTGATTATCTTGATGAGATGTACCTATTGTTTATTACCTCCAATAATGTCATTTGATCCCTTTAATTGATGCAATTTTACTTATAGTAGTGGTAATAATTTTGTAGGATAATTTGGATTGCTACTTCAGATTAGATTGATCCTCAACATATTTCTCATTTCTTGTTGTGAATATATTATATTAAGAATGTGTAAATACTTCTTGATTTGTGTCTTCTTCCTTTAATATTATTATTATATCCTTACTTGAAATTGATTAATTGATACTAAGGTGATTTTTATGGTATTGTGCTAATCCGGACAGATTTCGTGTCTCTTGGGTAAGGTAAATTTTGCTTATTATTTTATTTATTAATGTTAATTGATCATAATTTCCTTCATTGAAGTTGAATTGATTCTCACTCGTTATATTTTAGTAAAACTATATTTGATTGAGCCAAAAATAATTTAAAATAATATTAGTTATTTGGTTTTTTCTTTCAATAAGGTAAATAATATGTGATTGATCCTAAGTAATTTCTTGCTATATAATACATGCCCTCTTCTCCACTATATAAAGAGATACCCTTATTCTACTTCGAATAGGCTTTAACAATCAGAAAAAGACTTAGAGACTTACACTTAGCAATTATCAAAAACTCTCTCCACTCTAAAGAAAATAATTAAAACAAAAGTCTTGTGAACTCTATGAGGGCTCTCCAATAGGTTCTGTTGTATTTGGGTAAAATAGTTGATTGAGTTTGTCTTCATTGCTGATAAATATTTCTGCTTTAACTGGTTAGTTGTTCCTCCATTAGTTTAAATTCATCTTGCATTATTACGTCGAATATTGTGGTGTGTTAGAATGAATAAAAGGAAGCACTCGAGTTAATTTGCGCTCTTCCTATCTCTATGTGAGATAATGTCTATGGTTATTCTCTATTGGTTTTGATCTCTTATGTGTGTGTGAATTTGATGTTATGATTATTTTGTGATTATATATGTGTGTGTGTTACATTATCCCTTTTAGTATGTTATGAACTTAAAGTTCAAAATGTAGAAGAGAATTCATAACAGAGCTATATTGTTTATTTTAATGTTGTATATTTTGCTCATTTGTTCTTTACTTTGTCTTGTCTTATGTGTATAACTCTAACTCTCTATTATATATGAAATATTTGGGGATCGTTCAAGGGGAAAGGGAAATTACGTGCTAATTATATCTCATTTATTTTATTAGGTGTGATTGTTATAAAATCTTCCTATGTATAAATTACTTGAAGAATGCAAAAATATTATAATATATCTTAATAATAATCTAAAATCAACCATTGGTTTATATTTGTCTTATGTAATATCCAGCGGGTGTAATTAATGTTTCCTATATGAGAAAAATGTAGTAAATATTTGTTTATAAATAATATTTGATTCCATGCATATACTACCTAATGTTGCATAAATTTTGACTCTTTGTTCGATCCTCCCGTTGGTTACGCCCTTTTAAGTGTCGAAATCTGTCTGCATGTTACTCTGTTTAGAGATCTTGTTTAGGATGGAACAATTAATTTTGGTAACTCATTTTAGGACATATTTTGGATATAAAAATCAGCATATAGACTTTAATGTTATTTACAAAATAAATCATGTCTATATGTGTTTCATATTAATATTGGCATGTTAACCCATTCTCATATGTTATAATTACGGTTAAATATTTTCTAACATGCAAATTTATTAGTAGTCATGGATCTAGGTATTATGCAATATGTGTGACATTTCAATCATGTAGAATTATGTTCTTAGGTATTATTAAGTAATATTCAGCTTGTTCAAAAATTATGACAATTCTCTAGGTATTTGTTGACCATAGCTAATTCTGTATTACAATTATTTTTTGTCACTTAAAATAAATCAATTATTTGCTAGCATGTTACACAACTAAGCTATTCTTATGCATTTTCTGTCACCATACCATGACATTTTATCTAAAAGATAAAAATTAATAACTCAATTTTTCCTCCTACATGCTATTTTTCTTGGTAGATAAAATGTCCTCCAATCTGAAAATAAATTAATCATTTACTGTAAATCTGCTACTTTTAAATTCTTGCCACATAAAATAAGATGCTAAATCTTTCTCTACATGTTCATCTGCCCTGTTCAAAAATGTTAATAAATAAATTCTACATTTTTTAATAATGTTTTGCCACTTAAAACCAGCATTGACCCTTGTAATATTCTGCTTGTTAGTATTATTTTATTACTTGTTATTTAGTCTTTATTATTATGTTTTTTGTTTGCACACATACCTAGCATGAGACCTTCACAACTATGTGTGTTTTAAAGCATGTTTAATCAAATTTAGAGGTAAATGTGAGATTTATGTGCTAAATGCTCGTCCTATTTGTTTGACTTGGTGTCTAGAGTGCCTATTAGGAGCATACTTTTTTCATTTAGTCTAAAACCTCCTTAAATAGTAGTCCAATGCCTCTCGGAAATTAAGCAGGGGCGCTAGGTACCTTTTAGGACGTTATGCATGCGATTCTGGGGTAGGGGTACTTTAGGCCCTACAGAGATGATGACATTGCCTCGAGTCGTAAACGACAAACATATGTTTTGTTTTTTCCTATATAGAAGTCGAGCGTTGATCCGTAAAGTCTTTTACAGTCTCCCTTCCCTTTTCCCTTTTTATGTGTTGTAAATATATTTATTTGGGATGGTTTACTATATAAAATAAAATTTTGCACTTGACTATTTAATTGTGTAATATCTTTCACCTCACTTTTTCCTTTATTATTTGCTTAGTATTTGTTTTGTTTTACATTATGTTATTACCTAGTCTTGCATGCTTAAACAATTAATTAAAACAATGAAGTGATTAATATTATTCATCACCTATTTGGCATGTTTAAATTGAATAACCTAAATGAAGCGACCATACTTGCTACTTTTAACTTCCCACATAAGTTGCATGAGATACGATCGGGATCCACATTTGTGGACCTCGAGGGATGCTTAACACCTTCCCCTCGAGGTAATTCGAACCCTTACCCTGATCTTTGGTTCGTTGAACTTAGTTAGATTTAGTTAGGTTAGATAAATGACCTAACGCGCATCAGTTCTTTAGCTGGAGACTCCTCAAAAATATTTAGAAGTCTCAAAAGTGTTTTTAGATCGTGATTAAAACACATTTTGCAAAAAATGGAGAGCGATGTTGATCAATTTATTGCATTTGTCCCTAGTCATTAACACTACTATATTTTTTTATGTATTATTAATTTGGGATTTTATGATTAAAAGAGGTGAGTTTTGCAATATGGTTCAACATTTTTCTCTTTTCTATATTTTAACTTTTTATTTGTTAATTCATTATAGATAATATTTTGGTGAAAAAAATAATTATTTTATATCAAATTTTTAATGGAATCTGATTTATTTATGTTTAATAATTTTCTTATAGTTTTCAATAATTACATAATGAGGAAGGTAAAAGAAGAGAAAGTGCAAGTTTGTTAAAAATGCAATACAGATTTAGGTATTGTCCCCTCTCAAAAAACCAGGTATGTCCTCTAAATCTAATTTTTTTTTTTATTGTCTTTTAATTATTTTGAATTATTATATATTGTGATTTATCTATTTTTTTTACTTCTAATAAGTAAATTTTATTTGAAAAGACACCAAAATTGTATCAAATAAGGTAGAACAGAGATAGTCATATTGTTCCTTCGTCCTATTTTAAGTGAATGTATAATTGTTTAAAGAGTCAAACAATTTTTTTCTTTGATTGTAGTTTTCACAATTTACTTTTGAATAATTCTTTATTTTGACTTACAATATATTTTAAATATTTAATTAATTTTAAAAAAAGATTTGATGAATTTGAACCCGAATTAATAGTGAAATTACGTATTTTGACTTTCTTATATTGACTATAGGCATAAATTTTAAGAACAAAAATACACTTCTAATGCACCCATAGATTATTCTTCTAAATGGATTATAGTTCTTATTATTCATATATTAATGAAAAATAACACGTACTTAGTAAAAGAAGTTAAGGTTGTATCAAAATTGACCTACACACCACTCTTTTTTAAAATGTAAAATGACCATTGTCGTTTGCTATTGGCTTTTTTCCCATTTGGTTCATGTTATATGGATTCATTGTTTATACTATGTTCATCCTAACATATGTTAAAGTGTTATTATTTGAGGAATCAAACAACTTCTTTTATAAAATATTTTGATTTATTCTCTATGTTGATTTGTAGCACTTTTTGTGTATACATTTTTACTTTAAAAAGTTGAAGAATTAATGCCCAAATTCCTAGTCAAATTAATATGTTTTAATCTTCGTACTCCATACCTTTTCACGTAATTCAAGATAAAGAAAGTACATATTATAAGTAAAATTTTCAAATACAAGTACAAGATTTTGACTCTAGGTTTATGTCAAATAATTAGACAACTGTAAGTTCATTCATAGTACAAATAAATGTGTGTGAAAAATAATTGATACAACTTCGTATAATGCTTAGTTTTTAAGCCTGATCACCAAGTGTAAGAGATCAGAGATAATATGTCAAGTAAAAGTAGATAATTTATTGAGCGTGGACTAATTTAAAAATTTAAAAAAGGAGAACCCAAAAAATTCATTCGTAAGGATATTGCTGTGAATAAAAGTCATAACATGCTCATTGATACTCCACTATCACATCCTCCTCCTCCTGTTGTTGTTGCTGATACAAATTTAAGGAGAATGGAGAAATCAATTTATTCCAACGTAAATGCTATACTACTTGTTGATTATGATCAAGTTTCGAATGAATACATCATATCGAGTAGTACTGAAAGGGGAAGAGGTAGAGATAGAGGTAGCGGAAGAGTGTGTTGATTTGGAACTTGATCACCAACAACAAGTGGTGTAGTTTTTAACCGTGGAAGAAACTGAATCCTCATTTCTCCTTGAGTTTGTAGAAACAATAACAGGAGAAGGAGGAGGAGGGGATGGTGAATTATCAATGAGCATGTCAGAAATATAATTAATATGAATATCCTTAGGAGTTAACCTTTTTTGGATTTTTCCATTAGTCCAAGCTCAATTAATTCTCCTCTTTTATGTGAGAATATGTGTCTAATCCCTTACATTTGGTGATCTGGCATTAAAATTAATCATTATAAGGAACTTTTGTTCAGTTCCTTCAAATATATATATATATATATATATATATATATATAAAAGGAAACCAATTACAGTTCTTCCTATTGGTTCAACATAGCTTAGAGTCAAAATTTTGTACTTGTATTTGAAATTTACTTATAATATATGAAATTATTAGGATTGAAACTTTTAATTTGGATATAAAATCTTTAAATTTATAAAAATGAAATGTGTATAGATTTAAAGAGTACACGAAAAGTCCTCCAAAAAACATTGCTAATGAATCAACATTTGTTTCGTAAAATATTGTTGGACACCAACAATATTAACACTTTAACATAAAATAGTGCGGAGGGAGTATAAACAATGTATCCGTAACTTAATAAGCTAATTAGTTTTCTTTTAGAATTCAGAATCCTTAAAATTAAAATGATAGATCAACCTCTACCGTCGTAGTGTATAAGTACTCTTGTCAAGGCCATATAAAACTAGTTTTGTTTTTGTACTGCTTCTTGCCACATTATGGTTTAATTTAGCGTAGGTACAAATCGTTCATATTTTTATAAATAAACATATATTTTTGAAAATTACATGAAAAATATTGCATGTCAATATAGCGAATGATTTAAAATGTTTGATTTTTTTGAGAAAAAACTATAGTTAAAAGAAAATATTATTTGACTCTCCAAATACTAACTCATCCACTGTAAAAAGAGACAAAAGAAGTATATAACTTTATTTGTTCCATTTTATGAATACAATTTTTATGCTTTTTCAATAAAACTTGGTGGAAGCTAAAAACAATATACTCTCACTATAACTAACAATTCAAAATATTTTAAGTGGAGAAAAATATATACCTGATTTTCTGAAAGGGGCAATACCTAAATCCATATTGCATTCTGGACAAACATCCCATATTTCTTTTGATATCTTACTCGTTATTCATTCGTTGCAAACTGGTAAAAAATATTAACCATTAATCAAATTTCATAGAAAAAAACCATTAAAAATAAAGAAATTTGTCATGTAATGAATTTTTATTTTTAATATCATATGAGAAATTTCTTTAGTTTTATGTTTTTTAATGAAATATGACTAATTTATGTTTAATATTTTTTAACAGTTTGCAATAAGTGTATAAGGAGGAAGATATCAAAAGAAAAAGGGGATGTTTGTTGAGAATGCAATATGAATTTAGGTGTTGCTCCCTTGCAAAAAATCAGATATATATTATTTTCCACTTAAAATATTTTGAATTGTTAATTATAGTGATATAAATATATATATATATATATATATAACTTCCAGTAAGTAAGTTTTATTGAAAAAACATGAAAATCGTATTCATAAAGTGGAATGTAAACAGTTATATACTTCTTTCTTCTCATTTTAATTTGGGCGTGTTCCTATTTGGGAAGTCAAATAAAAATTTTGTTGACTATAGTTTTCTACCAAATAAAAATCCAAATATTTGAATTATTCGCTATACTGACTTGCAATATTTTTCGTGTAATTTCAAATATGTATTTTTTATTTTTAATATTTTTACAATTTGAACCCGAGTTAATTAAAACCATAATGTGGGAAGAAGTTGTACAGAATCATAACTAGTGTCATATGGCCTTGACAAGAGCACTTATGTCATTATGGCGGTAGAGGCGAAGCTATCCTTTTATGTTTAAGGATTATGCTTTTTTTTATAAAAAAAAAATAATCAGTTTATTAGGTTATGGATACATTATTCATACATCCTTCATCCTATTTTATATTGAATGGTTACTATTTGAGGAGTCCAGCATTTTTTTTAAAAAAAGGTTAATTCATTAGCTATGTTTATTTAGAGTAATCTTCGTGTAGTTTTCAAATCTATAAACATTTAAATTTTACAAATTTAAAGAATTTATATTAAAATAAATAGTTTCAAGCCTTATAATTTCACATATCAGAATGTCATGCCCCAGGCCAAAACCCTGGGTATGGCCGACACTCGAAGACCATTGTTAGTCTCGAGCGGACCTTTGACCTTGCATACAAAGTGGAAGACTTAAACACAAGAGATAACTTAAAAGTAATACTTAGCCAAAGTGGCACTCATGTCTAAAACATTTACAACTGAAATGAATAACACTAAAGAACTATTCTATCTGTCTATGAAGCCTATAAACAAAGAGGGATGTTGGGACAAGACCTCCAATTATACTAACAACTGAAAAATGAATATAATGCGATAAAAGATGTCCTCTAGAATGTAAGGAGGCTCACCAACTGGCTCTGAGCTGCTCACTTGATCAACGTTGATCCTAGTTACATGCTTCTGCATCATAAGATGATGCACACCAACAGACATCAGTACAATGAATGTACGAGTATGGGAATTTGAAAGCTAAACACAACTTATGCTTTAAAAGGATGTGAAGGAAACACTAACCTTGACTCTTCTCATCTCAATGAATAACTTAACTCAACATAAAGCAATAAGACACATGAACTATATATAAAGCTTGTAAGACAGTGGAAAACCTAAGTTCGTTTAAGAAAATTTAATAACAAACTCAACTTTTCTTATGTAATGAAGTAACTAGTTTATGTGGGATCTAACCGACAACCACCACTATGAGCCTAAGTGTGTCACGACCCAAAATTGGGCGTGATGGCACTCGTCTTATCCCACCAAGACAAGTCAGCCTAACCCAATAATTTTTTTAAAATGCGGAAATCAAACCAAAGTCTGATAGCAATTACTAATACGAAAATAATTCAACTTAATTAAATCCCCAAAACCTGGTAGTCACGTGCACAAGCCTCTAATGTAAATACTAGAATTGAAATAAAATAGAAGTCTAAAATGAAGTTGTTTTTCAAGTAAAAACAAAGTCATAAACTGGAGTAGGAAAGTTCGCTGAGATGACAAGCAGCTACCTCACAATCCTCCACAAGATGCCTCGGAAATGAAAGAATGAGAGGTATCACGAAGATCCGGGCTCGTAACCTACAAAAATTTGTAGAAGCAAGGGGTGAGTACCAAACCACGCGGTACCCAACAAGCAAACCTCTAAACACAAGTTAAGTGAACAAAATACGGGTACTCCTTACACCCTATCTAAATCTCCACGCTACAGCCTAACAGTTCACAGTTTACCAAACACACAACTCAATAACCACACTCTATCAGTTTACACATTCTCAATAACAACTCAATATTCAGCAGTCACAAGTTTCACAGAGAAACACCCACAAGATCACTAAAACACGTGTTCAAGTTCACCAATAATAAAAATATGTAATGCAATGGAATGCAATGTCAAGTATAGTGATGCATGTCTTTCCTAACGATACACACCCGTTGTCTCTCAGTCTGGGACCCATGGGGGACATATTTGTCCATGCATCTGTCGCGGCGTACGACACGACCCTCGATAATAGTAACCATCGCGGCGCGCGATACATCCCTCGAAATATAATATCCATCGCGGCGCGCGATACGACCCTCGAAATGGTACATCCTCTTATCACATTACTCTTATCACCACCATGTTTCAGATGCAGTGCAAATTTACATGCTCAAATAAAAATGAGGAGATAGCCATTTTGATCACAAAGCACAATTTGCAACAAGGAATACAACACCAACAAATAAGCAACAAGTCTCCAAATCATTCTCAACACCACACAAGGAAATACATGAATTTCATACGCTTAACAAGAGTTTAGAAATCCACTTGCCTTAGTCAATCGAATAATTACTCCGGTACTTGAGCCTTCCCTTTCTGTTGAACTTCCGAATCAATGGAATCTATTCAAGCATATATATTTACAATAAGGTTTCGGAACTAACAACACTCACACTATTATGTGTTTAATCTTGACCAAAAAAAAATTCACTCAAATGTATAATCAAGTTCTTAATTCTTAATGCCAACTATCATTTCAACTATCATATTTTCCAAGTTTCAAGTCTAGGATTTCCTCCCAAATTTTTTTTTCCAATATCATAATTTAAATGGAACTCACAAAATAATCATTCACTCAATATTTAAATAATATACATACCAATATATCAAAACTTGAACCATAATATAATAACTAAGACTCTAAAAATTACGCTCGAATGAATTCAAATTTACGTTGCAGAATTATGATCTATTTTCTTTCTTTTCAACTCTTTTCCTTTAACCAATGATTGACTCATGATGAGCCAATCATTTCATCATTACCTATTCCAAAAGAATGTTCAAGGACTTGCCAATATTCCCAGAAACTTGCCAAAAATTCCCAGAATGTTCACTGTCACGTTAACAAACTTCCAGCAACATACCTCAATTTTCATTCCAATATTTATTACACCTAAATAATTTTTATTTTATATAAATCATTGCCTTCTAATGCAAAACAATGAATTATCTCACATGCCCTCAATTTAACCCAACTATAAATGACTTACATTGTGTCAGAAGAAAACCTTACTTGCACCGCCAAACCATAATATTGCATTCAGCCCACAATCAATTAATACAAATCAACTCGTCAAAGCACAAGCAATGGTAACCTGCAAGATCGATTTCTCCTTCCGTTTCCTCTCTTGTTTTCTCTATAGCCGCCTGTTCTCTCTTTCCGTTGATAGCAAACCACGTTCTTTTCTTTGCCCTTTTTAATTTAACCCATATATTAAACCCCAAATACTTTAATTCACTTTAACCCATGTTAAAGTGGTATAGAATATTATTAAATTATATTTTAGTCCATTAACTATCGATTAATTAACTTAAGTTAAACAAATATTCAAAAATTCTAAAGAGGATTGTTTTGGGTCATTACATTATCCACCACTAAAAATCATGTTCGTCCTCGAACATAGAGTAAAAGAAGGTACCTGAAGCTTCAAAAAGGTGAGGGTATTTGGCACGCATGTCAGACTCTGTCTCCCAAGTTGCCTCTCCCACTGATCGGTGCTTCCACTGCACTTTTACTGAAGCAATCTCCTTGGTCCTAAGCTTTCGAATCTGCCTATCCAAAATAGCTATAGGCTCCTCCTCAAATGTCAAGTCTGGACCCAACTCCACAGAATCAAGTGAAAGCACATGAGATTCATCCGGAATATACTTTCGAAGCATAGAGACATGGAAAATAGGATGAACTGCCGACAAACTAGGTGGCAAGGCCAACTTATAGGCCACCTCTCCTACTCGGCTCAAAATCTCAAAAGGTCCAATGAATCTAGGGCTTAGCTTGCCCTTCTTTCCGAACCTCATCACACCCTTCATGGGTGATACTCGGAGCCAAACATGATCACCCTCCATAAACACTAAGGCTCTAACTCTCCGGTCTGCATAACTCTTTTGTCGACTCTGGGCTGTCAACAGTCTATACTGAATCATACAGACTTGCTCCATAGCATCTCTGAGCAAGTCTGTATCCAAAGAGTCAATCTCCGCCGAATCAAACCAACCAATCGGAGATCTACACCGTCTACCATACAACGCCTCAAATGGGGACATCTGAATACTAGAGTGATAACTGTTATTATAGGCAAACTCCGCTAAGGGTAAATGTCGATCCCATCTAGCTCCAAAATCGATCACACACGCCCGGAGCATGTCCTCCAACACCTGAATCGTTCGCTCGGACTGACCATCTGTCTGAGGGTGAAAAGCTGTACTCATATCTAGCTGAGTACCAAGACCATGTTGTAATGCCTTCCAGAAGTGAGAAGTAAATAGTGAACCTCGATCTGATATAATAGAGATAGGAACCCCATGTAGACGCACGATCTGACTTATATATAGCTGGGCTAACTTTTCTTCCGTATACTTCACCCGAACCGAAATGAAGTGGGCAGACTTGGTCAGCCTATCAACAACGACCCAAATAGAGTCATAACCACCCACTGTGGTAGGCAAACCCACAACAAAGTCCATGGTAATCCGCTCCCACTTCCAAGTAGGAATAGGCATCCTCTGAGATACACCCCCGGGCCGCTGGTGCTCACACTTGACCTGCTGGCAAGTCAAACACCTCGAAACAAAGTCTGAAATATCCCTCTTCATCCCACGCCACCAGTAATGCTGACTCAGATCATGATACATCTTCGCCGCTCCCGGATGGATGGAATACCGAGAATAATGGGCCTCCTCCAGAATCAATCTAATCAAATCGCCTGTCTTAGGCACACAAATCCTGCCTCCGATCCGCAAGACACCATCAGAATCAAGGACAGCCTCCTTAGCTTCCCCTCTCAATACTTTGTCTCGAATGAGACATAATTTTTCATCATCAAACTGGTGTGCACGGATCTGCTCCACTAAAGAAGACCGAGCCTCAATAAAAGCAATCATCCCATCACTCTCTTCTGAAACCTGCAAGCGGACAAGACTGTTAGCTAATATCTGCACATCCCTAGCCAATGGTCTCTCCTCAATACTAAGCGCTGCAAGACTCCCCATGCTAGGAGTCTTTCTACTCAGAGCATCGGCCACAACATTGGCCTTTCCTGGATGATACAGAATGGTAACATCATAGTCCTTCAGCAACTCAAGCCATCTCCGTTGCCTCAAGTTCAAATCCCTCTGACTAAAGATATACTGAAGACTCTGATGATCAGTGAAGATCTCACAATGCACCCCATACAAATAATGACGCCATAACTTAAGTACAAATACCACAGCCGCCAACTCCAAATCATGAGTAGGGTAGTTCTTCTCATGGGATTTCAACTGCCTAGAAGCATAAGCAATCACTATCCCCTTCTGCATCAACACACCACCCAACCCAACTCCTGAAGCATCACAATACACAGTAAAGTCTACACCCTCCTCAGGTAGAGTCAACACAGGAGCAGAAGTTAACAAAGTCTTGAGCTTTTGAAAGCTCTCTTCACACTCATCAGACCACTGAAAACCCACATCCTGTCGAGTCAATCTAGTCAATGGAGCTGCAATAGTAGAGAAACTCTGAACAAATCATCGATAATAGCCTGCCAATCCCATAAAACTCCTAATCTCAGTAGGTGAAGTAGGTCGCGTCCAGCCTCTAACTGCCTCAATCTTGGATGGATCTACTCTAATACCCTCCTTGGACACCACGTGTCCTAAGAATACCACAGAAGTAAGCCAGAACTCACACTTTGAGAACTTGGCATACAACTTCTCTTCTCTCAACCTCTGAAGTACAATCCTCAAGTGTCGGACATGGTCCTCCTCAGTCTTGGAGTAAACCAAGATGTCATCGATGAAAACAATCACAAACGAATCAAGGTATGGTCGAAACACCCCATTCATCAACTCCATGAATGCTGCAGGGGCATTAGTCAATCGAAAGGACATCACTAGGAACTCATAATGCCCATATCGGGTCCGAAAAGCTGTCTTAGGGATATCTGATGCCCTAATCTTCAACTGATGATACCCAGACCTCAAATCAATCTTAGAGAACAATGATGCTCCCTGTAGCTGATCAAATAAGTCATCAATACACGGAAGAGGATACTTATTCTTCACCGTTACCTTGTTCAACTGTCTGTAATCAATACACATCCTTATAGTCCCATCATTCTTCTTCACAAACAATACAGGGGCACCCCAAGGTGACACACTAGGGCGAATAAAACCCTTACTCAATAAATCCTATAACTGATCCTTCAACTCTTTCAACTCTGCTGGAGCCATACGGTAGGGAGGGATAGAAATAGGCTTAGTGCCCGGCTCCAAATCAATAGCAAAATCAATATCTCTATCGGGAGGAACACCTGGAAGATCAGAAGGGAATACATCGAGAAACTCCTGAACCACGGGAACAGAGTCCATGGGAGGTGGTTCAACACTAGTATCCCGAATAAAAGCTAAGTAAGACAAACACCCTCTCTCCACCAACCTCTGAGCACGGATAAATGAGATGACCTTGGTAGGATAAGAACCACTAACACCCTTCCACTCAACCCTCGGAACACCAGGCATTACTAAAGTCACAGTCTTAGCATTACAATCAAGGACAGCATGATAAGGAGAAAGCCAATCCATACCCAAGATAACATCAAAGTCTACCATCCCCAGAATGATTAAGTCCACCCAACTGTCATACCCAGCCAAAGAAACAAGACAGGATCGATACACTCGATCCACCACTAAGGGCTTACCCACGGGTGTAGAAACATGAATAGGTACAGTCATGCTATCACATATCATATCAAATTCAGCAGCAAAATACGTAGACACATAAGAAAATGTAGACCCTGGATCAAACAATACAGACGCAGGTCGATGCCATACGGGGATGATACCTGTAATAACAGCATCAGATGTCTCTGCCTCAGGTCTCCCTGGGAAAGCATAACAGTGGCCCCCTCGTCCACTTCCAGTCTGGGTGGTACCTCTACCCCCACTCTGCTGAGCTGCAACACCACCACTAGAAACTCCACTACCTCTAACTGACTGAACTCTGCCGCGGCCTCTACCCTGCGGTACTGGTGGTCTAGTCTGGAATGAAGAATTAGGTCGAGGCCCACCACAACCCCTTTGAGAAGTACACTGCCGCATCAGGTGATCGGGATCTCCACAAGTAAAACAAAATCTCTGACCTGGGAACTGCTGTGTGGACCTTGAAAACCCACTATAATTGCCTCGCCCTGTAGGTCGCTGCTCTGAACCTTACGAGCCCTGACCCGGGCTATAAGAACCCCTAGATGTCTGACCACCCTCAAATGTCGGCATAGATGCATGAATAGGACCCTGCTGCTGAAAGGAACCACTCACTCTCTGTGATCCCCTACCTCCAGATGAGGCACCATGAAACTGACCTGATGTACGGGACCTTTTAGGGTCCCCAAACTCCTCCCTCTCCATCAATTCCGCCTCTTTGGCGGCGCTCACAATGGACTGGAAAGAAGCCCCTTCTCTAGATGCCCGAAACACAGCTGACCTGATAGAGAACGTCAATCCCCTCACAAATCTGCGGATCCTCTCTGTCTCATCTGGAATAATGGCCAACGCATGCCTAGACAACTGACAAAAACGCGCCTCATACTCTGTAACGGATAAACCATCCTGTCTCAAACTCTCAAATCTCAAGCGACTCTCCTCTCTCACGCTCCAAGGGATAAAACGATCATGGAATGCACTAGCAAACTGCTCCCAAGTCACTGGAGGAGATTCAACTGGTAAAACCCCCAAATAAGTCCTCCACCACTCTCTCGCTGGTCCACGAAGCTGGAGTGTAGCATATCGAACCCCATGTGACTCAGCTAATCCAACCACCTCTAGCAACTCTCGGCATGTAGTCAGAAAATCATGAGCGTCCTCGCTCTTCCCACCCTGAAACTGAGGTGGGTCCATCTTTCAAAATCTCTCATACCTACGCTGCTCATCCTCTGTCAGAACAACCACCGGTGCAACTTGACCCCCAACTGCTGGTGCAACATCATTCTGAACTACGGGATCCACTGGTAGCTGTCCCATCGCATCTTGAACAACTGGAGCTTGCTGCTGCTCTTGGGTCTGAGCCCCCTCTCTAGTACGAGAGTCATGTGGTGTGGTAGTCGCACCACCACCCTGAGAAAATCCCTCTAGCACACTTAACACCCTCAATAGTGTATCCTGAAGCAAAGGTGTGACTACAAACTCTGGAAGAACCTGGTTCTCTCTGTCATCAACTTGAGGCTCTAGAGAGACCTCTCTAGCACGACCTCTCACTGGTGCTGCTCCACGGGCACGACCCCTGGCTAATATCGTACCACGAGCACGACCTCTATCTCGAGCTCTACCCCTACCCCTAGCTGGGGCCTCAACAACTGCCTCGGGAAGTGCCTCCCCTCTACCACCAGTAACATTACCTCTAGTCCTTGTCATCTGTCAAAAGAGTATACAATGACTCAGTACTAAAGAAGGTAACTACGCACGATAAGAAAGAATCAACAAAAAAGAAGTTTCCTACTAGTCTATTAGCCTCTCAGAGATAAGTACAGACGTCTCCGTACTGATCCTTGAGACTTCACGTAGACTCGGCTAATATTCACGTGAGACCTATGAACCTGGGGCTCTGATACCATTTTGTCACGACCCAAAATTGGACGTGATGGCACTCGTCTTATCCCACCAAGACAAGTCAGCCTAACCCAATAATTTTTTTAAAATGCGGAAATAAAACAAAAGTCTGATAGTAATTACTAATACAAAAATAATTCAACTTAATTAAATCCCCAAAACCTGGTAGTCACGTGCACAAGCCTCTAATGTAAATACTAGAATTGAAATAAAATAGAAGTCTAAAATGAAGTTGTTTTTCAAGTAAAAACAAAGTCATAAACTGGAGTAGGAAAGTTCGCTGAGATGACAAGCAGCTACCTCACAATCCTCCACAAGATGCCTCGGAAATGAAAGAATGAGAGGTATCACGAAGATCCGGGCTCGTAACCTACAAAAATTTGTAGAAGCAAGGGGTGAGTACCAAACCACGCGGTACCCAACAAGCAAACCTCCAAACACAAGTTAAGTGAACAAAATACGGGTACTCCTTACACCCTGTCTAAATCTCCACGCTACAGCCTAACAGTTCACAGTTTACCAAACACACAACTCAATAACCACACTCTATCAGTTTACACATTCTCAATAACAACTCAATATTCAGCAGTCACAAGTTTCACAGAGAAACACTCACAAGATCAGCAAAACACGTGTTCAAGTTCACCAATAATAAAAATATGTAATGCAATGGAATGCAATGTCAAGTATAGTGATGCATGTCTTTCCTAACGATACACACCCGCTGTCTCTCAGTCTGGGACCCATGGGGGACATATTTGTCCATGCATTTGTCACGGCGCACGACACGACCTTCGATAATAGTAACCATCGCGGCGCGCGATACATCCCTCGAAATATAATATCCATCGCGGCGCGCGATATGACCCTCGAAATGGTACATCCTCTTATCACCACCATGTTTCAGATGCAGTGCAAATTTACATGTTCAAATAAAAATGAGGAGATAGCCATTTTGATCACAAAGCACAATTTGCAACAAGGAATACAACACCAACAAATAAGCAACAAGTCTCCAAATCATTCTCAACACCACACAAGGAAATACTTGAATTTCATACGCTTAACAAGAGTTTAGAAATCCACTTGCCTTAGTCAATCGAATAATTACTCCGGTACTTGAGCCTTCCCTTTCCGTTGAACTTCCGAATCAATGGAATCTATTCAAGCATATATATTTACAATAAGGTTTCGGAACTAACAACACTCACACTATTATGTGTTTAATCTTGACCAAAAAAAAATTCACTCAAATGTATAATCAAGTTCTTAATTCTTAATGCCAACTATCATTTCAACTATCATATTTTCCAAGTTTCAAGTCTAGGATTTCCTCCCAAATTTTTTTTTCCAATATCATAATTTAAATGGAACTCACAAAATAATCATTCACTCAATATTTCAATAATATACATACCAATATATCAAAACTTGAACTATAATATAATAACTAAGACTCTAAAAATTACGCTCGAATGAATTCAAATTTACGTTGCAGAATTATGATCTATTTTCTTTCTTTTCAACTCTTTTCCTTTAACCAATGATTGACTCATGATGAGCCAATCATTGGTCATCATTACCTATTCCAAAAGAATGTTCAAGGACTTGCCAATATTCCCAGAAACTTGCCAAACATTCCCAGAATGTTCACTGTCACGTTAACAAACTTCCAGCAACATACCTCAATTTTCATTCCAATATTTATTACACCTAAATAATTTTTATTTTATATAAATCATTGCCTTCTAATGCAAAACAATGAATTATCTCACATGCCCTTAATTTAACCCAACTATAAATGACTTACATTGTGTTAGAAGAAAACCTTACTTGCACCGCCAAACCATAATATTGCATTCAGCCCACAATCAATAAACACAAATCAACTCGTCAAAGCACAAGCAATGGTAACCTGCAAGATCAATTTCTCCTTCCGTTTCCTCTCTTGTTTTCTCTATAGCCGCCCGTTCTCTCTTTCCGTTGATAGCAAACCACGTTCTTTTCTTTGCCCTTTTTAATTTAACCCATATATTAAACCCCAAATACTTTAATTCACTTTAACCCATGTTAAAGTGGTATAGAATATTATTAAATTATATTTTAGTCCATTAACTATCGATTAATTAACTTAAGTTAAACAAATATTCAAAAATTCTAAAGAGGATTTTTTTGGGTCATTACAAAGTGGTGATAGAACGTCTTTCTCATGCTGCTAGAACTATCATATACTTTCTCGTTACATAAAACAACTTAAATTAGTGGATCTACTAGCATAACTTAAGTGATCATCTAAAAAGTTTGACCCTTTAATAATCATGATGGCTAAATGGTTCATGGATACTTGAGTTAATATGAACTCGCATCCCCATATTGGTGCTCAATGTTACTCCCAAAATATTCTTAGCTCATATTTTTTTAAAACAACTTGTTTCTTTGGGTTGAGATAATTACTCAACACTTAGCTTAAAAGCTCTCTTCGAATCGATGTTCCCTTTCTTGTTAAAATGTGAAAAAAATTATGAACTCTTAGGGAATGCTTAGTTCCCTTATAACATTTGAGAAATGAACTCAACTCATTATTCTTTACTAAACTTGAAACTTGAGTCTTAAAAACAAAGTTAAAACGTTGCTAAAGACTCCTGAAAACTTTAAAGTACTTTGCTTGGACTTTCTTATTAACTGTTAGACTTGACTCTTGACTTCTTTGACATTGATCATAACTTTCCACGAATTAAATTATGGATTCAATGTTCGTGATCTCATGTTTATGGTAATTTCATGATGTTTAGATGTACCTAAGAGTTTTAGAATCAACTAGGAAACATAGGTATATCACTAGGAAACTAGTACGGAAAGATGGGGGGATAATAGGGAGAATTGGCGACCCTGGCGCTCTGAGAGGCGTGGGGTGCCAGTCCTCAAACATCAGAGAGATGGGTGGGACGTTCTTGCTGGCGCGGCAATCCAGAGGCCAATAGAAAAAGACATACCTTTGGGGCTCTAGGAAGCGCGACACACCTGGGCTATCTCGAGGCGTTCTCCGACTTTTCTCCTTCGTTTCTCATTTCTAAACCTTCTAAAATTCAATGGTTCTTTCCCCAAAAACTTTTGATCAGTAGTACAACAAATATACAATAGATTCAACCCGAAATTACACCTGGAAACATGAATCAAATCATCAAGAAACTTCAACAGTAAAACCATCAAGACCTCAACAAAACTTTAAACAATATTCTTCAAGAACTCAATTTCTTAACATTCCAAAATTGAATTCGCTGAATTAAAACATGTTTGGCGCGTGGCTGAACTAACCCCACTATGTGATCTCACATACCTTTTTAGGGATCACCCTTGAAGAATTCCACACGCAAAGCTTGAGCGTTGTTGACCATTCTTGATTCTCTCCTCTTTTCTCTTCTTTGCTCTCTTCTCCAAGCCCTAGTGTGAATTCTATTTTCTCTAAATAGAACAAAGGTCTGGTTTGACCCAAATTAATTTCTAAAAACAAATTAATTTAATTAGGTAAGGGAAAGACAACTTTTTCCTTCCCAAATCTTGATTGGGCTTTCCTTAATCCAACAGCTCAACTTCCGAAAGACATAACTCACTCATCCGAACTCGGAATCACGCAAACTCCGCGGCACTGGGATGATTATTCTAAAGGTTTCCAACCATATTTGTAACTACAACTAATTCATTCTGATCTTGGATTTATGGTCGTTTGAAGTTTACCAAAACACACTTTTAACATATTTAAAATTTCCATAATTTTTTATTCTTTACAAAAAAATGTATTTTCATAATTAAAACTCTTTTCCAATTCTTTCTAGTTGCGAGATATTACAATATCTCCACATTGGAACATTCGTTCTCAAATTTGGTTACTCTTACTAGACTTAAGGTAGCAACATCAACTTAAAACACCCACAAGCAATTGCAGCCAAACAACATGCTTACTAAAATTTGGATAGAACTTAGAAGAAACTTTGTGCCTTGGTCTGCATTTTCTCCGGATTCCAAAAATGCAAAAATCTCTTCTTCATGTCCTTTCAGCTTCCCAAGTAGCTTCTTCAACAAATTGGTTCGTCCAAAGTACCTTGATTGATGCTACCTCTTTTGCTCTCAACTTGCGAACTTGACGATCTAGGATTTGCACTGGAATCTCCCCATAAGACAAGTTATCTTTGATCTCAATATTTTCAGCTTGAATGATCAAGGAAGGATCACCCATGCACTTCTTCAAAATCGAGACATGAAACACCAGATTAACCGTCGCTAACTCTTATGGTAGCTCCAACTCATAAGCTACTTTCCTATACTCTTGGAAATTCTATACGGACCAACTTAACAAGGACTATGTCATTACAACAAAAAGGGATATAGCGGCAATTAAAAATTAAATTAGTGTTCATAACTATGGACGCTATAGCTATTATCAGCCAATGCATTTTGGCTGCTGTATCGAGGGTCGGCAAAGCCATTTGGACAAAAGCTGGTAAAGTCAAGTTCTTTTGCCGTTAAAACTCATTTGATTTAGTGGCAATAGATTGAAACAATTAATAAGTCTACAAAATCAAATCTAAAGTGGTTAGTTTTATCATGTAGCATCCATTTATATAGAAAGTAAAACCAAGTAAATTGTCCCTAAAACACATTTGTTCTAGCGGCAATTGCTTGCGGCAATTAAGATGATTGTTAAATCCAATAAAAATAGCGGTTATACTTTTGTAGTGTCCATTTTTATAGACGGTAAATCCTACTAATTGGTGCTAAAGGGCATTAGTTCTACTGGCAATAAAGATAATTTTTAAATAAAATTTACTATGACAATCATGTTCATGTAGCGTCCATTTTGATAGCTGGTAAATTCGATAAAAATGTCGCTAAAAGTTCATATCTTTAACGACAATGGTTTTGTGGTAATTATAAAGGCTATAATATCCTTTGGAAACCATCTTAATTTACCCCATTTAGCGTCTAATATTTTTGCCTAGAAAATTCACTTAGTTTGACGCTAAAATCCACAAACTTTAAGGATATATTTTTTAGTCGTAAATAATAATAGTGTATTCAATGAATTTCCACAATGGTTCGCCATATTGAAATATTGTATAGGAATTATTTTTGAAAATCATACCACATGACCTGAAATAATAAAATAAATGTGTCAAAAGATGAAACTCAATTAATAAAAACATTACGAGATCAAACAAGTTGTTATACTCTAACAAAATATTTACTAGATCAAATGTTACATAAAAAAAGCTATGTGCAAATACCAATGACCCTAGTATGAAAAATACATTTCAGTTTGAAGACATTCACAACCTAGATGAGAAACAAAGAAAAACCATAAGCATATTCATATCCCGAGCAACAAACCATGAAAGAACGGAAGCACAGTAAAAACTTAGCAGACTAGATGTACAATACATATACATACACACACATACATTAATTTATGTCTAAAACCCCTTATTCAATCGATACAGAAAATCAATAAAATTTACATCAGTATCGAACAATCAAAATCTATTTAAGATATAAAAAAATCAAACCAATACAAACAGGCAGCAAGCTATATTATGATACCAACATAAAGTTCATACATAGGAGAAGAAAATCAGTGCACAAAGTAGCTTTAGTAATTAGACCACTAATATTCAACTATACCAACAAAGCCTATAGTTAAAAGTAACTACACTTCTCTGCAACGGCGCCATTTTGATGCTTCAATATGTGTATCTTTTATATTTCTTGATCAACGACACTAACCTATAGTTTGAGTGTCTACGAATCAAAGCTAGTAAAGTAACCCAACCAAAGGTTGGGGTCGTATCCCAGGGTAGTGGTAGTGAAAGTAGTAGTTACTTAGATTTTAGTTCTTAATAGTAAGAGCTCATGACTTTTTCTAGTTATACAAAAATTAGATTCAATTTGTGACACCAAAATGTCATATATCAAGAAAAGAGGATTTCAGTCACAAGTAGTAAAATACCAAAAATAAAGAACAAAACAAGTATTGGAGAGAGTTCTTGGGGCGTGACCGCAATCTATGTTGACACAAACTAATGGGTACATGATTTTTATATGAATATTTGCAAGACAATGGTGACTAGGCTTAGCTTTTGCTTAAAGTTAAGTAAGTTCCCTCTCGGGAAACATACCCCCTATCAAATGGGTTCCTCTTGGACACCACTCGTCTAAACTAACCAGCCTACGCCTTTTTCATTCGATAGAGGTTCCTTGGATATGGGACTAGGGCTCAGCCTCTCGGGCTGAACCTCATGTCGACCCACTCCTTAGGCCATCAATCTACTAGTCTTGGTTTCGCGACCTCCCTCTTGGGCAACGCGAAATACAATTAAAATTTAGTGCTGGTGCATCCATTCTTCATCTTTAGTCGTGAATCACCGAGCGATTCGGCGACTCCCCCTTTCTCTAGTTCGTCGCCGTTTGTGGCTTGCCTTAATATCCATGGATGCGGTATCATTGGGTGGAATAACTCTGCTTTGCGGAATTATTCGGTGAAGCGTCGACTACTTCTTTTCGTCGCCTTTTGATCCACCTCCTTCACGACTCACTTGCTGTAACAGAAAATGGAACTTTTTATCACGGCGTATTGCAAGTGTGCTTGGCGATGCATACTTTGATCTTTATCTCTTTTCATCCGTTTTGTGCTTAAGTGTTCATGATCCTACCAAATCCCCAAATACCTGAAATTTAGAAGTTTTTATCAGATATTGAGATAACATACACAATTGAGGACACTATTGCATTAAATAAGCCCCTAGATGAGTCCAATTTGAGGACTCATCAAACCCAAACCAAAACAATTAGCATACCGAAACGTGGTACCCAATGCCATAGTTATGTTGGAACGTGGTGATATGATCCGAGTTAGTTAGGCTGAACTTGGCAATCTGATCCCATCTTTATATCAGAACATGGTAATCCAATCCTAGTTAGTTATGTTGGAACGTGGCAATCCGATCCTTTAACACACCACAATCACAAATGCAAGTACACTCTCAAGTTATCCAATCAAGAAGTGATTTATGCATAAATTCATTCATCTATCTCATTTACAACAAGTGTGATCAATAATGCAACATTCATATACATACAAGTATCATAATGAAGCATGAACATACATACATTACACAATCATAGAATCACAACAATCACCTACCTCAAATCCAAGTTTTAATCCGCTAAGGAGCTTGAATCTTCCCTTTTTGTATTCTTTCCACTTGTTCTAGGTTTACAAATGATTAATATACGCAAGGATAAACAAACAATATCCAATTACCTAGATTATAATCAATAATATCAACCCTAGGTCAACCCTTGATCTCATGTATCAAAACAAGGGATTTTCCCACCATAGTTTCCAATTCAAAACCCTCCCCCATTGTTAATAGGACAATAAAATAGATTCTAAGAATCGAAAAATTCGGAAGGTGAAAAGATTAGGTTTATCCTCAAGAATGGTGAAAAACTGTCAAGAAGTCGTACAGGTTCGTTCCTTAGTTCTCAAAGTCAAAAAGTGTAGAGTAAAGATGTTTTAGGGTTTATTTACGACTTTAAGTTGCGTCTGACCTGCCATAACGGCACCCACCCCGACATAGCGGCCCTGCCAGAGACACCAAATTTGGCATCAAAGTTGCTTTCCCGAAACAGTAAGACATTTAATTAATTACACGAACACCATTCCACAAACACCTCTAACCAATGACACTCAAAAAATACCATTTATGCTAAGATCGATTTCGGGAGTTCTACTCGCCCGAATTCAATTTTGTAAAGTCATACACGTTCCTTAATGTCTTATCTAACTACTCATGTAATCACAATTATAAATGAATCAACCTATTTCTACCATATTTCCCTACACCTTAATGACTCTTAATTTATCCAAATCTAGACTAGGTTGAGAAAAGATTTCTGGCCCCACTTCTTTTCTCATTGGTTTTTCCCTAATGATGAAAATCAGGTCGTTACGAAGTGCAATATTACAAATGAGGTCTGAAAATGACAGTATGTATGTACACGTTATCCCTATAAGGTAAAGGTTGTTTCCGATAGACCCTTGATTTAAGTAAAGTGAACCCTTCTTAACAGATGTGAAGAATATCTCTCCTCTTTCTACTTTTCCCTTTTAAGGTTATTATAGGAAACTTGAATTTAAAACATTAGCTAGCTAGAAATAGTGATCGGTTTGCTGAGGTGTATTAAACATTGAAAGTTGAATGGTAGGTAATGTCACACATGTTTGGAGAATATAATATAACATAGATAAACTGTCAAATGGAAAAATTAAAAAAACACAATGTATTAGGATGTAACTGATAAGTAGTATTATATTAGTACTGATCACCTTCGTTTGAAATTTTATTATTAGAAAGAATTTTTTTAAAAAAAAACAAAAGGCTGCTAAAACAATAAATATATGTCTAATAGCTTGTATTAGATAGTATACCTGTGTTTTTTCGCTTATCATTCAATGCATACTAAGAAAAGTAGAAAAAACATTTAAGATAAGGATGATTAAAGTTCAACATGTATCAAGTAAAAGAAATGAAGTCTTTGTTGATTTATGGGATCTAAAGAAACATTCAAGCATGCCTATAAAAAGGGAGAAAAGTGAAGTTGACTTTAAAAAGGGAATTGTGAAGTTTTCTACGAATGTCGAGTCTTTCCATCATCTCCTCTTCGGTTATCAAAGTGACAATTTTATTATGTGATTTAATCTCTACTGTAGGGAGATATCACTAACATCGGGGCAAACTCTTTCTTTTTCTTATGGGTGGACATTAGTTATTTGATATAATTGAAGCCATTTTTCTCTGTTGAATTATGGAAACCATTTTTTGTATATTGTTTTATATGTAAATTAGAAATATTTGATTTGTCTTATACTAGTAAATGTCACCATATCATTATTAATGATTCTCTGTTTAAGGAAGTTTTTGGATCTTAATATACCAATGATACACCGTTCATACATGGAAATGTACGGTCTAATCAGTTTGAAACCTCGTTGGAAGATGCTAAAGTTTTTCTGGCTGAAACTGGGGCTGACGTCTCTAACTTTGGTCCCCTATAACTTGGTTTTGAGAACCGAATCTCGCCCATACTGTGGCTACAACTCTAGTTCCAAGAAAGGTCTCTTTTAGCTAAATCTCCAACAGAGTTATCTTTTGTTGTTACTGTCTGTTGAAGAAGATCAATATAAATTGGGCTCTGTAGTGCATGGTTGAATGGTTTGAAGATACGAACACCAGTGCAAGCTTAACCTATGGACTAATCTCTAGAATTATTGTCGATTCTCTTGTGGATCTCTCTAACTACAGGCCTACATTTATTGATGCTACATATGATACTCGAACTTTTTCGAGCATGGATTATGTGTCTATTAACAAGAAATGGTATTAGAAGGAGTCTGTCCAATTTAGGGTTGATACACTCCGGCCTACTGAACTGATGCATTGCCTTCAAATAAAAATAAGAAGGCATAACATCTACATGAATTAACAAAAATTGTACATATCTTTTATGATGGCTCTGTTTTTTTATTTTCCACACAACTTCTTAACGACATAAATTTGTTTTGAAATTTACTACTATGCAGCAACAATATCGATGTCAGCTACCCTATTTAAGTGGTTTCTGCCGAGATATTGTTAATCTAGCTCGTCTATTATGCTAATTCATTCCATTTGTTTATATTATGTACCTAATGTTATTTTGTGTTTTTTCAAAATAGATTTTTGATTCCTTGCTAATGTATCTCAATGTTTTCTAATAGATTTTTCTTATTTCTTGCAGCTTCTGTTGATGTTTCCGTATATCACTTGACAAAGACTATTTTTTTTGCAAGACTTTTGTTCATACTTCAGTGAACATGCAAGTTTAGAAGATGCACTAACTCTTTATTAGTAATTTGTTATTAATGTTTTGCAAAACTTTGGATGTTATCCAAGTATTTTGTTCAATGAATATATCGAAACTAACATCATGGGTGGTTAACCAATTTATTGTAATTAATCGCACTATTATCTCTATCTTCCTATGCCCTTTCACTATATGATCCTTTTTGTATCCATATAGTTTAGTAATTATTTTTCTATTTGTTGATGAATATAGTTTCTTGTGATATTAATGGCTCTCTGATCAAAGGTGGTCGGTTAGAGACCACAATTATTGGTCGTCTCTAATGGTCAAACTAGGACCAAAGTTGCTGCTCGTCTTTAAAGCTATTTTAGGACCAAATTGTTGGTCATCTTTAAAACTACTCTATGACCAGTTTTTTAAGGTCGTTTTAGATGTTCTAGGAACAAATTTATCATAGTCTCTAATGCTATTTTAGGACAGGGTCACACTCGTCTCTAAAACTTTATTAGGACCACATTGCGTTCAGTCACAAAAGAGTATTAACGACATGAATACCAATGATATAAGAGGTCTAATTGAGACCAGGTATTTGGTCCCTAAAATGATCTCAGGACAAGAGATTTGTCCCATCGCAAAACCATTTAGGGACAAGTTTACTTACTAATAACGACTGTACTTTCTAGGACGAGTGACGACCATGTTTTTTTGGTCTTAGTTGCGAAATTAAGACCAGATTTTAACTTTCAGGGACTAGAATTCCCTTCCTCAGAGACTGTTTTTCTTGTAGTATTTGTTGTTTACTATCTACTGAAGAAGATCAATATAAATTGGGCTCTATAGGTCCGCGAATACATGGTTGAATGTTTTGAAGATACGAACTCCAGTGCAAGCTTACCCTATGGACTACTTATCTCTAGAATTATTGTCGATTCTCTTGTGGATCTCTCTAACTACAGGCCTACATATATTGATGCTACATATGATACTCGAACTTTTTCGAGCATGGATTATGTGTTTATTAACGAGAAATGGTATTAGAAGGAGTCTGTCCAATTAAGGTTGATACACCCCGGGCTACTAGAATCTGTGTTGACTCTGCAGCATTGCTCCTCAAGGAGGCTGAACACATTAAGGTACAACTCTATGGTCTTGAATTCCATATGTAGGTTTTACAAGATGCCCTTGGAAAATTGCTGCAACTCCACAAGGACTCCAGTATCGATATTGGAAAGCTTCGGCTTTGTCACGACTGGAATCTAGACCCCAGACGAGACCGGCGTCGTTGACCTCTCAGAGGTCGCAGACAAGCCTACTTATGTCATTCTTACTTCATCTCGGTTAATTTTAGCGGAAAATTTGAAACTTTTTGTTTCTTAACATACTTATAAAAATATTCTCATTAATACGTAACTGTTCACCATCAACCATCTAACATTAAGAGATAAGCGACTGAAAGAAATAGTTCGATTCTTATTAAGTGTATAATTGCCAAAATGGCACCAATACATAGTCTGAATAAAATAGGAAAGAAACGCTAGTGGAACATGCTCCACTAGCTCAACTCTAAAACTAAGCTAGAACATAAAACAGTAGTATTCTCGAAAGCATGAGGACCTACCAACTCCGGATGAATGCTGGACGTCCGGATAACTGCAACGATGATCCTGTAGCTTTATCGTCCACCTGTGCCTCCACCTAAAATAGTAGAGTTTGTATAGGGTTAGTATACACTTGTACTAAGTATGGGTATATGCAAGCACACACCAAGGACATGCATGAGAAAGAATAGCTCTTTCCTAACAACATGATTTTTGGAAGTCAAGTCAGTGGACTTGCCAAATTGAGATTAGGAAAGTTTCCAAATTTGGATTAGGAAAGTCAATGAGCTTTCCAAATTTGGATTAGGAAAGTTAGTAAGCTTTCCAGATTTGGAATAGAAAAGTTATGCCATGAGAGTAACATGCATCATTATAATTATCGTATTGCACACAGCACATAACATCTCCATATAGCATATATCATAGCACATAACACATAACACATAACTTCTTTCATATCATTCATTCATATGCCATGAGACCTTGAAATCATGGACTTGACATTAAGACTTTCCAAAATGAGGGCTCAACATATGGGACCTCAACTAGGGAGTCTTCATTAGCAAACACAGAGTCTTCTTCGTTCATTCATACGTACTCCAGTTCATTTCATTCATAGACCAGTGTAAACACCAGTTATACCTAGGATGTAGTTTAAGACTTTCATTAGGTTCGTTGTGCAATGACCAAGAATGACCTAATGTCATTACTAAAATCTAACTCACCTTTTGATTATCCTATCCTAACACCTTTGGTATCATTCATTTCATTATGTGCATCATTTGAGGCTGGCCTCATTCATTCATTGGGAACTTTAACTTTAACCGGCATAGATCATGTGAGCATCATGAAATCCAGTGTCTCCCCCCCAACCGAAAAGAGGTGGAATCACCGGCCAAGTGACCCAAAACATGCTAGCGAATACATGGGAAGTTAGACCCCGCCAGATCCCTATGATTGGCAGTATAGGTTCGAAGACTAGGAGATAGAAGGAACCCATACCGCAAGCGCGGACAAGTCTTATCTCATGAGAGTTACGTGAACCTCCGCCCTTCCCGAAAGAAGGCATCACCGCTCATAGCTAGTCTATCGGTGCTTAGTATAAAGTTCCATTACATTCATCTCATACGTCATGGAAGCTGGCTTCTAGTATGAGGACATCATAGCTCATTAGATGATTTCTCATCTCATCATTCATATTGAGTGTGTTAAGCTCAATACTCTCATTAGAGTGTTCATAGAGACTGGTCTCTTCATTATCTTACACTCTCATAGGTGAGTACATATTGGTAACATTTACTTAGGCTCTTTTGAGATTGCTCTCATCATTTACATTAGCCTCATATCATGTTGTCACCACATTCATCATCATTAGCACCTTTGCTTTTCATACTTATTCACCTCTTATTACGTAAATGTTCATTTCATCATATGCCAATGCACTTGGCCATTTGGTGTGTTTCACACCCTTACTTAACCCTTATAGGGTGTCATCATTTCATTTCTCATTTCATCGTTTCATTGTTCATTTCATCATTTCATTGTTCATTTCGTCATTTCATTGTTCATTTCATCATATTATTGTTCATTTCATCATATCATTGTTCATTTCATCATTTCATTGTTCATTTCATCATATCATTGTTCATTTCATCATATCATTGTTCATTTCATCATATCATTGTTCATTTCATCATTTCATTGTTCATTTCATCATATGCCAATGCACTTGGCCATTTAGTGTATTTAGACTCATACTTAACACTTCTAGGGTTTCATCATTTCATTACATACATCTTAGGATCACTTACTTTTAAACGTATGTTAGACTTATGTGTCCATACATACAAGCCACGAGGCTTCATTCATATACGTCTAAGTGATTCATATCTTCCTAAGATTATGTCATACAAGACTTATGCATCTTGTATGTATGCCAAGATCTCGATTTCGATCTAAGTAGGTGGCATTATTCTTGAACATTTAATTCACGTATGACTTATGTATCAATACGGAATTTGGGCAAGGGAATCCTATTTCGAATCCTGTGGACAACACTTAATCTTATTTTAAACTTGATAATTACATTTTTCAGATTTGGGAGACCCTAGTTCGATTCCCATCAACCCCATAATATTTCCTTTCTTTTTCTCCTCTTTTTTTTCGTTTAAGTTAAGGAGGTTGTGGGTTCAATCCCCCACAAGCTCATTATTTTTATTTTAATTTATCTCTTAACTTTCTCACCTATCCAAGAGGTTGTGGGTTCAATCCCCACTCTCCACATTTATTTTCTCCTTTATTTTTCTCCTAACTCTCTCATCCATTCAAGAGGTTGGGGGTTCAATCCCCACTCTACTCATTTATTTTTCTCCTTTATATTTCTCCTAACTTTCTCATCCATTCAAGAGGTTGAGGGTTCAATCCCCACTCTCCTCATTTATTTTTCTTCATTTTTCATAGCTTATTAAAGAACTTTACTTGGCTGAAATTAACCAACAATGTGCTAGAAATTTGAGATACATTTTTTAGCTTCTTTTCATCAACATTTAGAGTTAATTCTTAAGGCATTTCGTGAATCCTTTAGCTAATAGTTTTTCACTCAAATCAGTCAGTTTATACTTCATATGAACATCACGATTAATACAAGTTTGTGCACGTTAAATACAACCATAAAACAAGTTATTTTCATACTTCAATCCGTGTTCAAAGTCACAACTACACATTGCACACACATAAACACATATTTCGGAAAGCATAGGTTATCATTTGTACGATTCAAAATACACATTCATGAACATATTCATCACGAAAAAACACATTACATGCCTAATATCTACCAGCAGACATACCAACCTACAACCATCAATAGGAGCTAGTGACAGGGACATGAAATGGGGAAACAATCCTAGTTTTCGAATTAGAATCGACTGAATCCTAGGGGTCTCTTGGGAAAGGAACCAAGAGTAAGAAAACCCATACCTGTTCTTGGTGTTGTTCAACATACAAAGTTGCTGCCCAGAATCACCACCAACCCAACGTCCAACACAGAAATTCCCACCTTACCCGTCGAGAATGTCACGTTTTGCTTTACTTTTATGGATTGTTTTTGTCGTTTGAATTCTTATGAGTTCTTCAAGTGTTTTGTTGTTATTTCTAATTTTTTTGTTGCTGCTTTGTTAACAGAAAAACGTGAAAAAAAAAATGGGAGAAGTGGATGAAACGTGAAAGAGAGAGAGAGGTTCCTTAGGATTAGGACTCTAGTTGAGACTTAGTCAAAATAAGACATGTTAATTAATAAATAATTAAAAATAAAAATCTGATTTTCCTTTTTCTTAAATAAGCTAATAATTATTAATTAATTAAATTAATTTATCAATTTAAATAAAAATAAGTTAAATCATTGCTTCCACCTAGGTTCAAACCCGGGTGGAGCAAGACTCCACTCCTAGAGCTCAAATTCAGCTCTGTCTCCCAAAATTGCCCCTCTATATTATTAAATAATTAAATATATATATATATTTAGGGTAAATATGATATTACCCTTAGCGTGGTAAAAGACCATTTTACCCCTAGACCCTCAAAACTTAAAATTCCTTCTTTATAAGTCCGGTAAAAACTCCTTCGAGTAAATCTTTGTATTCGAGAGCCCTACATGGTTGGTCCCAACCTTTCCTAGCTCAAATAACTCCCAAAGTTAGTTGGCTTGGCTATACCAAGGGTTCCAAGGTCTGGTTCTACTCGCATCAATCTGTGTGAACCCTGGTCTAATCGTAGGCATTCTTGGTACATTAAGCATTACTTAGCATATCTATTTTTTTTTTAGGGTTGTTACAGGCTTATGCCAATAAATTGGCCTACAATATTATCTTCAAAAATATGTAATAGAATTGGCTAATGATTCCATTAATTTATATTTGAATGAATGTTTGGCTTGTGCCAATAAATTGACTATGAAGTTATTTCCAAATTTTCTAGGCCAATACTAATCATATGCCAATCTTGTGTAGCCAAAACAATGAAATGACAACTCAAGTACTTCTAAACAAATTCAATGAATCCATAACCAAGGGCATTCCATTCATTGGGACAACTCCCAACATCCTCTACAAGAATTAACAATGAACATATGTAACTCATTGAAAGAAGTGCTCATCGTCCATAAACGATGAAATGAAGGTACTACACTAAAGTAAAGAAGTAACGTGAGTTATAACATAATTAAAGGGGTATAAATTAAGTAAGTGACTAGAATGGGGTGTTAAAGGAAGTGAGACAAGTCTTACTTACACCAAAGCTAATTTCTGGACAATGTGTGTGGTGTGTGTGACATACCAGGGCAAAATAAAACAAAGGGTGGGGTACGGGGGAAAGGATGGGAGTGAAGAACAATTTGTGAGACGAGTCCTCCAATTGAGACGAAACCTAAGAAGATGAAATATGTAAGGACAATTCACATTGCAATCAAATGTAAATTATTATGATATGGAATAAGACCTTCACATTCATCAATATAAAGTACGGAGTAACGATATGACACGAAAACACTCTGCGTGACTCGCGACGATAGGGTGTGCGGGGTGCGCGCTCATGGCGAGAGAGGCAGGGACGTGGAAGGGGGTTGAAAAGGAGCAGTGCACTATACCCCACAGCAAGCGGCCAAGAGGCCGATGGTCCAACAGAAGTGCGGGTCTGGACTCAGTGGACGCGCGATCAGCGCTGCGCTGCGTGCAGCAGGTCACCGCTTCCTAGAGCGCGCCGCATGTGAGCGAGAGCGCCATCTCTCGCGACGGTGCAGTCGATTGAGTCGATGTTAGTGTGTGGGGGTGGTGGTGGTGGGGTCCTTATCGAGGTCACGTGGGACGCCGAGAGCCCGGGGCTGAGAGTGGAAAGGCCCGACCCTGCGGGGCCGCGTCGCGGCGGCCTAGCACTCCGTCTCTCTCTCGCAAGTAAGTATGAAACAGTCAATCAAAAGAGTAAATAATAAGTCTCAAGCATACTCTATATGTAGTGTAAGGACAATTCCACTTAATACTATGATGAGAATGAGAAATCAGCTAATGAGCTATGATGTCCTCATACTAGAAGTCAGCTTCCATGACGTATGAGATGAATGAAATGGAACTTTATACTGAGCACCGATAGACTAGCTATGAGCGGTGATGCCTTCTTTCGGGAAGGGCGGAGGTTCACGTAACTCTCATGAGATGAGACTGTCCGGCATGCCGGGTATGGGTCTCCTTATATCTCCTAGTCTTTGAACCAATACTGCCAATATATGGATCTAGCAGGGTTCAATTTCCCTATATACGCTAGCATGTTTTGGTTTCACCTTGGCCAGTGACTCCACCTCTTTTCGGTGTGGGGAAGACACTGGATTTCATGATTCTCACATGATCTATGTCGGTTAAGGTTGGAGTTCCTCAAAGTATGAAAGATAATAAAATGAACGATATCGAAGGTGTTAGTGCAAGACAATCAGGAGGTGAAATCAGATTCAAATAATGACATTAGGTCATTCTTGGTCACTGCATTTCATGATCCTGATGAGAGTCTTAAACTTCATCCTAGGTATAGATGGTGTTTACATCAGCCTACGAATGAATGAAATGAATAATGTGAAGTACGAATGAACGAATGAAGCAGACTCTGTGTTTGCTAAAGAAGGCCCTCGGGTTGAGGTCCCATATGTTGGGCACTAACTTGAGATGTCTTCATGCTATATCAACGATTTCAAGTTCTCGTGTATATGAAATGTTTAATACATAAAACATGAATGTAATGAAATCAATGGCATAATCAATAGAGAATTGTGGCTTATGAAATGTAATGAATACTTGATGTAATGAATAACTTATTGTAAGCATAGTCAAATCATGTCCAATAAAGTTTACAATAAGTAAATGGAATAACTAATAATGAATCCTCATGTTATGAAAACGATAAAGCCAAATAAATTGGCTTATAATGATTTTATATAATTGGCGAAAGATATTAGCCAAATAAGATTGGATTATAATGACTTCTTACATTAGGCCAATAATACAATAATAGGAATAGTCACTAAAGATTGTTTTGTAAAGAATTCATGCCCAAAGTAAGCAAGATGATAAGCTTTAATGATATTCCCCAAGATCTATGCACATTATGCAATCAACTAAAGAATGAGTATAGTCAAAAAGTATTGACTTATAAATAGATTCATGCCCCAAATTGTAGTTAAGTCATTTCCTTAATCTCTTGAATTACTTACTTGATTCATTGTGGGTATGGCACTACAATGAATCATTGCACTTGTAAGTAAAACATATGACCAAAGGAGTTATTGAACTACACAACAAGAAGAAGAAAAAGACTGAAAAATAATCTAAGTGTACAAAGAGGAGCTCTCGGCCTGGAGGATCAAAAATTCAAATCTTCGCCCGAGTGGTTCTATAATTATGTTGATGATACTAACGTCTTATAATCTTATAGAAAATGAGTTGTGTGCTTTTAATGCATTAAAATACATCATATTCATACCACAATTCACAACTAACGAATTAGGATAGTCTACTGAGACTTTACAGAAATGGCATGTTGCTTAGGAAGAGCTTTCATTGATCATGCATAGCTTTATGTGTATGTGTGCATACACCCATACTTAGTACAAGTGGTGTACTAACCCCCTACTATTTATAATTTTTATAGGTGCAGGTCAGAGGACAGGTTGACGACACTTGCAGCGGTTTGGACTTCAGCGTTTCTCCAAACCATTTGGTAGGTCCTCATGATTTCGAGGATGCTACAGTTTTAGTCTAGCCTTAATCTTAGACATAGTTAGTGGATGTTGTCCCTAGCGTTTCTTTCGTACTTTCATTTGGAAGCTTTGTAATAAGGCCGTGTTTGGAAAACAATTTATGATATATTCATCTTCAGTTTCGAATTGATTCTTTATAATAGATGGTTGTTCTATTGAGGTTGATCTTAGTATATAATGTTTAATACGTAATGGCTATATGAAGTCTAAGTAAACTTTATACGTTTAAAATTTTTTAAATTTTCCGCAAATTTAACTAGAAGAATGTGATGAATGCAAGATGAGGCTTGTCTGCGACCTTTGAGAGGTCAACGATGCCGGTTGTGATCTGGATTCAAGAATCCGGGTCGTGATAGTAAACGTCAGCATGAACGTCAACGTCAAGGTTAAGCGTCAACATAAACGTGAATGTCAATATGAATGTAAACATGAATGTCAACTTTAACATCAATGTGAATGTCAATGTCAACGCCAACGTCAACATCAACATAAACATGAACGTGAGCATCAACATTAACATAAACATGAACGTCAATGTCAACGTCAACATCAATGTGAATGTCAACGAAATGTCAAAGTGAACGTTAACACAAATGTTAGCATGAACGTCAATGTCAATATTAAGCGTCAACGTAAATGTGAAAGAATATGTTAACGTAAACATGAGCGTCAGTGCGAACGTCAGCTAGAACGTCAATGTCAACGTCAACGTCAACATCAACATAAACGTGTGCATCAATATCAATGTAACTATTAACGCAAACATTAACGTCAAGGTCAATGTGAATATCAACGTAAAGGTCAGTGTGAACGTCAACGTAAATGACATCGTGAACATTAACATCAACATTAAGCGTCAATCCAAAGGTGAATGTCGACATGAATGTCAATGTAAATGTCAATATCAATGTGAACATCAACGTCAATGTCATTGTCAACGTCAACGTCAACGTGATCGCCAACGTTAATGTAAATGTGAACATCAACATGAACATAAACTTCAACGTGAACATAAATGTGAACATAAACGTTAACGTCAATGTGAATGTCAACGTCAATATGAATATCAACATCAACGTGAACGTTAATATCAACGTCAGCATGAACTTCAACGTCAATGTGAACGTCTATGTAAACGTAAATGTCAGCATGATTGTCAATCTCACCGTTAAGCGTCAATGTAAACATGAACGTTAATGTTATCGTAAACATGAATGTCAACGTGAACGTGAATATCAACATCGCATAAACATGATAGTGGATGTCAATGTCAACGTGAATGTCAACTTAAATGTGAACGGTAACGTAAACATAAATGTCAATGTAAACGTGAATGTCAACGTGTACTTTAACGTCAACGTCAATGTCAATATAAACATGATTATAAATGTCAACGTTAACATGAACATAAATTTGAACGTAAATGTTAATGTCAATGTGAATGTAACGTCAATGTGAACATCAATGTCAATGTGAATGTAAACGTCAACGTGAACATCAACGTCAGCGTGAACGTCAATATCAACGTGAACGTCAATGTAAATATAAACGTCAGTGTGAACGTCAACCTCACCGTTAAGCGTCAATGTAAACATGAAAGTTAATGTGATCGGAAACATGAATGTCAATATCAACGTAAATGTGAACATCAACATGAACGTGAACGTCAACATGTACGTCAACATCAACGTGAATGTCAACATGAACGTGAACGTCAATATGAATGTGAGAATCAACGTCGACGTAAATGTGAACATGAACGTGAGCATCAAAGTCAACATACACATCATTGTCAATGTCAACGTGAATGTCAACGTAAACCTTAGTCGAACGTCAATGTAAATGTCAGCGTGAATTTCAACATTAACGTCAATGTCAACATGAACGTCAATGTAAACGTCAATCTAAATGTCAAAATGAACGTCAATGTAAACGTAAACGTGAATGTTAATGTAAATGTACACGTGAACGTCAATGTAAATGCAAACATCAACGTATATGTGAACGTAAACGTAAACGTCAATGTGAATATCAACGTCAACGTGAACATCAACGTCTACGTGAACATAAATGTCAACGTAAACATCAACGTCAGTGTGAATGTCATCGTGAACATCAATGTAAATATAAACGTCACCGTGAACGTCAATGTCACTGTTAAGCATTTATGTAAACATGAACATTAATTTGATCGTAAACATGAATGTCAACGTGAACATAAACGTGATCATCAACGTGAATGTTAACATTAATATGTACGTCAACATCAATGTGAACGTCAACGTGAACATGAACGCCAACATAAACGTGAGCATAAAAATAAACATAAACGTTAGCATGTACGTCAATGTGAATGTCAACGTAAGCGACAGTGTGAATGTCAACGTCAACATCAACGTTATGGTCAGTGTCAACGTGAACATGAACGTGAACATCAACATCCACATCCATATCAACGTGAACGTTAATGTAAATTTGAAAGTGAACATTAACGTGAATGTGAATATCAACTTAAATGTGACGTCAACATGCATGTCAACATCAATGTAAACCTCAACGTCTACGTGAACGTCAACGTGGACGTAAACATCAATGTAAATGAAAATGTTAACATGAATGTCAATGTCAACGTCAATGTGAACGTGAATGTCAACGTAAATATGAATGTCAATGTCAACATCATTGTCAAAATAAACGTCAATGTCAGCATAAAAGTCAACGTCAATGTTAACTTCAACGTAAACGTCAATTTAAACATCAACGTAAATGTGAACGACAATGTAAAATCATTATCAACATGAATGTCAACGTCAATATCTATGTCAACATCAACGTGAACCTCAACGTAAATGTCAACATCAATATGAACGTCAATGTGAATATCAATGTAGTTGTGAACGTTAATGTCTACGTGAATATCAATGTGAATATTAACGTGAACGTGAATGTCAACGTGAACGTCAATATGAACGTCAATGTGAATGTCAACGTGAACATCAATGTAAGATTAACGTGAACATTAATGTCAATATCAACGTAAATGTAAACGTAAACGTTAATGTTATGTGATGTTCTGAAATGTAATATAATGTAATATTCCGAAAAGTAATGTGATGTATTATAATGTAACGAACGTCAACGTCAATGTCAATGTGAACGTCAACGCCAATTTCACGTCAAAGTCGACATCAACGTCAACATCAATATCAACATTAGCTTCAACATAATAATCAACGTCAGCATGAACGTGAATATGAACGTCAACTATAACGTTAATGTGAACATCAACGTAAATGTGAACGTTAAGGTAAACCTGAATGTCAATGTGTAAGTCATCGTTAATGTCAACGTGAACATGATCGTCAACGTCAACGTCAATGTTAACATTAACATCAAAGTCAACTTGAATGTAAATGTAAACGTCAATGTCAACATCAACGTCAATATCAACATGAACGTGAGCGCCAACGTCATCTTAAACGTGAACGTGAACGGCAATGTCAATGTCAACATAAACGTCAGCGTGAACGTCAACGTAAATGTTAGCGTGAACGGCAATATCAATATTACTCGCCGACGTAAATGTGAATGTAAATGTGTACGTCAATTTAAACGTCAATGTGAACGTCAATGTTAATGTCAACATCAACGTCAACATTTACATGAACGTGAGTGTCAACATCAATGTAAATGTGAATATGAATATCAACGTCACCGTGAATGTCAATGTAAACGTCAAGGTTAAGAGTCAACATAAACGTGAAATTCAGCATGAATGTAAACGTGATTGTCAATTTTAACATCAACGTAAATGTCAATGTCAACGCCAACGTCTACGTTAACAACAACATGAACATGAGCGTCAACGTCAATGTAAACAAGAACGTCAATGTCAATATCAACATCAACTTCAATGTGAATGTCAACGTAAATGTCAGAGTGAACGTCAATATAAATGCTACCGTGAATGTCAACATCAACGTCAACATTAACTATCAACGTAAATATGAACGTCAATGGTAATATAAACGTGAGCTTCAACATTAATGTCAACTAGAACGTCAATGTGAATATCAATGTCAACGTCAATATCAACATGAACGTGAGTATAACCTTCAATGTAAAGATCAATGCCACGTCAATGTCAACATGAATGACAATGTAAAGGTCAGTGTTAACATCAACATAAACGTCAGCATGAACATGCAACATCAACGTTAAGCGTTAACGTAAACGTGAACGCCGACATGAATGTCAATGTAAACGTCAACGTCAATGTGAAAATCAACATCAATTTTAATGTCAACGTGAACGTGAACGTGATCGCCAACGTCAATATAAACGTGAACATCAACATGAACATAACCATCTATATGAACGTCAATGTCAACATAAACGTCAATGTGAATGTGAATTTCAACGTCAATATGAACGTCAACTTAAATGTGAACATTACCGTACACGTAAATGTCAATGTAAATGTGAATGTCAACGTGTACTTCAACATCAATGTCAACGTCAACATGATCATCAATGTCAACGTTAACGTGAACGTAAATGTGAACATAAATGTTAACATCAATGTTAATGTCAACGTCAATGTAAACATCAACATCAATGTGAAAACGTCATCATAAACATTAACGTCATCATGAACTTCAACGTCAACATGAACGTCTATGTAAACGTAAACGTAAGCGTGATCATCAATGTCAATGTTAAGGTAAATGTAAATGTCAATGAAACATGAACGTCAATTAGTACTTCTACGTCAACGTTAATGTCAACATGATCATCAATGTCAATGTTAACGTGAACATAAATGTGAATGTAAACATTAACATCAATGTGAATGTCAACGTCAACATGAACATCAATGTGAAGGTGAATTTCAATTTCAACGTGAAAATCAACGTCAGTGTGAACGTCAACGTCAATGTAAACGTAAATATCAACGTCAACGTCAACCTCACCGTTAATCGTCAACGTAAACATGAACATTAATGTGATAGGAAACATGAATGTCAACGTGAACGTAAACATGAACATCAACGTGAACATAAACGTCAAAATGTGTATGTGAATATCAACGTGAATATCAATGTTAATGTGAACGTCAACATGAATGTGAACGTCAACATAAACGTGAGCCTCAATGTCGACATGCATGTGAACATGAACGTGAGCATCATAGTCAACGTAAACATCAACGTCAATGTCAATGTAATTATCAGCGTGAACGTCAACATAAACGTCAGCGTGAATATCAACATTAACATCAATGTAAACGTCAATGTCAATATGAACTTCAATGTAAACGTCAATCTAAAGTCAACATGAACATCAATGTAACGTAAACATGAACGTTAATAAAAATGTAAACGTGAATATCAATGTAAACGCAAACATCAGCGTGAACGTCAATCTCAACATAAATGTGAATGTAAACGTAAACGTGAACATCAACATCAACGTGAATGTTAACATCAACGTAAACATCAACGTCAGTTTAAATGTCAACGTTAACTTCAACGTGAACGTCAATGTAAACGTAAATGTCACCGTGAACGTCAATGTCACCGTTAAGCATCAACGTAAACATGAACGTTAATTTGATCGTATATATGAATGTCAATGTGAATGTAAATGTGATCATCAACGTGAACGTTAACGTCAATGTGTACGCCAACATTAATGTAAATATCAACGTTAACATGAAAGTCTGCATAAACGTTAGCACAAACATTAGCATGAATGTCAACGTAAACATCAACGTGAATGTCAACGTCAATGTCAACGTAAAGTTCAATGTTAACGTGAACAACGTGAACGTCAACATCAACATCAACATCAACGTGAACATGAACGTCAATGTAAATATGAACATGAACTTTAATGTGAATGTGAAAGTCAACGTTAATGTGAATGTCAACATGCACGTCAACGTCAACGTAAACCTCAACGTCTACGTGAACATCAACGTGGACGTAAACATCAATGTAAATCTCAATGTTAACATAAACATCAACGTGAACGTAATTGTCAACGTAAATATGAATGTCAACGTCAAAATCATCGTCAAAATAATTGTCAATGTCAGCGTGAAGGTCAACGTCAATGTGAACTTCAATGTGAACGTCAACATAAACATCAACTTCAACGTGAACGTCAACGTTAAAGTTGGCATCAACATGAATGTCAATATTATTGTTAACATCAACGTCAATGTCTATGTCAACATCAACGTGAACATCAACGTGAAAGTTAACATTAATGTGAAAGTCAACATGAATGTCAATGTAGTTATGAACGTCAACGTCTACGTGAACGTCAATGTGAATGTTAACGTGAACGCGAATCTCAATGTGAACGTCAATATCAATGTTAATGTGAACGTCAATGTGAACATCAACGTAAGCGTAACGTGAACGTTAATGTCAACATCAATGTTGTAAACGTAAACATTAATGTTATGTGATGTTCAAAAATTTAATGTAATGCAATATTGAGAAATATAATGTAATGTAATATAATGAAACGAAACTCAAAGTCAATATCACGTCAAAGTCAACATTAACATCAACATCAACATCAATATCAACATCAATGTAATCATCAATGTTAGGATGAACATGAACGTCAACGTCAACTATAACGTTAATGTGAACGTCAAGGTAAATGTGAATGTAAATGTGTACGTTAGCGTCAATGTGAACATGATCATTAACGTAAACGTGAACATAAACGTCAATGTAAACGTCAATATTAACATCAAAGTCAACTTGAATGTCAATGTCAATGTCAACGTCAATATAAACATGAACGTGAGCGCCAACGTCAACTTAAATGTGAACGTGAACGTCAATGTAAATGTCAACGTAAATGTCAACGTAATCGTCAGCATGAACGTCAGCGTAAATGTTAGAGTGAACGTCAATGTCAATATTACTCATCGACATAAATGTGAATGTACACGTGAAAATCAATTTGAACGTCAATGTCAACGTCAATATCAACATCAATATTTACATGAACGCGAGTGTCAACATTAACGTAAACGTGAATGTGAACGTCAATGTCAATGTGAATGTCAATGTAAATGTGAGCGTGAACATCAACGTAAACATGAGCATGAACGTCAACGTCAAGGTTAAGCGTCAACGTAAACGTGAACTTCAAATGAATGTAAACGTGAACGTTCACTTTAACAACAACGTGAATCTCAATGTAAACTCCAATGTCAACGTCAACATCAATATGATAGTGAGGGTCAACGTCAACATAAACATGAACGTCAACGTCAATGTCAACTTCAACGTGAATGTCAATAAACATCAGAGTGAACGTCAATATAAATGTTAGCCTGAACGTTAACGTCAACGTCAACATTAAGTGTCAATGTAAATGTGAACATCAATGTTAACGTAAATGTGAGCGTCAACGTTAACGTCAACTAGAACATCAATGTGAATGTCAATATCTACGTCAATGTCAACGTAAAGCGTCAACGTAAACGTGAACACCAACATGAATGTCAATGTAAATGTTACCGTCAATGTGAACATCAACGTCAATGTCAATATTAACGTAAACGTGAACGTGATCGCCAACGTCAATGTAAACGTGAACATCAACATAAACATAAACATTAATATAAATGTCAAGTCACCGTGAACGTCAACATAAATATCAATGTCAAGGTGAACGGCAACTTAAATATGAACGTTAACGTACACGTAAATGTCAATGTAAACGTGAACGTCATTGTGTACTTCAACATCAATATCAACGTCAAAATGATCATCAATGTGAAGTTAACATAAACGTTAACGTTAATGTGAATATCAACATGAACGTTAATACCAACGTCATTGTGAACATTAACGTCAACGTAAATATCAACGTCAATGTGAACTTCAATGTCAACATGAACGTCTATGTAAATGTAAACGTCACCATGAACGTCAACCTCACCGTTAAGTGTCAATGCAAACATGAACGTTAATTCAATCATAAACATGAATGTCAACGTGAATGTAAATATCAACGTCAACGTCAATATCAACGTCTACTTAAACGTGAACGTTAACATAAACATAAATGTTAATGTAAACGTGAACGTCAATGTGTACTTCATCGTCAACGTCAATGTAAAGATGATCATCGATGTAAACGTAAATGTGAATGTAAACGATAATGTGAATGTGAATGTCAACGTTAATGTGAATATCAACGTGAACGTGAACGTGAACGTCAATATAAACATCAACATCAGCGTGAACGCCAATGTCAATGTCAATGTAAATATAAATGTCAGCGTCAACGTCAACCTCACCGTTAATCGTTAACGTAAACATGAACATTTATGTGATAAAAAACATGAATGTCAACGTGAACGATAATATGAATGTGAACGTAAACATGAACATCAACGTGAATGTGAACGTCAATATAAATGTGAACATCAACATGAAGGTGAGCATCAAGTCGACATAAACATGAACATGAACATGAGCATTAAAGTCAACATAAACATCAACGTCAATATCAACGTGAATGTCAGTGTAAACGTCAGCGTGAACGTCAACATCAACGTCAACGTCAACGTCAATGTGAATGTCAACACTAACATCAACGTAAACGTGAATGTCAACATGAATGTCAATGTAAACATAAACGTGAACGTCAATCTAAACATCAACATGAACATCAATGTAAACGTAAACGTGAACATTGATGTAAATGTAAATGTTAACGTCAATGTAAACGCAAACATCAGTGTGAACGCCAATATCAACATAAATATGAACGTAAATGTCAACGTGAACATCAACGTCAACGTAAACATCAACGTCAATGTGAACTTCAACGTCAATGTCAACGTTAATGTGAACGTCAATGTAAACATAAACGTCAATGTTAATGTAAATTTAAACATGAACGTCAATGTAAACGCAAACATCATCGTGAACGTCAATGTCAACGTAAATGTAAACGTGGACATCAATGTCAATGTGACCATTAAAGTCAACATAAACAGCAACGTTAGTGTGAATGTCAACGTTAACGTTAATGCGAACATCAATGTAAATGTAAATGTCATCGTGAACGTTAATGTCACCGTTAAGCATCAACGTAAACATGAACATTAATTTGATCGTAAAAATAA